>OX403622.1:1800000-2322654 GCA_948107755.1 Campoletis raptor | reverse complement strand
GATGGCGGTTCTTTTTCCTCCTCTAGATTTACAACGAAACAATCCGTTAGCTGTGTCAAATATGTAGCTGCATCAGACCCTCTTGTAAACAGGCGATCGGATTGTACAGCGATTTGTTTTAAAGCAGTCTCGACCGATCGTAAAGGTGTTTCACCCTCAGCCCACTCTATGCCGTGATGATCGCACTTCAGCCACGTGTTTTGTCTTTTCACACTGGGAGGGAGAGCGTTATAAGAGTAAGGCGGCGATACGATCCAGTGTGCAAAGTAAGAAGTTTTCACGGAGACCACGGTATTTCTTTAGGCACAAAGTTATTATATTTATCCTTCAGACCCTGTATATCAACGACGATGTTCATGATAGCTGCCGAACGACGTAATGTCTCAAACCTTGAACGCTGACTGACGATGGGTGTTTGAAGCGCTCTGCAGCTGCGTTGATCGTCAGCGAAATCTGAGATCCGCTACGTGATACTAGTCTTACGATTTTCGTCGAAAGAAATGGGTACGAGGTAGACACAGCGTTTTAAAACGGCACGTGGGATTTCCGTTGAAAGAAATAAGATAGGAGTTAGGCGCAGCATGAAAATTTTTATTATCATATAATTACCGAGAACGAGAGCAACAGTACTGAATACAGTGTAGATGCTTAATTCTATAACCCCCACCGATACAACCATCTGTATCGGAAACCACGTCCTTAGATTTAACACATTTATTGATATACGCATTATAATACTCGTGAACTATTTTATCGTTTCGCTGCAAATCACGCGAAAATACGCCTCTAAGCTGCTGAATACCAAGACCAGTAGCCATATAATGAAGAAACATAACACAATACTGTCCACAGCATTGCGAATTAGGACCTTGAAGCTGAACTGTGTTGCAGCGGAAGAGTCGACAGTTTCTTCGGAGACGCGCGAGATGCTGGGGGATGATTGGAGGTAAGCCGTAACTGTCGAAGAACCATCCGTATCCATTTCGATCGACGTACATGGCGACCCAGTGGGCCCCTGGTTGTTTGTATCCATCGGTGTTAACCACGAATGCCGTCGGTTTCGTCCACACCTTCGGGATACGATCGGCTGGGTAGACGCCTATAGTATGGTCCTTTATGTTCTTGAGAGACTGTAAGATCTGAAGACTGTTCATGATTTGAGGGTTCTTTTTCATCCTCGGTCTTACTCTCAGACATACCAATACTCCCTGATGTGGTGGTTCTATACTCCCATAAGGAGGCGATTTGCTCGTTTTGGCAGAGCCAGGCTTTGATCCTGTTAGCGTTGTTCAGGGCGCATCTGTAGGCTTGTCTGTGATTCGCAGCGCAGTGGTACATACAACGTGCGTCGCTTCGGGGTAGGTGACGTAATGAAGGAGCCTCTTCGTCGTCTTCCAAATTTATAATAAAATAGCCCGTTAGCAGTGTTAGATACGATGATTTCTCAGAGCCGCGCGTGAAAATTCGTGTAGCTTGACCCGCAATCCTCTTTAGATTTGTTTCCAGCGAACGTAACGATGTATCGCCTTTAGACCATTCTATACCGTGAATATTATCGCATAACCACATATTTTGGCTCTTTACAAAGACCGGTAGATTGTCGCTCGCATAGGGTGGTTTTACAACCCAGTGACTAGAGTCTTCAGTTTTTACCGATACGACAGCTACTTCTTTAGGGATAAACTGGTTATCTCTACCTCTCATACCCTGCACATCAATAACGATATACATACCGTCTTCTTTTTCGACCGTCACGCTTTGAATGATTAGCGAAAACTGAAGGGGCTTCTCTCTCTCATCAGCCACTGAAATCTACGATGACCTGTCTGGATGAGTCAATCTCCAACACGTTATCATATTCAGCGTATACAATACAGTTAATCGTCGTTGGTAAAGACCCCGCGAAACGTACTTCTATTCTCACACTGCCATGCCTCACCAGGTTCCAGTGAGAGCTGCTATTAGCCGAAAGATCGGGTGTCAGATCAAACGCGAAAAGGCAATGGCCGTATGGGTATTTCAAGCGTGAGATGCAATTACCGTCGTTAAGAAAGTGAATACCAGAACCAGAAAATAATGTGTGATATGCATCCACATACATTTTATTATCTGAGAAGTCTGTCTGCAGGGGTTTTGACGTATCTGCTGACCGTCCACATATAAAGAAAGATAATTGATCGCGTAATGGTGGAAATTGAACGGGTTTTTCTCATAATCACCATTGAATGCCTTATTATCGACAAAACCAATGATTATACGTTTTGGTAGCTGCCCTAGTATGACGTTATCAAGAGTATCACCATGTATACCAGCATGCATTGATATCGCTTTAACCTCGACACGCGTCAGCGGGTATTTTGCTGTAGATTTAGACAGAGCTCTCGCATGAGCCAGAAGTATTCCAGGTGCTATCTTAACGCGGCGCACAATTAGTGATGCTTCTGTAATATGGATTTTACAGTTTTTTAAAGAAGTCATGAGACAGAACGCGCTATTGTTCTGTACAAGCCGCAGGCGCATTTCAACGCCGTTTAACAAAAACCTTTCTTGGTTGAAGATATCGCAATGCAGGTGTCCCAGAAGATCGACTGTTCTATTCTTACCTAATACGGCCCGTCTCTCTACAAGTCCTTTGTTAACGCTGCCCTTATCATCCATAGCCCCCTCTGTATCACTATACCATAAACCACTCGTAAGATGCGAGGTCTTCGCGGCGTATGCGTAGTTCAAGAGTGTTTCAATATACACTCTATAGGCATAAGCATTGTTAGGAGGCGACACGAGTTTTTGATTCAAAAATACATCGATCTGACTGAACATCGAGTGTAGAAGATTATTGACGGGTCCTACATCGGGTACCCCCTCCTTTAGATCACCCGGAACATCTATCTTAACGCGTATACTTAGCATCGTATGCGCGAGATCAATGTACTCATCCCCCTGACCTGGGACGACAAACTCTATCGGTGAATCATCCGTCAGCGACGAGATTGGTTTGTAGTACACCGAGTGTGTCCCCTCAATCGTTGTCTGGGTTGGCGGTAGTGTAAATAATTCAAGCTCCGACTTAAGACACTCGCACGAGTGCGCGTGTAGGAACGCCATTTTTCCGAGTTCGGTTTAAGCAAAGATATCCGTCACTGTTCTCAGTTTCTTGTTACGTTTCCAAACGCGTGATTTAGCCGCCCCTCTTTGTCCTTTCGCAGACTTCTTCCTTTTCTTAATACGCTTCTTTCTCACACCACCGACACTTGAACGTTTTCGCGGCTTCGCTGCCTTTCTTTTCACAGAGCTGCGTCGTGACGAGCTCGCGGCAGTAGAATGCATCAGTTCGTTAATTTTGCTACCTTTATAGCCAGAGCCTTTCATGAGCAAATCAATTTTATCTTCAGCTTTACGCTTCAGGTTTTGCCCTGATTCACGCAAGCGCGTTTTAAACGCTTCTCTCGGCTGTATACCAGAGCTAACGACATCCGTAGCCATGTTAATTCCTGAGCGAAGCGCCTCCTTACCAACAGTCCGGGCACCTTGTTTCAAGAGAGGTATGATATGCCGAAATAGACCTCCTAAAAAACTTCCAATGCCGTGACCTCGCTGATTTGGTGAACCGATATACATATGACTGATACCACCATAACCGGTTCGAGCCCCACTCCCTGTTTGCACGTCAAAACATGTATCATAGTAATCCATTGTAGAGCCGCTCAAGTTAATCTATACGTTTGAACTCTAACTTCACCATCAACGTCCCGTGATCGAATGGTATTGGTTCGCCAAACTCATCCCTTATATCAATGGTTATTGTTTGAAAACTAGTACGTAGTAGAGGAACATAACGCGGTGGTGAGAAGCTTCTTATTTTCACAGATCCGTAATTATAATTATCAGCGGCAGCAACTGGTACAACACGTAGCAGCGGTGTGTGAACATAACCGGTGATATAGGGCTCGCAGATATCTGTGTAAACGTACATCATATTGGGGGTCCCGTTGGCTAGGTTGGCAGGCCTCTGAGCGATGTATCCTTCACGGGGTACTACTACCCCCCTGGTTTCAGTGAACCCCAAAACCTTGCTCAATACGTCGGAGAAAAAGAAGGCATGTTCCAGGTCCTTACAGAACTCGCAGACGCGTGTCACTGTCACATACCCATTGCGGGCGTGCTTAAACTCCAGATGACCCGTAACATAAGGGATTTCGTTAATAGCCTCGAGTAATGTCCCTATGCTGTGGTATTCACCGGGTGGGACACAGGCACGATCTTCCTTAAAATCAAACTTCGTTAAGATACCTGCTGCCAGCTCCGTTGTCATATTTATGAAGTTTCGCTTGCCCTCAATAGGCACGTGTAAAATGGTCGTGGGTATATGTATTTCGGCTAAAGAAACAGCCCAACTGCCGTGAAGAGACATACATTGTGGCAAATGCGTGGTATACCGTGTTGTTACATTATCGGGATAATAATTCATACTACTATTGCTGGGTAAAACCATGTAAAACTCGTCCTTCATTTTACAACCCTCTGCTTAACCTGTTTTGTTTGCACTCTCGATAGCTCGGGCTCATAAAATATACCATCAATATCCTCGTCGTGGAGATCGCGCAGGATGTATATCACCGGGTAAATACTGAGCGATACACGGTGAATCTTGAATAGTTCGCTGCTCCAACCGCCTTCGTAACCTTTTGCAAAGGCTGCCTTCGCGCTACTGATGCGTACAATATCACCCACTTTATATTTTGGCGGACGATGCTCTGCTCTTTTGTACCGCTGTATCATGTTATTCCGAGCTCTAGCAGCTGTAGCAAGCGTCACTGAGGCTGGCGTCATCTTTATAGCACTATGCGTAGAGTTGTTGTATGCTGAAACAATGTTCTGTAGAACATCGAGGTAGCGTTTTTGTCTGGAATACGTGAAATAACGCCACATTCTTTCCTTCAGTGTTCTATTGAATCTCTCGACAATAGCCGCTTTGATATCGGGATTTCTCGCAACGCGAAACTGTATGTCTTTTTTCTTTAAAAGATCCTGAAATGTAGCACCGACGAATTCTTTACCTCTGTCCGTCTGCAGGTAAACGGGTGATCGACCATTACTGTTTTTCTTAGACAAGATGAGGTTAAACGCTTTTGCCACAGATGCAGCAGACTTGTCGCGTAAAGGCTGAACCCATGCAAATTTACTAAGCGTGTCTATCACTACGAGTAGATAAACATAGCCGTCATTATAATCTTTAATTGCGCGAAGGTCTACCAGATCAGCTTCCCAAAAGTCGTCAATGTTCCGTACGTTATAAAAACGTCGCGGGAAGCGATGTCGCACGGGTGTATGTTTTGTGTAAGCATCCTGTCCTTCAAGCCATTGCAAAGTCTTTGCTCTGGAAATTTTTTTCTGACGGGCCAGCCGAAACAGCTTGGTAGCACCTGAAAAAGACGCTTCATGGGACGGGTTAAAATACAGTTTTTCTAAGGTTTTCATACTTATAATTTGAGGTTAGCCCAGATTACACGTCTTTTCTTATTATAACTATTATGATAACCGTTGCCGCTCTGACCAGCACTATCAGATTTGCTGTCGCGCCCACTGAAAAACGATGACTGGCTCAGCGCGGTTACACCATCGCTGTTTGTACTACTGTTGCTGCTCTCTTCGATCTGAGACGGTCGTAGTGTTGAATTGGCTCTTGTCTCCAGCCACAAGGCCTCGTTACCAATGAATTCCCGCGGTGTCCGTATTGCTCTCAGTAATTTAGCAAAAGCGTTGCGGCCCGCTGGTTTAGGGATTTTTCTAGCCCTCATGGCATCGTTCACAAGATCAACAATATTTGATCCTTGAATAGGTTTTCCCCCAACCGATACGACTCCTTCAGAATCCCAAGAAAAATTACGGCGAGGTGTGTCGCGTAAGCGACGAAGCAGTAATTTCGCTTTAGTACGATATTTATTTGGTATGCTTTCAATTATGACAGAATCATTCATGTCGTTACGGGCTTCTTCTTCTTTTTCGTCTTTAATATAATTAGATACCGTTGTATGTTCGTTCTTCATAAGCTCGCCGTGCTGCCGAGCTCTCTCATCGTCAGAAAAATGGAGATAGCGTTGTAGCACAACCAAGTACGCAGCCCATTTTTCCCTCTCATTCTTGTATGCATTAGAGTTCAAAATTTCGTTCATCTCGGCGTCCAGTCTAGACAATACAGCGTCAGTAGATTGTAGCGGTTGTGCCTGGGAGGTATTTGGGCTGAAGGTTGGTAGTTTCTGATTCTGCGTACCCAGCTGCGTCAGATGCTCCTCAGGGATAAGAACCATTTTTCGCGCATGCTCCATCACCCGCGCCCGCCAATCAGGCTTGAAAGAACAGTACCTAGTATAGGCGCTAGTAGAAGCGGTAGAAACTCGGCGCTCTGAACAACAAATCGCTTTTTACTTTTCCAGCAGCCTTTTTTTGCGGCTAAGCGACGGAGGATGGGGGCGTGCCGTCGTAGCTTTTTTCGTTGATCAGCCTTTAAAGGAACGTTCCCGCAAAGAACGTTCAACGCACATTCACAGATACAACGGACGATGCTTGGATCTGCTTTACGGAGAACTGCATCGCGTTGCTCTTTATTGAGATGCTGAAGAGCACGTAGTATTGTTACGTGTTTTTTGCAGAGAGGTGCACCATCTCGCGCCATTACACGTGTCGAACTGTCTACCCTCTCGACACATCACCTCTTTTAACTGATTTTTTTTACCTGTAGGCGTGAGGAGTAGCGGTGCCTTTAAGAATATACCACACACATCGACCGATACAGTAATAAGGGTCTGAATTGTTGTTTTTACGCGCGTCGGGCTCTCGCATTATCTTGTTAACTCGTTGAAACGTGTTCAACACGACTATACATTTATCACAACACGACAAGCCTTTAGACATCATTACAGGTGTTGAACTGGTAATTCACGAGCACTGCATCCACTTTTAGACTTTTTCCGCGGTACGTAGACGAAATGATAGGGGTCATCGGGAAAAATACAGGTACGGAACCTACAGTTGTCAGGTGTCGATTGTTTCAAATCGAGTAGTAAATAACCGTGTGGTTTGGATGTTGCACCGTGGTATGCTTCCTGTAGAAAACGAGGGTTTTCCGGATATACCTGTCGCGCGAGATGCTGAATTTGAGCTCGATCACGGGGATTTTTAAAAACCACTATATAGTTGGCATTCAACGAGATATCCCGCTGACCGGGCCCTTGATGGAATAAGTTTTGGGTAATAAAAATAACGCTCAGGTTTTTATGATGACTACCTTTGGTGAAAAGATCTACAACGTTATTGTTAGATGCCTCGCGCATCAAATCATCGATTATTAGGAGTTTGGCACGAGGGTCGTTAGCATAATCGGTGCTCTGAGGTAGGCCCTCGTGAAACTCTATTGATTTACCATACTCTGCGTATGCGGGTTGCCACTCGGAATAATAGAAAATAACTCTCTCAAATGGTTCACTGTTCATACGTAAAATAAACTTCAAAAACTTTTTTACAAAGTACGTTTTACCGCAGCCTGTGGGACCACAGATCATTGAGGTCCAGGGATGCTTCCACCGTGTATCCATCTGTACGAATGAGAACGTTCCCTGTGGGTGACACAATATAAAGAATTCAAATTGCTGAAACATGTATAGACGTTTTATTTCCCGGTAACAGCATAAATATTTTACAACGATGTTTAACAATGTTTTTTAGGCACTCTGTAAAGCGAAAATTTTTTATCAGCTACTATCTATAACCGTAAGGGAGCGAACCGTATTCACCATCACGTCTTCGCTTAACGGTCAGAGGCATACACGATTTCGTTTCGGGTCGTGTAACAACTTGGTGGAATGGCGTGCGTCGTATTGAATCAAACTGTAGCACAATAGGGTTCTCTCTCTCGCCTATTATAAATGACCGTATTGATTCATAATTTATCAACGAGCAGTTTGCGTAATTTAGCGTTATACCTTTAACCTTACAAACCTCTCTTTCCTCACCACTCGGCGTAGCAACTATGAAAGAATAAAATTTAGGACCACCCGAAATGAAAGACTTAATGTAACTACCCTCGCCGTAAGAGCTTAGCTCGTCAGTTAGATCCCCTAACAGCTGACCCGTTGGCGGCTCATACTCTCCAGGGTCTTTTCTCGTGACATAAATAACGGAATCGGTGTCACAGTACAGAGCGCGCTCACCCAGCGACTCGAGATAGGTGTAAAGTTTTAAACGGGCCTGGGCTGTGGTGTATGCAGCTATGACAGCATTTGCTATATTAGACGGGGTCACAGTATCAGCGGTTTTCGTGTAATTAACATACAGCACTTCGTTGTTAACAGGTAACATACCAGTGATCTCGTACTCGGCGCTACTTAACAACTCCATAAGTTTTTCGCGCGTCGACACTATTTCTGTTTGAGGTAAATTCTCGCGTTGTCCAAATTTGCCCCAAAAGGAATTAAGACAGAGTTTGGCTACCGAGCGCAGCCCGGGGTTTTTGGCTATCACACTGCGTTCCAACTGAACTCCTTCGGCGGTCTTAAAAGAAGTTATATAACGGTCTTGGGCAGCCTCATCCCCTGAGCAGCTCTCGGGCCAACCGCTGGCCTCTTGTTTGATTTTGAGAAAGGTATTTATGTACTCGGTGAAAAGCCCCCCCCTCCTGCGTATCACGGTTGTACTGCGTTATTTCATACTGCCAAATCTCGCTCACCGTTAATATTTTATACCCGCACGCAACAGCTTTTCGCAATTCGTCTACTACCCAAGTTCCGCTAAATACGCGCTCCGCAGGGTCTTCATGAGGACACGCGTCCTGGTTCATTGTTTCACAGCAGCTACGACATAACCCGAATAACAGACGCTGATGCATTCGCACCGGCAACACTGGATGATAAAGGTTTTGCGGCGGCAGCACCGTACATTTAACAAGACCCTCGACACGTGAAAGATCGATATTATTATTTTCGGGACCTGTCAACCCCCTGCACTCGTCACCGACGTATACCGTCGGATGCCCCACAGGGTATTTACCGTACTTACAGACGTATGGGTACAACGAACAAACATCCACATACCGTATCTGCTCCCCGTCTTTTACATCGTACAGAGTGACCATGTTCTCCGTACGGCCGCCGAAAAAAGCATCGCGCGGGTTGAGAGGTTCCGATCCTATTAGAGCATGCTCGCGCACGAAAGCATTCATCTCTAAATCTGTTTTTATCATGCGGTCATACACGCACTCCCAAATCTCAGTTAACGTGTACCCGCTTGAGCGGATTCTCTGTGATATAGCGTTTGTTCTCTCGAGGCGTTCGTTCAATGTATCACCGTCGCTTTGTCTACGGTCTCTGTTTACAGTGAAACAGCTCGAGCACCCGTGCCAATAGCAGCCGTGAAACTGTAAAACATGTGCTGTATCAGATGTTTCGTAGTAACCGTCTACTAATAAATTTTGAGGCAGTTTAAACTCGCGCGAGCGTCCTGCATGAATGATATGACGATTTAAAGAATGCTCCATCCACACGAGCCAAGAGATCGCTTTTTTCGACTGATTGTGAGCCCGTCTGTAGCCACCCGTAGGTATAATACCGATCGTGTTAGGTTTTAAAAAAATTTTCCGAAAGATTTGAAAGCATGCGGACGCGATTGTTGTGTTTTCGCTAAAGGGGCAAACACGTCCACTGCCCATGAACATTTTCCGAAAAACCACACAGGCTTGTCTCAATATCGTAACATCGTTTTTACAATAGGCTATGAGCTCGTTCGAAAAGTTAAATACATAATCGGTATTCTTTAACTCGTTATACCATACAGTAAAACGCTCGCGTTCCTTTGAGCGCATAGTGTCAGGGGAGTAATTGATTGCAGGTGGCATCGGCCCTATATAATTTTGATTCTCTGGTTTGTTGAATAGATGCGGAAAAGATCCTTTCGCGAGAGCAGTTTTTAGACCGAAAGATTTTGGCAGAGCACTCAGAGGCATATGAAAGTAGTTCAAGCTATCGAGAAACACGAGTTTGCCAACACGCATTGTGATGATTTTAGTACCGTTCATTATTAAAGACGGTAGCTGTGTTTTTTTCTCCTCAATGAAGTAACGCAAGATAAACTGAGCGTCAAAACCACCAGCGTTATGGGCTATTAAAAATACGCGCGAGAAACCCTGAATACTCTGCATGGCCAACTCCACAAGTTGACATACAGGGTTCGTCCTAAATATAAACTCGTGATCACCGCAACGCTCGCACGGTTCGTCTATAGAAGTGTTATCGCAGCATCGTGTGCAGACGCGTTGAGCCACGCAAAGATTCGGTTCGTGAACACGCGTTGCCGGGTCGCCTTTTACCGCTATACACTGTTGCGTTTCAAAATCATAGAAAATAAATATGTTCTCTTTTGACTTCTCATCGACTCGAATAGGTCTCATATAGCACAGATGATTATAGGGCTGTTGTGATTTACACGTTTTACAAAAACCCACCCCACACACGTGCTCCTTTTTCTCTAAAGGTCTTATCGAGCGAAAACAGTTACGGCATCGTTGAAGAGACTCGCAAACAGTGTTTACCTTGTGCTTTTGACGGATGGTAATAGTCCTGTGATTTTCTAAACACCGGTCCCCAAAGAAATCGCGGTTACAAATCTCGCATCTGGTCGCGGCGTTCGCGACCACCTCGCAGGGCGGTGCTTGAAGACAGCGAGGACATTTCTTTTTCAAACACCTATGACCCCGTCGAGAACGGACGTTACAGGTTGTGCAGAAGTTTAAACTACCTACAGCGCCTCGCAGATTTAAGATAGGCTGGAAATGGTGTGACCGCTCATAATACAGAATGTATAATGTGTACTGTATTGAGCCCACTGTATCAATAACCGTCTGTGTCCCGTCAAATATAGGTCTTTCGCGTCGTCCCAAAGTCAAAAACTCGAAAACCACGATAGCTACGCCCTCGCGAGCCAAATAATTCTGGTATATAGCAATTTCACGTACACCGCAACCAGCAGGCTGTATAATAACATTTGCGTTTTTCGTGAGCTCAAGTGCTGCCTCTTTTTGAAGCGACCCGTTAATCTGCCGAATACGCTGCCATCTAGTATGCAGTGTTCCCGAGCGTATCTCACCCCTTTCCGCGTACGCCAGTGCTGTTACTAATGAACGAGGTAAACACAGATTGTCGGTGTTTCGAATCGTTAAAATTGATTTTTTAGCGACACCCTCGTGTGTCAAACCTTTTCGCCCACGACCCTCCACGCCTTTAACAATACATACTTTTATATTGAAAGAATCATCAATGTTCAGAGATGTTGCGCTTTGAGCTATGTTTGTTATTAATTGCCAGACATCTACAAATGTATAGTCGCGGACAGGGCGAAATGAAAGCCAAACGGGGCCGTGTGCTAAGCTGTTCGCTGAGAACGAAATTCCTGCGTAGTCGCCGCCCTCACAGTGACTCGTGAGATATGTCAGAAGATCGCGGAATGCTCCTTCAAGCCATGCTGTTACGGTCGTTCCTGCGAGAGGTTGACGAATATGCATTGTTATCTCTCGACCTCGTAGTTTAAACCGTTTGAAATAACGGGCTGCATCCTGAGTGATAACGATCCGATCTCCGGGTGGCTGCAAATCGCCGAAAGCTTCATTTCTCGATACATTGCGTGGTCTTCCGGCGCCTGTTTGCACATCTGTAAGCGGACAAAAATCGTTAGTTATAGGCTAGGGACTATAGATAAAATTATTCATTGCTGTTATTGGTGTACCTCGTGCTAATCATGGTACGCTGCAAACGACTCAAAAGACGAGTACCCTGCGATAAATATAACAAAAATGCTTTAAACGTGTGTGTCCCTACACCCAAATGAGGGTAGAAAAGAGAGATAGAGCCTTCTATAAGGATGTTTCACTACACTATGCTCTGTGTTTTTTAAATATAAGAGTTTACTGTGTTATAGTTATTTCTTTACCCGAATCCGCATCCATCATCTGTTGAAACCACAGACCAAAACGCTCAGCAGCTCTTTGCTCGTCGTTTAGACGCTCGTCCCACGGGTGAACATCCAACGAGTATACCCCTAGCTGGTTTTCAGGCTGTACGAGATCATCCGAACTCCCAGAAAGAGCGTTATTGACTCCTGTTAGCGGTCTGTCAATATCACCGTCCTGGTGATGGTGTGATGAACCCGCTATGGCGCCATCAGCCTCGAGAACTCTAGCACGTCGGTACGCAACTGATCGGATTATTTTATATTATTAGTTTATTACCGTTGTTTATTTTTTATTTTATTATGACCGTATGATTATACTTACAAAGTAAATCAGGGCGTTCACTAAATATCGCTGAGGGGTTGAGAATAGTCGACGCTTCATCTGTGTCGAGGTCTATAGTCGGTACTCTATCTTCGTCATCTGTATCGATGAGTATAGTCGACACTCTATCTTCAACACCAACATCGAGCTGCTGCGGTACCGATGCGTCGGACGTAGCCGAAGTACTAGCTCTCGGCTCTTCATACTCCTCCCATTGGGCTTCTGAAAAACACCGTTTCAATAACTGTTTTATGTCTCAAACAGCCTAAAACTTGGTATAATATTGGGTCAAAATAGTTTTGAATACACACGATGGCGCCTGATTTGAACCTCCGCGTCCACCTCTTCTACGGCCATTGCCGCCTCAGCGAGGGCCTCTTCTTCATCACTCCCCGCATTGTAAAATTGCCGATAGCCTATAAGAAAAATAACCACGAGGTTGTAAACCATTAAGAATATGACAGTCGCAGCGATATATTGAAATAAAATTACTTACATCTGACTTCATCGACCAGTTCTTGTATACAGGGAGCTTCTAAAATACCACGTCGTTGTAATTCATCGTACACGACGTCAAGTATTCGTCGATCACTTAGTATGCCTCTGTTATAAGCCACCACAATAGCACGTAAAGGGGCCCACCAAATAACGTATCTCAATCTGTTTATGAGTCTATCGCCTGATAAACGCAGCAAATCATCACACCACTGTTCATTACACCGACGTCTCAGCTGCGCGCTACGCGGCTTTGTAAGACGCAAAAGATTGAGTACACAAAAACGCATTGAATTATCAGACATTATAATTGACGAATCTTACAACCGTTCTATATGACGACTGAACCGCTACTAGCATATCTTAAGCAAAAGTTTTAGCGAGACTTCTTTTTGAGGCTAGTAATACAATACTGTAGCTACTGAAGCTTAATAACGCTCGGCAAGGCATGCTCAATTGCCCTAAAAAGCACGTACAGTGGTAAGGCGGTTTTGTTTACGTCTGTAAGCATATTTCTCTGCCATCGATGTAGCATCTTCTGCCGAAGACCGAGGCGTGTCTTTAACCTGAGGAGATACGCCCTTCATCGACGGTAGTGATACGGAGACTCACACGGACATATACCGTTTTACGGTTTTTCAGTTTATCAAGTTTAAAAAAGCGTCTTTTAGTCATACTGACGAGTGGGTTTATAATAAATATATAGCGATTGGGGTGTTTAGAGTATCAAGGTGCTCTACGTTCGTACAATTAGCGAGACAGAGTGGGTGAGAGAATGCATGATGTCGTGAGAGTGAGCGAGAGGGCGTTAAATATCACTGCTACGACTCTATAACACGAGGACACAGTATCTCATGAAAGAGTGAGCGAGATGGTATACTGCGTCGCAAGAATGAGAGCGAGAGGAAAAATATGACATCGCTGTTGCAAGTCTGAGGCACGAGGTCTCTGCATCTAGTGAGAGAGAGAGGGTGAGAGAATGCATAATATCTTGAGAGCGAGCGAGAGGGCATTGAATATCACTGCTACGACTCTCAAACGCTGTGGTATAGCATCTCGCAAAATTCACCCACGTGCAGTATTGACGACGCTGCGAATACCTTACGCCCTCGCGATGCCGGCGCGAGAGCAAGCGAGAGGGCAAGCGCTAGTGCGAGAGCGAGCGAGAGAGTATATGTCATCGGTGCTGCAACCACGTGCAGTTTTGATGACGTTGCGAATACCTTACGCCCTCGCGAGACAGAGCATCGCGCGAGATAGCAGGCCGAGCTCGCTCCTATCTTGCAGCTGCAGTATCGGTGTCTTCTTCTGCTCCTGTCTGTCACCTCGTCGTCTATCATACCATGGTCATCATAAAAATATATTCGTATAGACGTCTTAGACTCTTCTCCTCGCGAGAAAGTTATGCCTGTGCGAGAGTGAGCGAGAGGGTATACGCTAGTGCTAGAGCGAGCGAGAGAGTATATGTTATCGATACTGCAGCCATATGCAATTTTGATGACAGCAGGGTATTGAATATTGCAGTTCTCAAACGCTATGACGTACCATCTCGCGAAAAAGCGAGATGGCATGCCGTGTCATAAGAGCGAGAGGGCGTATAACGCCGTTTGCGCTGTTCTGAAACACGGTGGCCTGCATCAGACGAGAGAGAACGAGTGAGAGAATACATAATGTCGTGAGAGCGAGTATGAGGCTATTGAATATCGCTGCTAGCAATTAAAGACACCCTGTATACCCTGGTGTAATAAAGATACCCTGTATACCACAGGAGATGCATATAATACAGGTGGATCAAGTTTATGTTGACGTGCTCCATCACACAGCTGAGGCTTCAGCCACGTGCAATTTTGATGACGCTGCAAATACCTTACGCTCTCGCGAAGCATCGCATCTCACGAGAGAGTATATGCTAGCGCGAGAGCGAGCGAGAGGGCATACGTTGGCGTGAGAGCAAGCGATAGGGTATACGTCACCGAAGCTGCAGCCACGTGCAATTTTGATGACGCTGCGAATACCCTGCACCCTTGCACAGCATTGCTTCTCACGAGATAACAGGCCGAGCTCGCTCCTACTATACAGCTGCAGTATGGATGTCTTCTTCTGCTCCTATTTCTCACCCCACCACCTCAAATGCTATGGTTATCATAAAGAATAAACTCGCATAAACGTCTTAGACTCTTCTTCCATCAGTCTTTGATCGAAACGCGAGCGAGCATCTTTGCCATCAGTCAAAATGTATCCACGCTATCGGGAATACGAGTTTCTTCGTTTCGCGTTTGAGTGCCGTGTCATACGCCTCGTCACAACAACCGCTATATATATAACCACCGCTGAACTCAACATCGCCCATGAGCACATCATGGATATGATGTACCCGGAGTTCGTAGAGCGGAGGGCGGGTCGCCCTATACACATGGACGAGGCGACGCAGGGCCTGAGCTGCGTAGTGGTGGGTCTGCGGGGTGCGGATACCGCGCGTGGCGAAATAGTTTATGTGGACAGTGACGGTTGCGCCGAGGTCTACCTCGTCGACCTCGGCGACAGCGAGTTTTATGATATTAGCGCGTTGTACCACACAACGCCGGTATTAGCAGCGATACCGGCGTTGTTGATCACGTGCAAGCTCCACGGCCTCGAATACCTCGAGAACGTGGATTACGTGGCTCATGAGCTGACGGCTTATTGCGAGGAACCGCTAACAGCCATCCCTATGAGCCTCGCTACACAGCACCCCCTGAGCGTCCACCTGCTCACCGCGGACGGTCGAAATCTCAGGGCAGTACTCGTGGACGAGCTGCTGCTTCCCGATAATTTCCTCGGGTACGATGAAGGAGGCTACGACGACGGGTTCGTCGACGCCATCGACCCCGAGGAATAACGGGGCGTTGTGTGAGTGCACGTGTGCGTGTGTGTGTGTGTGTGTGTGTGTGTGTGTGTGTGCGCGGTGCTAAAAACAATGCCGCAGAAACGACCGCGGAAAAAACACAGAGCAGTATGGAGGGATACGTCATCGGTGAGTTTTTTAATTTTTTCATCATTTTTTTTTTTTTTTAGTTTTTTAGTTTTTAATATTAAATTTCAATTGAACCAAATTCAATTTGGTTCAATTCGAATTTAATTCAATTTTGATTTTTTAATAACGGGGGACACCCGATATATTAAAAATTTCATTTTAAAAATAAAAAAGGTGGCACACTATGGCGACACTCTACCCATCCCCCCTCCACCCCCCACACCTCGCTCACCCGCTACGTAGACCCGTCGGACTCGCGACGGCCGACTGGCGGGGGGCAGGGGTGGGGATAGGAGTGGGGATAGGAGTGGGGGTTGCCATAGTGTGCCACCTACTACTGTTATACACCCCATTTTTATTTTTTCATTTGGACCGGTTTTTCTTTTTGCTAGGCTGGTTTTCTTTTCAACCACTAACTGCTTTTTTTTAAATTTTCTCATGAATCTATTGTCGAGCATCAATGAAATACTTGTCCCATTATTGATATTATAAATTTTAGTCCTGAACGTAACTCATTGGCTTCTTCATATTTCATGTTGTCGAGTAGTTATGTTTCTTATGCAGCAATTATTTTTCTTTAAGAGTCTGTTTTTTTTTCATCGGATGCTCCACTTTTTTGGGTGGAGAGGAGGAAGTAGTTTTTTCTAGGGTTTTTTTTCTGGTGGGTGTTTGGTACGTTTCAGGGAACTAGTTCGGCTGAGTTGTTTTTTTTCTCGAATTTCTTTTTTTTTGCTGGCGAGAGTTGTAGCATTTTTTCGGTATTTTTTGTAACAGCGATTCGTTCGATTTTTTCCGTAGCATTATTTTTTTTCTTTTTGGCAAGGGGCTTCTTTTTTCAAATCTATTCTGCCATTTTTTCCATGTTTTTTTGGGGGGTAGTAATCAAAGGCGTTTTTTTGACAGGGTTTTGTCAAGGTTTTTTTTGAGAGGAGAGGGAGTATTCTTTTTTTCGAATTTTATTTTTCCTTTTTGGTGTATTTTATTCGGTAATGAATAGATGTTAAGTAAATATGTAAAGTAAATGTATCACAAATAGCTGAGAAAGCTAATAAACATCAATCAATCAATCAATCAATCTCTGTCTCTCCCTCTCTCTTTCTTCAGCAAGGCGTTTGACATGATACCTCATCACCTGCTTCTTCATAAACTCCGTCTCCTGGGCTTCTCGGACGGTGTTCTCGCGTGGTTCTTTTCGTATCTATCGAATCGATCCCAGGCAGTCGTGGATGACAAGGGTGCAATCTCTTCCTGGCGTCATACCAATACCGGCGTCCCTCAGGGCTCGGTGTTGGGACCTCTCCTCTTTTCTCTATTCATTCGCGATATTGGTACTGGTCTTCGTTATACCCGTTACCTAACTTACGCAGATGATACACAAATTTATCTGACTTGCTTTCCTTGCGATTTGGTTCATGCACTGTCCGATTTAACCATGGATGTCAATTACATATCAGAGTATGTTTCTAATAATGGTCTCAGGTTGAACCTTGCGAAGTCGAAGGTCATGGTTTTGGGCAGTGGTGCCTATGTGAATCAAATAGATTTTGCCTCAATCCCCCGAATTCGGGTGGATGGTGTTGAGCTTCCTTTTGTGGATCACGTTCGTAACCTTGGGGTTATCATGCAGTCAAACTTATCCTGGCACCGTCATATTATGCACGTCTCGGCCAAGGTTAACTTTACTCTTTTCCGTCTCAAATTCAATCAGAATCTTCTGTCTCAAAAATTGCGCAAGCTACTGATCACTGCTCTAGTTTTCCCTCTTATAGACTACTGTTGTCTCGTTTTCAACGACCTCTCAGGTGAGCAGAACCTAATTATTGAGCGACTCATCAATAAATGTATTCGTTTCATTTTTAACCTTCGTCGGGATGTGCATATCTCTCCCTACCGTAATAACCTTTCTTGGCTCACTGTCTCAAACCGGAGAAAATACTTCCTTGGGATCTTCATTTTTAAGCTCCTTCAGGGAAATTGTCCATCTTACATCGCTAATCTTTTTATCCGTGCTCCTCCTCCGATTCGTCCGTCTAGGCTCCCTTCCCCGCTCACCTTTATTATCCCACCGCACCGCACTTCCACTATGCAGAGATCCTTTGTTTTGAGCGCTTGTTATTTTTGGCATTCTCTCCCTACCACCATCAAATCCTCATCTTCTCTTTCCTCGTTCAAACAAAACCTAAATATCTTCCTCTTGAATACCCAACAGCTTTAAGTGCTATTTCCTCTTCATATTACTTATCCTATTCCTATTTTATTTTTATTCTATATATATTTTTTCTCTATTCCTTACTTTAGGTTTTAGGTTTAGATATCATTATTAACCTATCTTTGATTTATTCCTAGTTTTAAGTCTTAGGTTAAGTTTTTCATTACCATTGTTTTCTTTCGTTTCTCTTGTTCTCTTATTAGTTCTTAAGTCTTAGGTTAAGTTTTCTTATGAGTTCTTAAGTCTTAGGTTAAGTTTTTCATTACAATTCTTTTCTTTCTTTTTTCTCCTGTTTTTCTTATTAGTTCTTAAGTCTTAGGTTAAGATTATATCCAATTTTGTCTATCACATTTGCCTACGAATGATATTCAGGGCATAATAAAACTATTTCATTCATTCATTCATTCTTTCTCTCGCTCGCTCTCTCTCGCTCTCTCTCTCTCTCTCTCTTTCTCTCGCTCGCTCTCTCTTGCTCTCTCTCTCTCTCTCTCTCTCTCTCTCTCTCTCTCTCTCTCTCTCTCTCTCCGCTCTCTCGAACCCCCTCGCCCGCATTTCAAACACTGCCGTATCATCTTATTTATAACTATTATGTATAAATTATTATTATATGTTACGCGTTACACCCATCGCTTCCCAGAAGTTGAATTTTCGTCTAAAAAATCGTCAGATCTCAGGATTGCGTGGGTGGATCGACTTGCGACAACTACCAATGGAAAAAGAAAAAATAATAAAAAATCGTCCTCCATACTCAGATTTTTTATTTAACCCGTTCCTGTGTGGGAGTGATTTCAAAACATTGTGACGTCACAAAAAGCCCATATTGGAGTATAGAAGAGTGCGGCAGGGCTCGTACTGACTTTTTTTCTTTTCAATACTTGGCGTCGAGCCGCTACCGCGTCTCTTGATAAATGTTATTTGATACAAAACGCAGTTACACATTTGTTTGAACTATTACAGTAGAATATTCCACGAAATATCACACGGAGCGTACACTAACTATTTTAAACAAAGATAAAATATGATTCAGGTATAATTTCTCTCAATATAGGAACTTTGAAACCTTTTCACACTTTTTTCAAGTGAGGAACGTCTTAATGAAAATTCCAACTCGTCGACACCTTCGAACAAAGTCAAACTGTCGAAAAGATCGCTATCGCAGTTTTCATCTTGACGTGTGTCAATTGCTCTTGGATTATTATTGTTGTTAAGATTTACCTCGTCGTAAATCTTCGAAGTGAAGAGTTTGTACATTTCTGCACTCGGCTCCAATCCGTTGCAGCAAACTTTGTTGACTCCAAATCGTAGTCTGATGCACATAATTGCTACCAGCATATCTCTCTGCATCCGGTTTCTCGGCTTTGTTTTAACTGCATTCATGATGCTGAAATCCCTTTCCGACGCAGCATTGGAGAACGGTAAAGACAGCACATGCAGAGCAAATCGAGCGATGTTTCCAAAAGCGAGGTCACCACCAGTATTCTAAAAGCGTAATACACTACTCCAAAACGTCACCAATTCTGAGGGTAGCGATCCGTCGAAATGCTGCGTCCAATTCACCCAGACGAGCTTTTCCCATTCGAGTTGAAGTTGTTTTTTGCTTATGTGGGGCGCTGTAAAAAAAATAAGAAAAAAAAAAAATAACCACTATTATATGTGTTTGGATTTGTATTACAACACAATAAAGCGCACTCGTAGTAGACCATCTCTAAGTACAGATGGCGCTGTCCCCGCTCGAATCCTCGTATATGCCGGGTTCTCGCGCCTCTAGCGGGCGTAATGTTTTTTTTTTTTTCAATCGAAAGTAGTCCCCTGGGACATTGTTGCGAAGCGTGTCGTCCAGCACTCTTGTTCATTTTATATTCTTATTGTTTCTATCATCGGTTCTTTATATTTAATCAGTCTAAATAAAGTTAATGTCAAGTATTGTGTAACCTTCCGTCTTTATTTCTCCCATAACCTCGCTGTGCGTTAACAATATGAACTCAGAATCAACAAAGATATAATAAATATACTTACGTGCGAGAGAAATCGGAAGCTTGGAGAAAGACGGCTGACTTGACTTCAAACATTCGTCTGGACTGAAGAACGCCAAGTTTTCGTAGAGTTCCATATTAAATGGCAATTGTTTCACCAACTGTTCACACAGAGTCGACAAAAAACGAATACTTCTGTGTTTCACACCGAGAAGAGTTTCAGGGGCTAGGTGACTCTGACCGAGTTGAATGTTAAAATCATTTCCATAATCGACGCTGTCGATTGGAATGTACGAATCATCACTTTTAAGAGCCTCGGCCAACGACGTGAACTCAGCCGTTGAAATAAACTTTCCTGCCTGACCAGCTCTAACGAAGGAGGGTTTCCAGATCCTCCTAGCCAGAGTAAGTAAAAGGACCTTGAGGTCTTGAAAAAGCTTCGTAACCTGTAACGAGTAGAATTCCGTAAAATTTTGTTCAAATGAGCCGTTTTTGCGATGATGCTGAAGTTCGCAACGTTGGAATGCAACGAAAAATATTAATTTTTATTGACGATTTTTTTAATTTTCAAAATAATCGAATTATTTCAATCCAATCAAGAGACTCGGTAGAGTCTCGGGACAAGTACATTTGACAGCTCTGTCTGTCGTCTGCTTGCCCGAGGCTCGCCCGAGTATATTATCTCTGAATAAAGTAAATTTCGGTGGTGGGGGTAAAAACTGAAAGTCATTTTCTTGAATTACGAACCTCAGGAGACAGATGATGACTTGAAAATTGGTTTCGAGACTAATTAAGAAAAAATCTTTCGATTGAGCCTTAAATCAGCACGATTGATGCCGTATTTGCTGAAAAAAACTTAGCACAGGCTCAAGATTATGCAAAAATTCCAACACATCGAAGAATTTGACGTGTCTGTATATGTCACAATGAAAGGCCTCAGTCTGCCTATCGAGGTTCTCATTGGTCACGAGTGTGCTCAGTTCCCTGTGTTCCGATTGGTCACGAATGTGACTACATTCAGTCAGTACAAAGACCACGGAAAGTCTGTATTTCACGGCAGTTTTGACAGTGTAAAGTGTGAGACGCGTAAACAGCTTATTTTTTTTGCGAACTTTCCTGTATATCCGTCGTGGGCAAAATTTGAACTAATTTGTACGTCAGAGCCGCAAATTTGTTCGAAGTGTTGACAGACGGTAAATATGGAATAATTCACGTAAAAAAGATATCAATTTGACCCTTTAAAGCATTCATTTTTCCTTATGTGCAATTACCTCAAAACTTTGTACTCGGGGGTTTTCGGGGTCGCTGATTACAAATCTGCACTCAAAATTTAAAAATTCAAGATGGCGAATCCAATATGGCGGACAAAAAATGCAAAAATTGTTTGATGAAAGCAAAATATAGTACCCGGGGGTTTTCGGGGTCGCTGATTACAAATCTGCACTCAAAATTTAAAAATTCAAGATGGCGAATCCAATATGGCGGAAGAAAAATGCAAAAATTGTTTGATGAAAGCAAAATATAGTACTCGGCGGTTTTCGGGGTCGCTGATTACAAATCTGCACTCAAAATTTAAAAATTCAAGATGGCGAATCCAATATGGCGGACAAAAAATGCAAAAATCGTTTGATGAAAGCAAAATATGGTACTCGGGGGTTTTCGGGGTCGCTGAATACAAATTTGCACCCAAAATTTAGAAATTCAAGATGGCGGATTCAATATGGCGGACCAGAAATGCAAAAATTGTTTGATGAAAGCAAAATATAGTACTCTGGGGTTTTCGGGGTCGCTGATTACAAATCTGCACCCAAAATTTTGAAATTCAAGATGGCGGATCCAATATGGCGGACCACAAATGCAAAAATTGTCTGATGAAAGCAACACATGGTACTCGGGGGTTTTCGGGGTCGCCGATTACAAATCTGCACCCAAAATTTCGAAATTCAAGATGGCGGATACAATATTGCAGACAATAACTGCGAAAATCATTCAAGAAAAGCGAAAGTTGGTACGCGGGTGTTTTCGGGTTCACCGATTAAAAATCTGCATCGGAAGTTTGCTGTGTCTGTATATGTCACAAAGAAAGGCCTTTTGATGCTATCGAGTTTCTGATTGGTCATGAGCGTGATCATTTCAAGTGTGAGACGCACAAACAGCGTATTTTATGCGAACTTTCCTGTAGATCCTTCGTGGGCAAAATTTGAACTAATTTGTACGTCAGAGTCGCAAATTTGTTCCGAGCGATGACAGACGGTAAATACGGAATAATTCACGTAAAAAAAATATCAATTTGACACTTTGAAGCATTTATTTTTCCTTATGGGCAATTACCTCAAAACTTTGTACTCGAGGGTTTTCGGGGTCGTTGATTACAAATCTGCACTTAAAATTCGGAAATTCAAGATGGCTGATTCAATATGGCGGACTACAAATGCAAAAATTGTTTGACGAAAGCAAAATATGGTACTCAGAGGTTTTCAGGGTCACTGACTACAAATCTGCACCCAAAATATCGAAATTCAAGATGGCGGTTCCAATATGGCGAGCCATTAATTCAAATTTTTTTTATTGCAACGAAAGTTTTGGTACTCGGGGTCTTCTTCTATCACGGCACACAAAAATCTTTTTGCCTCCTAAACTTTCACGTCTCCATAAACTTAATCTTTATATGAATAATATTGTTCGGTATTTGAAGGAATATTAAACTCATGAGTCGATGATAATACATTGCAATTTTCGAGCATCTTGCTTTTATAGAAAATCGTAATTCTGGGGCTCCTCTCAATAACGAATCGTCTCAATAACGAAGATAATTATTCAAAATTGTATATCGGATCGATTCATAACTTGGGGAGAAACTCTTCATATTTATACTGCTGCGATTTCTCGATATATTTTTTTTATTTTCATGGATAACTTGTAAGCCGTTAAGGAAGCATTAAATTTTTATGATTCACTTCCTAAACTCACTGTTCCTCAAAGGTTCTTCTAATGTCGAAGTGAATTAACAACACTTTGTTTCCAAGTTGTAAATTAATCGGCCAACAGCAGATCATTATTCCCAGAATTTTTATGTATGTATTTAGCTATTGAAGTTTTTAAAAACACGGCAACGCTACCATAGTAATAGCGAATCATATAAGAGTAAATTTATAGTATTTATAGTATATGATCAGTCCAATTATCTAATCGGGTATGAGTGGAGTGGACAGTAGATATAAATTTGTCATTCAAATGAATTCATGATGTAATCATGCAAGTACGAAAAAACTCTAGACTTTAGAGGTGTTGAGAAAAAAAAGAGTGATATCAAGGGGTTTTAACAAGGGGAAGATGTCCCCTCCCCGGGAAAAAAACCCTGGACAAGTACATTTGTTTGACTCCCGTTTCCATCTGTTGTCACAATAAGTTATCCCCCACCCTAACCCAAAAAATAATGAAACCTCCGAAAGAACATAGAAAAAATGCCAGAATAGATTTGAGAATTTGAGAAAAAACTCCCTGGCCAAAAAGGAAAATCCCTGGCCCCCTCCCCCCTTTAAAAAATGGAACAATTTGAGGAAAAAAGCCTTTTGCCAAAAATACCCTAACAAAACCCTGCTAAAAAACGCCTAAAATAATTACAACCCCCAAAAAAACACAAAAAAATGCCAGAATAGATTTGAGGAAAAGAAGTCCCTGATTCGAAAAAAGGAATACTCCCTCTTGCCTCAAAAAAAACCTTAACAAAACCCTGTCAAAAAAACGCCTTTGATTACTACCCCCCCCAAAAAACATGGAAAAAAAGTGAGAATAGATTCAAAAAAAGAAATTCGAGAAAAAAACAACCCAGCCAAACTAGTTCCCTGAAACTTACCAAACTGTTATGACCCACATAAGCAACCACGAATTAGCATGATCAAGCACATTCCTCACAAGCACGGGTCTATCGACCCCGAGCGAGCTAAACCCGAATCGCTGACGACGCACCAAGTTCACTGAACGTCTAAGCAATAATCACGAAGCAATGATCATGAAGCAATAATCATGAAGCAACAATCATGAAGCAATAACCATTTAAGCAATAATAACATTAGAAGGGGTAAAATACCAATATTCTGGGGGAAACATGTAAATCAATAAAAGCAGCGACAATGCCCAAAAACGGCAGTCTGCACGCAAAAGTTAGAAGTCTTCAACTATCTAACTACGAATTGGTCTCGAGGCAAATACACCTCGACTTTGTAAAACTAGCTTATTCTCAATAAACCTTATAGTATTTTGTATAATATTGAGTTGGAGATTGACTCATTTTGGCAATTCCTCGAATTACCTGTCCTCGACAACTTGTCCCCACGTGACGAGATTCGCGGGCATAACATTGGTGGCAGCGGTGGGATTGCCACAACTCAAGAAAACCAAAGAGATCTACAAGGTGAAACGAATAACATTTCACAAAGAGCCAAAAACGAGACAAAACAGATTTCATTGTCTGAACAACGATCCGGACAAGGACAGCCCCACGAGCAGTTCAAGTCGACAATCCGAGAAGTTGATCATCGTCCCGTGAAGTAGCGACCATTCGACATCGCAGATTCGCCATCGAAGGAAGAGCAGAAGCCAAGCAGCCGACGGAAGTAATCTCATCACGACATCAATCAGCATCATGCGTTGGATCATCGTACTGTAAGTGACGGAACAATTTTTGTAACCCACTAAAGCCAAAACGATCGAATATATGTCCGACGAAGAACTGATAAATCGGTTAAGATTACCGGGTGTGCGAACGCTTTCTCGATCTATCGATTCCTTTTTAAACAAAAGATTAAAATTTGTCTCGCCGCAAGAACCATTACAACCGGTTAAAAGAAGATTAAAATTAAGGGAATTCAAATTAGACCCAGAGTCAGGCGACGCGAGTAGCCTATCGAGTTCGTCTTCATCTCACAGAGACTTTATAACTGTAGAGACCCCAAAAAGACCCAATAGACGCGCGAAACCCAAGTTAGACCCATACTCTTCAAGTTTTGGCGAGTCGAATTCTCCAGAAATTACAGCAGCACAAGTAAACATCGCAATGCCTGAAACGGTAATAAATCTAGAAGACACCTTTGGAGGTGCTGGGCCTAGTAGAATTACACCAGGAACTCCCTCGAGGAGATTACGAGGTTCCATGTCCCTTAAAGAGGCTCGAAGCCTCATTCCACGTTTCGACGGCACAAAACCTGAAGAAATTCGCGATTTAATAGATTCGTTCGGGTTAGCAAACAAACACATAGAAGAAATAGATCAACCCCTTTTGTTAGAAACTGTTTTAACAACCAAATTAACCGGAAAAGCGCGAGAAGATGTCCGCTATAAAGATATCGAAGATTTTGAAACATTTAAAGATATCATGACGGAATTATACGGAGAACGTCGAACAGTAGGAGCATTGCACATGGAAATGCATGCCTGTCGACAAAAACCTCATGAAGGAGTGCAAGAATACGGTCAAAGACTAGAAGCACTCATGATGGAATTAGTAGAAGCCAGCACTCGTACGAAATCAACGATCGTAGAGAAAAAGGCTATTGAAGCATACGTCCGAGACTTAGGATTAGCAAGTTTCGAAAGAGGTCTTAAAAAGGACTATCAAGTACTTATCAAGGCCAAGGGTTATAAAACACTCAAGGCTGCGATAAGAGCAGCAATAGACGAGGAAAAAGTCCAGCAGGGTAACGATTCCGCCTCGAAATCAGCAAACCCAGATAAACGAAATAACTCGTGTAAAAATTGCGGAAAAACCGGGCATTGGGCTCGAGACTGCCGGAGTACCAATCCGTCAAACAGACGGCAACAACTTCCAACGCCCACACGAAACCTCCATCCAATTACCTGCAATTACTGCAAAAAACCGGGACATTTATACCGCGATTGCCGAAACAGGCCAGCACAGTCAAATAACGGGCCAGGAGGCCAAGGTAATAATAATTACAGGGGAAATAATAACTCCTACCGAGGAAACGGAAACTACCGAGGAAACTCCCGAGGAGGATACAGAGGCCAACAACGAAATAATAATTGGCACAAAAAGGATCACAAACAAGGTCAGAATCAAACAGGTGAGGAAAAAAATGCGAACGCAGACAAAAAGACCGTCGAGTTATTTACACTCAATACGCTCACCGCTGGAGTGAAAACAACAACAATCAGCGAAATAGAAGCCAAGCGAACTACAGGCTCACCAAAAAGTCTGAAATCATATGATGTTAGTGTTGTGAATCCAAGGGATACGGCAAGTGACTTTTATGTCAACTCTGCCCAAGCCAAAAATAAAGTCCTTACATTGAAAGGAGATACAGGAGCGCAATGCTGCCTGATAAAGAAAAGTGCTATACATGCGGACACTGAGGCTATAAAGGAAACTGTGGAATTAAAAGGAATAGGAGGAGAAACTTTCCACGCATTATGTAAAATAAATTTAGAGATTGAAACACCAGCGGTAAACATCCGCCATGGATTTTACGTGGTTGAAGACTCAGTCCCGTTAAACGTAGATGGTATACTGGGAATGGATTTTATAAAAAAGCACAAGGTCGACATCCTCAGTGGCCGGTACATCAAGATGTACGGTCATGTCGAACCATTGATAAACGGTTCGGGGAAAATAAAATTACCCGCCCGTTCGGAAAACATATTGTACGCAAAGAAGCTACAAATGAAAGTAGGCTGTATTTCCGCGACCGAAATAATGCCAGGAATAACGATGGGTGAAGGAATTACCGCCCAAGAAGGACTCACATGTCCCATAATGATGAGAAACTCAACAGATTACGAGGTCGAAATAGACAGACCAACCGTGGAAATAGAAGAAATACAAAAAGAAATCGAAAAAGACGCGGAAAAACCCGAAGAAGTAAATGCAGTAAACACGGTAAACCAAAAGGAACGAAATGAAAAAATCTGGAATGAAATCGGGAATCAAACTCATTTAAATGCCGAAGAAGAAAAATTCCTCAGAGAATTTGTAAAAGAATACGCAAATGTTTTCCATCTCGAAGGAGAATTACTTGGAAATACCGATCTCGTGGAACACCATATACATACAAAAGAAGGAACTGTACCTGTGAATATTAGACCGTACAGGTTACCCGAGGCACACAAATCAGAAGTGATGAGGCAAACAAAAGAAATGCTGGAAGACGGAATCATAAGACCGAGTAGAAGCCCGTGGAACGCTCCGCTACTGGTCGTTCCAAAAAAGGCTGACGCGGAAGGCAACATTCGAAAAAGAGTCGTAGTAGACTTCCGAAAATTAAACGAGGTGACAGAAGGAGACTCGTATCCACTGCCCAATATTACGGAAATATTGGACCAGTTGGGTCGGGCCAAATACTTCACAACACTCGACCTTGCCTCCGGTTTCCACCAAATTCCAATGGCGGAAAAGGATAAGCAAAAAACTGCATTCTCAACACCAATGGGACACTACGAATACAACCGAATGCCTTTCGGATTAAAAAACGCTCCACCGACTTTCCAAAGGTTGATGGACGCAGTCCTAGCAGGATTACAAGGACTCAAATGTTATGTGTACCTAGATGACATCGTGATACACGGATCATCATTTAAAGAACACAACGAAAGACTAAGAGAAGTTTTCGACCGTCTGAGAGAAGCCAAATTAAAAGTGCAGCCGAGAAAGTGTCAGTTCCTAAGAAAAGAAACACAATACCTAGGACACGTAATCACCGAAGTAGGAGTGAAGCCAGATCCTAGCAAAATAGAAGCTATCCACAAATTTCCAGTACCAAAAAATGTGAAAGATATACAATCATTTTTAGGACTCGCAGGATACTACAGAAAATTCATACAGGATTTTTCCAAATTAGCCAAGCCTCTAACTGAGCTAATAAAAAAGGAAAAAAAATTCGAATGGACAGGAAAAACGCAAGTAGCATTTGATCACTTGAAAGAAACTCTGAGTACAGCACCAATCCTGCAATACCCCGATTTTACCAAACCGTTCATCATTACAACAGATGCATCGGATAAAGCAATCGGAGCCATCTTATCACAAGGAAAAATTGGCGAGGATCTACCAATTTGCTACGCAAGCAGAACTCTCAATAAAGCAGAGACAAATTACTCCACAACAGAAAAAGAAATGCTAGCAATTGTGTGGGCCGTCGCACAATTTCGCCCTTATGTGTACGGTACGAAATTCATCATCGTCACCGACCATAAACCTCTTACTTGGCTTCTTAATGTAAAAGACCCAGGCTCAAGGTTAATGAGATGGAGAATAAAGTTAGAAGAATACACCTACACCATTCAATATAAAGCAGGAAAGAAAAACACAAATGCAGACGCACTAAGCAGAATGTACGCCATCATGCTGACTCAGGCCGCAAACAGCGAGCCGATAAAGAAAAGAGGACGGGGAAGGCCGCGCAAGGACGCGAAAAGACAAGAATCGTCACTCGTAACAGACTCCGCCCCACAAGACGGTCGGTCCAGCCCTGATCGTAATGGCCGACCAGAGAAACAGACACCAGTGGTTGAAGATAAGCCACATGTAAGAAAAGTAAATAAGCACCTGTCTAAAAAGAGAAAGAACGAAAACAAACGAAGAAAGCAAACGTCAGCAAAAGACGCCGAGAACGCAGAGAGAGACAGCGAAGGAGCAAGCGAGAGCGAAGACGAGTCACCCGACTCTGACACCGAGCGAGAGTGCCCGAGCGAGAGAGAGAGAAAAATAATAATACAAGAAAATCATGACGCTCCGCTTGGCGGACACCCAGGCACAAAAAGACTGATTCAAAAAATAAAAGAAAGATATAATTGGTCTGGTATGGTAAAAGAAATCAAAGAATACGTATCGTCATGCGATAAGTGCCAACGCAACAAAGTTGCGAGAATTAAAAATGCACCGATGATAATTACCGACACGCCAGAAAAGGCGTTTGAAAAATGCGCTGTGGATATAGTAGGACCACTACCAGAAACGGAAAAGGGAAACAAATATATCTTAACATTTCAAGATGCACTAACTAAATATAGCGCGGCGATACCGCTAGAAAATCAAGAAGCAAAAGAAGTCGCAAAAGCCTTAACAACGGAAATAATTTGTAGATATGGAACACCCCAAACGATCCTTTCAGATCAAGGAACAAATTTCCTGAGTGATTTGTTCAAAGAAATGTGTAAACTATTACACATTAAAAAGATACAAACAACAGCCTATCATCCACAGTCGAATGGAGCCCTAGAAAGGTCCCACCGCACCCTTGCTGAATACCTAAAAAATTTTATACAAGAGGATCAAAAGGATTGGGATGAGTGGTTACCGTACGCTATGTTTACGTACAACACCACCCCGCATACCGCAACAGAATTCTCCCCTTACGAACTTGTATACGGGAAGAAAGCCGACATACCGACAGCGCTGAAGCAAGTCCCTCGAACTACATATTCCTACGACGACTACGTCGCCGAATTAAGGGAGCGATTACGGGCGACTTGGCAAGTCGCTAGGGAACAATTGATAAAAAAGAAAGAAAAGGTAAAAGAAAAAAAAGACAGAGTCGCCGGTAACGCAGAATACCGAGTTGGCGATAAAGTTTTACTACACGACCCGACCGTAAGGCGAGGCAGATCAGCCAAGCTGACCGCAAAATGGACGGGGCCCTATATAATAAAAAGCAGGGACTCTGCAGTAAATTATAGCATCGGCCGTGGGCGGCGGACGATCCGCGTACACGTAGAGCGATTAAAACCCTACGTTACCCACTAACCGACACCTGCCGAGGCCCTGCCGGCTAAACAGTCCGGCGTAAGGCCCACGTGGTAATCGGGGCGCCATTAATACGCGGGCATAACATTGGCATTAATAATAAAAACCGTAAAACAAAACAAGATAAAATTAATAAAATATTGAAAAGAATAAAGAATTGAAAAGAATCGAAAAAAAATTTTTTTTTTGGAAAAGCATAAATATTAACAATTAAAATGAATAAAATAAAATAAACTATAAATAAACTTCAATTTGAAGTTAAAAGAGCATAGAAAAAAAAAATATTGAAAGGCAATGAAAAAAAAAAGTATGAAAAAAAAAAAGGAAGAAAAAGAGAAAACATATATATATACCTACCATCAATCCGGCAAATAACTGGCGAAACGAAGGAAACAACGAAGAAACAAAGCAGAATTTCAAACGAAGGAAACAACGAGAAACCAACGGAGAATCTCAAACAAAGAAAACAACAGGGAGCCAACGAAGAATACAAAGAAAAACGAAGAAAACGATGAAAAAAATAAATAAATTTGGGGGCCAAAAGGGATTGGGAGAAGAAAAATAAAAATAGGAAAAACAATTAAATTAAAAATTGTATTATACATTTTCAAAAAACAATTAAATTAAATCATACAAAATATTTTCAACGCCCTACAACTTTCTCTCGCGACGCCAACGCGAGGGCCCAAACAACTCCCACCACGCGTCGAAAGAAGGGTCCTCCTGGACTCCCGGAAACATCTCCATCCCGAAAAGCCGCCGCACACCAAAAATATCCCCCGGGACTTCATCGGGGTTCCAATCAATATACTCCAAAGATAGCGGGTCCTCCCTCCAAACCCGGGCCAAGTTCATCGCCCGATCGTTTCGCTCTGCCCTTACGACCCGGGCAGCGGCGATAAAGGGGGCCATCCACACAGTGCCAACAGGACCACGATGGCACGTCCTTCGAACTTTCTGTAAACAAAAGAATTTTAAATATTAATACAAATAATAATTGTCAAAAAAAAAAAAAAATTATATACAATACAAGGCTTACCATGAAAAGAAACCTCCCAGAGCCCCAACAATGGGCTACCGACCCAAAAGACACAGCGGAATTCCTTTTTTCGCCAACCATGACTTTAAAATCTGGAAAAAAAAAAAAAAATGAACAAAGAGATAAATAAATAAAATAGAAAAAAAAAAAAAAAAAAATAGAATACTCACCGATAAATGAAGATTACGAGGATACTCCAGCCGAAGAACTGTCGTGAATAATCAAAAAATGACAATCCTCGAGATTATATAGAAAAAGTAAGAAGACAGAGAAAGAAAAACAGAAAAAAGAGAGTATGATACAACAAGCACAATGTAGGAAAGGATAGACAGACGAACAGGCGAAATTAATTGCCTAGTGCATACGCACCCGAACGAAGTTCGCATCAGCGAAACTGAACGTCGCGGGCAATAAACTCTTCATACACAAGAAAGAGCAAAAGAATAAGAAAATCACGAGTCCCAAACAAACTCAATATCAGCAAAAATGACCCGTGAAAAAGGAAACGAGTTAGGCACACATTACACATACAAAAAAAAAAAAAAAACAATAATAATAATAAATAATAAATAACAAAAGAAACTAATTAAACTACACCTTTCCAGGTGCTCATTGGTAATAGGATCATTAAAAGGAGATCCAGGAAAGCAGAAAAAATTCTCAATAAAACCATTATCGAACACACCAAGAATTTATTACGAAGAAATCGGAAAACTTAGAATCATTAAAGAAGAATGGAAGTTAGCCATCAACATGGATTTAAGACCAACACAAACAAGGGTAACACCACTAGAACATTCACTTCAAGCCTTGCAAAAAATATGTGAAAACACCAAACACGACTATCTATGCCCTGCGTTAAAAGAAACATTAGAACCAATGATGGAAAGATTACATCAGGAATTGGAAACGGTACAAGATTTAGTCAGTACCAAAACAATCCAGAGAAGGAAAAGAGGACTAATAAACGGGTTAGGAACCGTAATAAAAGCAATAACAGGAAATTTGGACGAAAACGACGCCCAAGAAATAGACAAAAGAATAGTCGAACTAGAAACTAAACAGGGAAAAGATGAAAAAATAATAAAAGAAAATCTCCAAATTTTAAAATCAACAGCAGACTTATTCAATTATAACACAAATCAGTACTTAACAAACTTAGCAACACTAGAAAAAGCTGTAAACAACATAGAACACGTTATTACAGAACAAGCAACATCAACTTTAGCAAGGGAAAATATAGACGAAAAAATAAACGCAATTAGCCTAACAATAACTTCACTACTAAACGAAGTACGACAATTAACAAACCTTTTAACAGAAATCCCAAAAGGAATAATAAACCCAACCATTATATCACCACGAAAATTGAGCGAATATTTAAAAGAAGCTTTGCCCCACATCCCAACAGGATTAAGTTTCCCAACAAAAATAATGCCTAGTGAAATGCAAAAATTACAAAAAACAGCAGAAATAGGCTCATACAGCAAAGAATCACGATTAGTAATTGTAATAAAAATCCCGTTAATAGAAAACAACAAATTCACAATAAACAAAGTATACCCCCTACCAGTAAGAACAAACGGTAGCAAATTTCAATTTATCGAAACATCAAACAAATATGTAATAATAAATCGAGATAACCGAAACTATCTCACATTAGACGAGAAAGAGTTAGAAAAATGCAAGCAAGCAGAAAATCAGTACTACTGTAAACCGAAATATGCAGCGCAAACGCTACACGAAACAGCGCCTTGCGAAATATCAATTTACTTAGGACAAGATCCAGAAAAAAATCATTGTACACAGAAAATAGTAAAATTAGAAAAAACAATAATTATCACATTAGAACAAAACGGAAGGTGGCTTTACGTAGCACCGACAAAAGAAACTCTAACTATTAAGTGTAAGAATGAACCAAGTGTATATACTACACTTTTCGATACAGGAATTTTGGCTTTAGATGGGAAATGTTCCGTCACGACCGCCGATTATCAATTAGAAACAATAGGAGAAAATACGCAAAAAGAATTTATAACGTTCTTACCTCGACACAACCTAACATACCAAATCGAGAAACCAATTTGAGAATTAAAACTATTTAACTACACGATACCGCACAAAATAATAACAAATGCCTTAGAAGTTAACAATCTAGGAGAACGAATAGAAAATTTAAAAAATAAATTGGACGACGAACCACAAATATGGTCACACACATTCCACACAATCGGTAACTATTCGTTAAGCACGACTAGTATAATATTTTCAATTATTATAATATCTACATATATTATCTACAAAAGAAAACTATGTCTTCGAACAACAAGGGTCATAAATATCGAGACACCAGTCGAAACCACACAAACACCGACCAATCAATCAACGCGGAATAGAGAAATAAAAATACAATACTTACCGCCAAAAAAATCACTAAACACCGACACTTTGTAATCAACATAAGTAATAAACATGTAAAAATACATTTGTAAGCCAAGAGACCAAAACACGACAAGATAAATATCGCAATCTTGCTGAAAAAGGGAAATTAACATGAACATTAAAATAACAAAAATATTGGAAAAATTGGTTGCTATGAATAGCCGAAACTTATGTTTCGTCTCCTTAAGGGGGGAGGGATGTTATGACCCACATAAGCAACCACGAATTAGCATGATCAAGCACATTCCTCACAAGCACGGGTCTATCGACCCCGAGCGAGCTAAACCCGAATCGCTGACGACGCACCAAGTTCACTGAACGTCTAAGCAATAATCACGAAGCAATGATCATGAAGCAATAATCATGAAGCAACAATCATGAAGCAATAACCATTTAAGCAATAATAACATTAGAAGGGGTAAAATACCAATATTCTGGGGGAAACATGTAAATCAATAAAAGCAGCGACAATGCCCAAAAACGGCAGTCTGCACGCAAAAGTTAGAAGTCTTCAACTATCTAACTACGAATTGGTCTCGAGGCAAATACACCTCGACTTTGTAAAACTAGCTTATTCTCAATAAACCTTATAGTATTTTGTATAATATTGAGTTGGAGATTGACTCATTTTGGCAATTCCTCGAATTACCTGTCCTCGACAACTTGTCCCCACGTGACGAGATTCGCGGGCATAACAAAACACCCACCAGAAAAATAACCCTAGAAAAAACTACTTCCTCCTCTCCACCCAAAAAAGTGGAGCATCCGATGAAAAAGAACAGACTCTTAAAGAAAAATAATTGCACGATAAGAAAAATAACTACTCGACAACATGAAATATGAAGAAGCCAATGAGTTACGTTCAGGACTAAAATTTATAATATCAATAATAGGACAAGTATTTCATTGATGCTCGACAATAGATTCATGAGAAAATTTAAAAAAAGCAGTTAGTGGTTGAAAAAAAAACCAGCCTAGCAATAAGAAAAATCGGTCCAAATAAAAAAATAAAAATGGGGTGTATAATAAACAAATAATAAACCTAGTCTATAAAAAAATCGAGGAGACAATGATTTACGTTCAGTGCTGAAATTTTTAATATCAATAACAGGACAAGTTTTCATTGGTGCTTGATTATAGAACAAAAAAAACCGGTCGAAAAAAAAACAGTCAAAATGAAAAAAAATAAAAGGGGTATATAACAAACACAAAAACCTCTAGTCTGCAAAAAAGTTGAAAGGACAACGATTTACGTTCAGCGCTAAAATTTTTGATATCAACAACAGGACAAGTATTTCATTGGAGCTTGATAAGATAATACTTATAAGAAATATTGAAACAATCAATCGAAAAGTGTCACCAATCTACAAAAAGAAAAATCGGTCGAAAAAAACAGTACCCAAATGAAAAGAAATGAAAGGGTTTTAACTAACAAAAGAACCAAGTCTACAAAAAATTAAAGAGACAACGATTTAGGTTCAGCGTTGAAATAATATGCTTGAGAATAGATCAACGAGAAAACGAAAAAAACTTGGTTTTCAAAAGAGGTACAAAAATGGTCATACATATTGTTACGTCCTGGAGATTCGCCTTGATATTCTGCCCTATAAAATTAAGTCTAAAACATAACAATAATAAACGTAATAAATTACGTTTATAAAATATTATTCGAAGAGACGAACCGCTCGCGGTCCGTCTCGTATAGCAGATAAGAAACTGTAATCCAGCAGCGACGAACACCGTGAGACGGTTCACCACGAAAATGCAAAACGCATCAAAAATCATGGGAACCGCGGTCTAAGCATCTTCCCTGCTGACTCCGACAAGATAATCGGCAGCAGCAGGACAAGAGTGCAAGAACAATTAGTCAGTCTTCATTCGCGAGTTAAACTCATCGGACCTCCTCCGGTTTTGGTCGCTCTGACGAAATATAAGGTTACGAACCTGTTTGTATTTTTTAATCACCAAACTTGAATATAGTTTTATTATTTTTAAAATCATAATTCCGCGGAGTTTCGTTTTCTTTCACCCGCGCGAAATTATCCGTGAACAACGTTTCCACCCGCTATTCTCCACTCGTCTCTTTCCAATCGCCATCGACTATATATCGGGTGGCCCGAGAACGAGGGATCTCAAACACTGAACGTGTCACGGACATCAACCTTCCACCCAATCATCTAAAAGGTAAGTGGATTTTATTATTAACAAAAGGAGTTCGCCTGCCACTCGGCACTGCTTCAATCCCCGGTCTCTCCCAGCTGACCGAAACTGAAGCACCGTTACGACCACGGTAAGAGCACGTTTTACCGGGACGTAACAATATAAATATACAAGTTACAAAAATAGTCATACATATAAAAACGAGTCTGGAAACAGGATCAAAGAGAAAAAAGAGTAATTGGTGGATAACAAAAAAAAATAGTGTACAAAAAATCAAAAATCGAAAAAGATGATGATTCACGTTCAGCACTTACATTTCGAATGATATTCATTGGTGTTTGAGAAAAGATTAACAACAAATAGTTTTCGAAAGTGCAATTCTTCCACATTGTTCGCTCGATGGGAATGGAAAAATCCTCTTGGTAACAATTTGTTAAACGTTTACCACCGTCCGTTTGATACCCGTTGAATAGTTTCGGGTGATCAATTAGAGCAAATCCCACGTTTTAATTTGGTGGCCTTGAAAAAGGCCGTTTGAAAGTTAGCCGAAGCTAAATGATTTTTATTAATGGTTTACGAGCGCCCTTTTTGAGCTTTTGCACGATCTCGGCCTCGGTCCCGGACGGTTCTTTTCGTGGGGCGATGGGACGCTTCTTTGGTGAAATGCTGATAATGCTCCGCTGCGTCGGTGGTACTGATGCGGGATTTCGTGGCTTTGTTGGCTTCCTAGCCGTGGCTTGTGCGACCGAGGGATCCACAATGATGCTTGCCAAACGTCGGGGGGTGGCCTCCGAACGTTTGGGTCGCTTTGGAGACGGTGGTGTTGGTGCTGGTGGAGTGGCGGGCCGGAAGCGTTTGTGAGGCTCGGTTGGAGGCTGCTTGTTATTATTCGCCTCGTTTTCTTTGTTCCTCCGGTCCTCGGCACGACGGTCTAAGCGGCGAAGGTAAGACGCAGTTTTCCTCCTTGGCATCTTGTTTCTTGGAGAGCGTGCTGCGGACTGATGGAGGCCGCCATGGTGGACTCACTTATGTAGGAGCCTTGGGGGGTCGCGATTGGTCACGGTAATCAGAGTGGGGGGTTAACTTAGCAGCCGGGTATTGCGTGGCGTAAATTGGGGCTCGAGATTCGAGTGAGCTTTGCAGCCACCAGCTCGTCTTTCGCGCCAATTTACGCGGATCGAAAAGATTCGAGAAGTTGGGGCTCGAGATCGAGTGAGCTTTTCAGCCACCAGCTCGTCTTCCGCGCCAACCTCACGAAGGAAGAAAGGAAGGGAAAAGGTACATTTGTGATGTTCCCATAGCCCTTAGAAGGACTGATGTCGATTGTTCTTAAAAGAACAATTTTACGATGTTCTTCGCTGTCCACCGTTGAGTGAGAAATCTTCCTTCTCAGTTTCGGTTGTGGCGTATCCCGGTATGGGAGCACCTCTTCGGTGCGAGTTCTCGAAGTCCGGCCTGGGAGCACTTTTTCAGTGCACGTCCTCGCAGAGAATGAGCCTCCGTTGTCCACTTCTCTGGGCTTTGTAGCTGGTGAAGCCTGGGAGCACCTCTTCGGTGCGAGTCCCCGGAGAGAATGCCTCTTCGCTGCCCGCTTCGCCTGACTTTATAGCCGGGCGCGACGGCGGTAATTGGGTCTCGGAGTCGTGGTGGGGGAACTCGTAGTGAGCTCCTTTGTATAGAGTATTAGCGTAAACTGGGGCTCGAGATCGGGTGGGCTTTTCAGCCACCAAGCCCGTCTTTCGCGCCAATTTACGCGGAGCGAAAAGATTCGTGAAGTTGGGCTCGAGATCGAGGGGGCTTTGCAGCCACCAGCTCGTCTTTTGCGCCAACGACGCGATAGGAATAAGGATAGGGAGGAATAACTACGTTAAAATCCTAAAAAGGACTGATTTATAGTGGCGCGTTGATTCCTCGGTGTCGATGGCTCTGTGGAGGCACCTTCTCGGCGCTTGACTCCGTGAGAATGATGTTCCCTCGTTGTCCTTCCTTGCCCGTGTCTCCGTTGAAGTCTGGTAGAGTAGTTGCGGTGGTTGGGAAGGAGTCCAAAGAAGAATGTTGAATTGAAGTATTCTTTTTCCAAGTTTTATTCCGTACGTTAAATACAAAGTTATTCCTAAGAGGCACCTGTTCGGCACGCTCCGAGGATGGAGAGTGAGCCGTAGCTCCGCGAGGCCCTTATACTTATACCCCGCTAGTCGCTTCTGATTGGCGCGAGGTCTCATGGAGGGGGAATACTAACCGCCGCACCAATCAGCGTGATCGAGAGTCGATCACGCTCTAGACTTCCTTATTCTCTATTTTAATATTATAGTTTTAAGCTTATGACTACGTTTAGTTGTTATTTTAATTGTTTATAACAATTCTCTTATATATATTTATTGTTTATTTGGGGGGTCTTGGGGTTTTTTAAGAAATAATACGTTTTTTTGGTAAGTACGCCTTAAAGTGCGTACAACACGTTCAGCGTATACGCACAGAGTACTTGTCCGGCCCATAATTTTTTATTTTCAAGAAAAAATCGGGGACCACTCGCGAAAAAGCAAAGCGTTTTTTATTGCAGTAATATTTCCATATGGACTATAAGTTTTTTTCATAGCAGCAGATGATAAGTTATTATTAAGTTAAGTTAAGTTGTTTCCCGTCGTATTATAAGAACAATAACATTGCTGGTTGTATGTGAGCAGCAGCTTTAGAAAATGATGAACCAATTTAGCTGAACAGAGTCCTAATATGACAATTTTGTAATAATGCTGGTTGTATGTGAGCAGCAGCTTTAGAAAATGATGAACCAATTTAGCTGAACATAGTCCCAATATGACAATTTTGTAATAATGACAATAAAGAGTATCGTATTCCATTTAAGTTGATATCAAATATCGCGAATGATGCGGGGTTATCCCAAGGGAAACAGCTAGATTATTTTTTATAAGTTTGTGTTTGTGCGAGCAGTGCTCACATTTTATGCCTCTGACTCGAAATATATACTGAACCATTGGAAATGTTTCCTGTGTGTTTTGAGAGAGCGCTCATTGGTCGACCGAGTTCGTAAAAGTTTCTTTCCACAATCTCAAATCTGCTGAGTCAAAAGACACAAACTTTGGAGCAAAATTTTTATTGGACTAACGGATTCGATGAAAGCAAGGATTCGTGTGTAGCTTGTTTGAAGAGATTGGACTCCATGGGTTCTATGACTTCACCTCTAATTTGATTTTTTCTTGAATGAGCAATTTGAAAAAGTTATGGGCCGGACAAGTACTCTGTGCGTATACGCTGAACGGACGGTGGTGAACGTTTAACAAATTGTTACCAAGAGGATTTTTCCATTCCCATCGAGCGAACAATGTGGAAGAATTGCACTTTCGAAAACTATTTGTTGTTAATCTTTTCTCAAACACCAATAAATATCATTCTAAATGTAAGTGCTGAACGTGAATCATCATCTTTTTCGATTTTTGATTTTTTGTACACTATTTTTTTTTGTTATCCACCAATTACTCTTTTTTCTCTTTGATCCTGTTTCCAGACTCGTTTTTATATGTATGACTATTTTTGTAACTTGTATATTTATATGTATGACTATTTTTGTACCTCTTTTGAAAACCAAGTTTTTTTCGTTTTCTCGTTGATCTATTCTCAAGCATATTATTTCAACGCTGAACATAAATCGTTGTCTCTTTAATTTTTTGTAGACTTGGTTCTTTTGTTAGTTAAAACCCTTTCATTTCTTTTCATTTGGGTACTGTTTTTTTTGACCGATTTTTCTTTTTGTAGATTGGTAACACTTTTCGATTGATTGTTTCAATATTTCTTATAAGTATTATCTTATCAAGCTCCAATGAAATACTTGTCCTGTTGTTGATATCAAACATTTCAGCGCTGAACGTAAATCGTTGTCCTTTCAACTTTTTTGCAGACTAGAGGTTTTTGTGTTTGTTATATACCCCTTTTATTTTTTTTTCATTTTGACTGTTTTTTTCGACCGGTTTTTTTTTGTTCTATAATCAAGCACCAATGAAAACTTGTCCTGTTATTGATATTAAAAATTTCAGCACTGAACGTAAATCATTGTCTCCTCGATTTTTTTATAGACTAGGTTTATTATTTGTTTATTATACACCCCATTTTCATTTTTTCATTTGGACCGGTTTTCCTTGTTGCTAGGCTGGTTTTTTTTTCAACCACTAACTGCTTTTTTTAAATTTTCTCATGAATCTATTGTCGAGCATCAATGAAATACTTGTCCTATTATTGATATTATAAATTTTAGTCCTGAACGTAACTCATTGGCTTCTTCATATTTCATGTTGTCGAGTAGTTATTTTTCTTATCGTGCAATTATTTTTCTTTAAGAGTCTGTTCTTTTTCATCGGATGCTCCACTTTTTTGGGTGGAGAGGAGGAAGTAGTTTTTTCTAGGGTTTTTTTTCTGGTATATTTTTATGGGGACAAAAAGCTGATAGTTTTGTCATGACAATTATATTATTACTTAAAATAATGAGCCTTGGCATGGAAAAAAAATGAATTTCTCTGCATTCCAACGATGCAAACTTCAGAGTCATATTTTTGCGTTACTATTTATTATCATTATACGTACCTACACCGACTCTTTCTGGAAGTTCAAATTCGCACGATGCATTTCCCCTGTTATCGGTTTTAAGAAGTTGAGATACAGAAGGTTACTATCGTCGTTGTACATGTCCCGCAGGAACCTCGCTTTCCTGCACTTGTCATCATTGTTCAGTGCCATTGCGTTAAAGTGAGTTTGCAGCTCGAGCCATTGGTCAACGATGACTGAGACAGCTTTAGGCCAGGCGAGCCACCGTGTTTTCGAAAGTTGCACTAACTGTCTCGGAAGTTCTCCTTGATTGATGGTTTCGTAGAGAGTTTTGTACAACTGCTGGCGGAGAGGACTGTCGTGAAACCAGATCCGTGTATCCTGAATCAAATATTCCAGATTACTCGGCAGTTCATTTGCATCTGTCGAGGTGCACAAGTGCAGGGAGTGGCAAACGCACTTGACGAGTTGGACTTGCGGGACCTGGAAAAACATTTTTTTCAATTCAATAAACAAAATCTGCCAAGATAATTAATGCAGCGAATAAAACACGTATACCTTTTCCATGAACAATGTGTAATGAGAATTACGAATTCCACACATGTTGCTGGCACCATCTGTTCCAATCCCAACAATATTCTTGATGTCCAATCCTATTTTATCAAGAGACTCGGTAGAGTCTCGGGACAAGTACATTTGACAGCTCTGTCTGTCGTCTGCTTGCCCGAGGCTCGCCCGAGTATATTATCTCTGAATAAAGTAAATTTCGGTGGTGGGGGTAAAAACTGAAAATCATTTTCTCGAATTACGAAGCTCAGGAGACAGATGATGACTTGAAAATTGAACTGGAGACTAATTATGAAAAAATCATTCGATTGAGCCTTAAATCACCACGATTGATGTCGTATTTGCTGAGAAAAAACTTTGCACATGCTCAAGATTATGCTAAAAATACCAACACATCGGAAGTTTGACGTGTCTGTATACGACACAACGAAAGGCCTTTTGATGCTATTGAGTTTCTGATTGGTCGCGAGTGACGACATATTTTTGTCGCGGCTGACGATTTTCGATCTATATCGCTAATGTGTCAGCTGTCAAAGCTGCAAATTCATATTCGAGTGTTGACAAACCGAAAATGCGGAAGAAATTTGAACTAATTTGTATGTCAAAGTCGCAAATTCTATCAGAGTGTTGACAGATGGTAAGGCCGGAATAATTCACACAAAAAAAAATATCAATTTGACCCTTTGAAACCCACATTTTTCCTTACGTGCAATTAGCTCAAAACTTTGTACTCGGGGGTTTTCGGGGTCGCTGATTACAAATCTGCACTCGAAATTTACAAATTCAAGATGGTGAATCCAATATGGCGAACAACAAATGCAAAAATTGTTTAATGAAAGCAAATATGGTACTCGGGGGTTTTCGGGGTCGCTGATTACAAATCTGCACCCGAAATTTCGAAATTCAAGATGGCGGATACAATATGGCGGACAAGAACGGCGAAAATCGTTTAAGAAAAGCGAAAGTTGGCACGCGGGGGTTTTCGGGTTCACCGATTAAAAATCCGCATGCAAAATTTCGAAATTCAAAATGGCGGATCCAACATGGCGAACCATAAATTCAAAAGTTTTTTGATGGAAGCGAAAGTTGGCACTCGGAGGTTTTCGGGATCGCTGATCACAAATCTACTATCAAAATTTGGAAATTCAAGATGGTGGATACTATATGGCGAGCGATAACTGCGAAAATCGTTTGATATGAAAGCGAAAGTTGGTACTCGAGGGATTCGGAGTCGCCGAATACAAATCTGCACCCAAAATTTCGGAATTCAAAATGGCGGATTCAATATGGCGGACCATAAATTCCAAAATTTTATGATGAAAGTGGAAGGTTCAGAAAAAAGAAGTGATATCCTGGCCAAAAATCCCCTGCCCGGGGAGTACTTGGAGAGTTTTTTGCTTAGGTAGAATCACGTAATGTATGTCTCATGGCACGAAAATGGCAAAAAAATTAGATTGAAAAATAATTTCGGCCGTAGTACATGGCGAGTTTTTTCTTAGGTAGTATCACGGAATGTATTTCTCATGGTACGAACTCGCCAAGTACTACGGCCGAAATTATTTTTCAATCTAATTTTTTTCGTTTGAAATTTTTTTCTCCACGTTTTGTTTTATCTTGATTTTTTTCTGGACTCAGTTCTTTTGACCGATTTTTATTTTTGTACATTGGTGACTTTTTTCAATAACCAACTGATTTTGCTTTTTATTAAATACTCCATCCTCAAGAGACAATGAAATATTTGTCCTATTATTGATATTATAAAATTTAGTGCTGAATGTAAATCATGCTTGATCTTGCCAATTTTTTGAAAATTTTGTACTTTTTTGGGTAGTTTTTTTCTGTGAAAACAAATGGAAACGGGGGTCAACAAATGTACTTGTCCAAGGTTTTTTTTCCCCGGGCAAGGGATTTTTGGCCAGGATATCACTTCTTTTTTCTGAACCTTTCACTTTCATCATAAAATTTTGGAATTTATAGTCCGCCATATTGAATCCGCCATTTTGAATTCCAAAATTTTGGGTACAGATTTGTATTCAGCGACCCCGAATCCCCCGAGTACCAACGTTCGCTTTCATATCGAACGATTTTCGCAGTTATCACTCGCCATATAGTATCCACCATCTTGAATTTCAAAATTTTGATAGTAGATTTGTGATCAGCGACCCCGAAAACCCCCGAGTACCAACTTTCGCTTTCATCAAAAAACTTTTGAATTTATGGTTCGCCATGTTGGATCCGCCATTTTGAATTTCGAAATTTTGTATGCAGATTTTTAATCGGTGAACGCAAAAACTCTCACATGCCAACTTTCGCTTTTCTTAAACGATTTTCGCAGTTATAGTCCGCCATATTGTATCCACCATCTTGAAATTTGAAATTTTGGGTGCAGATTTGTAATCAGCGACTCCGAAAACCCCCGCGTACCATATTTTGCTTTCATCAAACCATTTTTGCATTTGTTGTCCGCCATATTGGATTCGCCATCTTGAATTTCTAAGTTTTGAGTGAAGATTTGTAATCAGCGACCCCAAAACCCCCGATTACAAAGTTTTAACCTAATTGCACGTAAGGAAAAATGTGTGTTTCAAAGGTCAACACTGATGAAATTTGCGACTCTGACGTACAAATTAGGTCAAATTTTGCCCACGACGGATCTACGAGAAGTCCGCAAAAAACACGCTGTTTACGCGTCTCGCGTCAAAACTACCGTCAAACTTTCCGTGGTATGGGTACAAAGGAAAAGGACCAATGGGAACTCGTTACTTTCGTCGCCGAAGACCGGCTTCGGTGGAAACGGGTTTTGATGGGCATCAAAACGACTTTGATTGGGTCGTCTGCGCGCATATACGAACACACCAAATCCTTCAATGTGTTAGAATTTTTGCATAATCTTGACCCTGTGCAAAGTTTTTTCTCAGCAAATACGGCATCAATCGTGCTGAATTAAGGCTTAATCGAAAGATTTTTTCATAATTAGTGTCCAGTTCAATTTTCAAGTCATCATCTGTCTCCTAAGCTTCGTAATTCGAGAAAATAACTTTCAGTTTTTACCCCCACTACCGAATTTTACTTTATTCAGAGATATTATACTCTGGCGAGCCTCGGGCCAGCAGACGACAGAGCTGTCAAATGTACTTGTCCCGAGACTCTACCGAGTCTCTTGATGAAATTAAAAAAAAAAAAAAACGATTAATAATACTATCGGCTTTTGGGTGTGAAATGGAACGGCGAAGACGAGACGAAACTCGAAGTAACAATGGCGAAACGAACCATTCTTACAAAATAATAATAATAAAAATGACTCGTATGTTTCTCGACTGTAATTTGGATTTTTTTGTTTGAAATGCTATCGGTTCGAGAATTCACGATTTAATATCGGTATGATATAAATCGATCCAGTACTCCAAATAATTTTACTCCAAATTATTACTCTACATATATTTACCCATACGAGCAAGAACCGGCTGCTTTGATCTATCGATGCTTGACATTTTTGTTTTGTGAGACACAGTGTTACTGTGTCGAAGAAGGTCTGTTTGATGAGCCCTCAAGTTGACCTCTCACACTTTACACCGTGCCTCTCTTCCCTCAGGGTCCGTGATTGCATTCGGATTTTCTCATAACCAGCCTGCAGACGAAAAAAATGTTTTTCATTTTTCTGCACGTCGATTTCGAAAAATTAAATAGTCTCGGTCTCTCGTTCCAGTTTTTTACTACATCACTATTGCAATGTACTTACCTCTCATTACTGGTTCACTTTCCCATTTTTTTAAATAACTTTTCTTATATCTTCCCCACTTCCCCATGATTCTAAAATTGCTCGAAATTCGATTTGAACGGGAGAAGAAAACGTTCGGAAATAGACACCCGTGATAGACACTATAGAGAACAGAAAGTGGAAAGAGAAAATCTGTCACTGACTTATCACTAGCGAGAGAATAAAAGTTTTGCCACGGCCATATATGGTGCTCAAATCGCTAAAAACCGCACAAATCGATGAGCCAACGATACGAAGAAAAGATATTAATAACAAATAATAAGTAAGAACCACAAGTCGCCTAAATATAGCCAAAAAATATCTTGTTCGTCCAAATTCTGGCAATCGCATAATCTGAAAATGAAAATCATGAGGTAGTGCCCCAGATCGTCCAAATATCGCTCCAAAAAATTCGAATCGTCCAAATTGCAACAATCGCAAATCTTCCAAATGTAGTCACAAGGTGGCACTTCAAGTCGCCCAAATTGCGATTTATCGCCCAATCTGGCAACCCTGATGGTTCCATTGAAAGATCACATCATGTTTTGGGAGAATATCTTAAGCAATTTGCAAATCAAGATCAAGAATGGGATGATTGGTTGGAACTAGCGACATTTTCATACAATACTAGTACGCATGAAGGTACACGGCACACACCATTTGAATTCGTATTTGGGAGACGAGATCGACTCCCTTCAAACGATCCTATTGTTACAGAAAAAGAAGATACATACGACGAATATTTGATCAAACTAGTAACTCGCTTACACGAACTGCAAGCTTTAGCACGTAATAACTTAATCAGTGCGAAGATTAAATCGAAAGAAATTTATGATCGCAAAATAAATCCACAAACTCTTAAAGTCGATGATTTTGTTTTCCTACTGAAAGGGCCTAAGCCTGGAAAATCAGATGATCACTACACTGGACCACACGAGGTGTTAGAAGTATTCCCAAAAGGTAACGTAAAAATATTAATCAAAAAGAAACCTCGTGTTGTCAACATTAACAGACTCAAATATTCATATATTCCTAACAACTTACCAAAGTAATAAGATAGTTTTTAAATAACACAATCTTATTTTTCTCTTTCCTTTCAGAAAATAAAGGGAGTGGAAGAGGAAAATAACATAACCACATATAGAAAATTTTTAATAAAAACAAAAATAAAATAATAATAATAAATATATATATAAATGTCGGAGAAGGTTCGGAATTCACTACCGAACTCTGAGTTTTGCGTGTGGGACGTATAGTAACACTCTTTTTATTATTTTAACGACAAAACAGAACTCACATTTTGAATAATAATTAAATCGATGATTAAGATATGTCACGCGATCTTGATTTTCTCGCTTCGACTGGCTCGTCGCTCTTCTCTCTCTTTTCATCTGTCAGTTGTCAAAGATAGTTGAAGGAAGCCAGGCCACTTCACTTCGATCTTCGACATATATATATTGTGACGACACGAATTTTAACATAAAATAAAAGAAAAATACAATTAAAAACTGCACGACCGTCGATCGCTGTGGCGCCCGGTCTCGATATTGAAAAACTGTCAAGCGGACAGCGACGCGCAAAATACCAATATGGCCGCCTTTCGGACATCGCGCAACGCGAAGTTAGCATCAATTATGTAATCAATTTATTGCATAATAGTTTCAAAATAAATAAAATAAGAATAAAAAACGAGAAAATAACATAAAACAATGAAAATATCGCGAGAAATAAGCGAAATAGAATGGAACGACAATGCGCAGGTGCGTTTCCATGAGAACGCGAATAACAAAGCTAACGCGCATGCCCGGCGCTCGAACGTCTCTAACGGACATGCGCGAGCGGCCGCAGTTTCGGCGGCAAGTCGGATATAAAAGGCGGTGCACAGAGCACTCGTCAGGCGTTCTCCTCTCTTGAACTGAAGCTTGAAAGAGCTAGCAGAGAAGAACTTCTCCCCTCCCTGGCGGGTTTTAGTGGATGCTTGGGATATTGGAGTAGTTCGGCGACGTTCGACTCCCGTAGCCTGAGGTCTATTTTTCTCTATAAATTATCCCACCGATGCTCGGGATATTGGGGTAGTTCAGTGACGTTCGACTCCCGTAGCCCGAGGTCACTTTTATTATTATTAACTATCCCGCAGATGCCCAGGATATTGGAGTGGTTCGACGACGTTCGACTCCCGTAGTCTGGGATCTCTATCCCTAATTTAATTATTATTGAAACATCCTCCCGTAGATGCTCGGGATATTGGAGTAGTTCGGCGACGTTCCACTCCCGTAGCCCGAGATCTCATTCCTTTCACACCCTTAGATGCTCGGAGTATTGGAAGGGTTCGGCGACGTTCAATTCCCGTAGTCCGAGATCTATTTCATAATTATTATTAAATTCAAATAACGGCATTGCACCGTAGTTTTTATAATTCTGTCAGGAAAGAAAAATTCTTTCTTACCGACATAACCTCGCCAGGGACGGGAGACGTTAAAAATATTATTTATTTTATTAAAAATAAATAATAATGTCACGTCCGGAGAGGCGTGAAGGAAAAGATTGGGTGTTCGAACATCGAGCGGTAAACGTTATGTCCCATATGCTTTTCCCTGCAGTTTATACGCAGAGCGTTGTATATAGATATACTCCTCCTTAGGAGTATATCTATATACAACGCCATATACAACGCTATATACAACGTCTATCTAATGGTGGGCGCACGCCGATAGACCTCGAGAAGTCTCGCCTTATCTTAATTGCGAATTGAGGAAGGAAGGTTTATCTTTAAAGAATTAAGAAGTTTTTATGTGATGCCAGCATTCTTTAATATAAATGATATATTAGTCAATACAATTAGAATGGATAAAGAGATACTAAGACTCTTTGTACATTCGTTGGATAAAATGTTAGTTGAGTATAATCTTTGAATACAAACTTGGGAAATAAAATAATAGGTACTTTACCGGAGAGGTGTCCTTTGGTATTCTTTGGTTTTGTAGCTTACTTCTATTCTTTGAGGTGTTTGTTATTTTATCGGAAAATATTCTGAGTTGAATATCGAAATAAAGACTTTAATAACTTGACTGCTGGACTAAACTCGCGTTCTTTTACAAAGGATCCAGAGTTGACCAGAGTTTACTTGCATAAGACGGCTAACCGAATGACAATTCGAACTACTGCTAACAGTATACACGCGACTCTAGGTACCGAACGAAATGCCAAGCGCGGTGAAAAATCACGGCTTTTATAGAGTGAATTTTATGGAAATTGGTGGGGAATTGATTTTGGCAAAACGGGGATTTTTATGATCTTGTTTTGTTGACCTAATTTAGAAAAATAGATTTGGTCAGTGTCTTAGTGTAGGAGTAGTGATAGCGGCATAGTTACTATGGTAGTTTCTATGCTGTGATTCTTGAGGCTGGGTAAGATGTTTATGTGTATTGGGGAAACATGAGCGTTGGGTCGTCGTGTGCGGTGCGTGCTGGAATTATGGCCTAGCAGGTCAGAGGTTGCTACGTAGTGTCGGCTTATGATGCTTTACTTAAGGGAAAAGCCTTAAGTATTAACTTTATTTTAATTGTTAAAAATAGCAAAATTTTCGTCGGTTGTGACACCTCCCCACTTAGAATAGACATCGTCCTCGGTGTCTACCAATTTATGCATATTGAATATTTTTAAATAGAATATATGCTTAAATGGTGAAAATAAAATTAATTAAATTTCGCTTCTCGTTGCCTGATGTGGATTTCGTATCTTAGGATGAAATTATAGGAATAGGTGTAGGAATTGTTTTTGGTAATACAGGATTATGGAAAATTTGTGACCGAATAATAGATTAACTATTCTTCTTTTCATTGGCTTTAGACGGCAAAATTAGCGATGATATCGGTGTCTTTTATGGAGATGGCTTGACACAACAAGAGATTTGTCGATTGCCTTCTTTTTTGTTTATGTTACGATGTAGATCGACTTGATCTGTTTGGGTTATTATTCTTATGATAATAATATGTTTTTCGATTGCAATTTGATTGTATTCGAGAAGCCTGCGCCATTTGAAATATGAGGTGTATTCACGAAGGGTAATACGGTCAAGGTGTCTTGGAAAGAGAGTGAGGGATAAGTATTGATACTGTATCCTTTCATTCACGAGAAAAATAAAAAAAAGAAATTGATTTGGAGAATTCCTGTTGATTTACGAGTTGCAATCGTCGGGGCAGAGGTTTGTTGAGTGATTTCTTGAAGAGGTTTATATTGCGTGATGTTTGGTACTAGCTGATTTATGTTCAGGTTTGATTCGGCGACGTATATTTCCTTGATGGTGTCTTCTAATGTTTGGATTCCAGATATCGTAACGTAGTTTGTTTTTGCTATGCATCCAGGTTTCAATTTGAGTATTCCAGTGTCTTTGAGTTCGATTACGATGGCTGCTTCATAGTCACATAATATCTGTATCTTTTCCGGTTGTGGTAGTGAGAATAGCCAGCCAGACATGTTGTCCAACTGTTTCCAATAGGATGTTTGTTTCTTTACAACCTTTATCTCACAATCTATGTATGATTGGTATCCGCCGTCCGTCAGTAGCATTAGTTCGCAATTGTGATGAGCTGATACCTCGAAAATTGGATAATTTGGCGAGCATATTTGATAGTTCCGCAGGTGTTGGCATCTGGGAAGGTCGTTTTCCAATACGAGAGCATATTTATCCGTTTCTCTTGATATGATGATGTGTGAAGCTCTTGGTTGTGCAAAGGCTGCTCCTTGAGTATTATTTCCAATTATTTGCGGGATTGGGAGGGGATGGAGTTTGTATATGATGAATTTGGTGGATTCGAGGAGTGGGATGTGCATGACGATGATTATTTTCTTGTTGTGGTAGGAGGCGGCTAGGCGGGAGATTTTTGATAGAGCTCCAGAATGGATTTCGTCGAGTGAAATGGGAAACAAATATCTGTGGTGTAATTCGATAAAACTTTTAATTATGAGCTCTAATGTAGTGGGATTTAGTAGTTCTGGGTGGAGGATTCCCATTTTGATGGAGTGGATGGCATCTACTATTGCTCGAAGGCTCGAGAGATATGAGTCGGCGATGTTGCTAATGCTGTTCCGCCATTGTATCAAGTTTTCTGTATATACGATAGCATTAGCAGCATTATTGAACATATTGGCTAGATCGGTCCAAGTTTCGTTACGTCTTTTCTCTATTTCGCTCAGTCGGTCGGTGATGTCATGTAGTTCTGATCGTACGATGTGGGTTTGATCCTTCACGATGATTGCCATTTTTTTCTGGTCTCGGTGTAATTTGTCTATTTCGTTATTGAAGTACTCGGCGTCGTCAGCGGTTAAGGTTCCAAACAAGCTTTTACTCATTGTACCGATGAATCCGAATGGAACGCTCCTCTTGATGGTTGGTTCGATTCCTTTTTGTTTACGTATGTATGCCAGATATTTTTCAATGAGTATGTTCTTGGACGCCAGGCTTTCTTTGTTTATGTACGATTGGCATCTGTCTCCTAAATATGGTTTGCAGGCGTATTCCATTACTGGAACTTCGGTGAATTTTGGCTGATAGTTTTCAAATGGTTCAAGGTTTATTGAAGTCGTTAAACGCCACTCGGTCCGTGTAAAGTGAACCTCGTGTAGTGGCTCGTAGTGTAACTCGGCCCGGTTGGTGATCTGTTGAATGTCATGTGTTGGAGAGGCCCAGGCCTTCCAGTGGACAAGTGCGAAAACAATAGTAGTGACCTTAAGGGTACACATTATGATCTACACAAACAAAAATATGAAGTATGTAAGTATTGTGACGTTGTTTTTTTTGAGTAGCGTCACTTTAGAATTAAAAAAGGTGGATCGCCAGTACGAACTCCAGCTTCCCGTCTCTCTCGCTCGTTACTCCGGCCATACGACGAAAACTCACAGGGCTTTATTTAAGAAATATGATTATTGTTATTAATTTGCGTCTCGTCGATATTTTTCTGTATTTTTCATGCGAGTTCCCGGGATAAACGACAGTTGAAACTATCAATCCGAACCCAGGAATTTAAGTAAGGAAGGCTAATAATCGCAATATTGCTGTATTTCGAGCAGGGCTCATACAGTTGGCCGTTTCCTGTTGTTATCGTTTTCAAGGTCGGATTTAAAGGAAAGACGGTTTAACGAAGGAAGGCTCGAGAATTTTCGAGAACAAGGAATTTTCCGTTGGCATCAGCGACACACTCGTCTCCTGTTTCATAGAACAGGGCGGTATCGTACAACGTGTCTCCCGTCATTAATTGCAATTATTGTTATCGAAATATTGTCATCGAAGTATCCCGCGAATCATTAAGGTCCCGTTATTATTCGCATGTTAAGTGAACCAAGGGTTAAGAATATCAGAAACAACGTTGAAATAATGTCCCGATAAATTAATAAAATAATCGGTACCCTGTCTAACGCTCGCGCGAATATTTAACGAGACGGACCTGTCAATTATGTGGGGGAATTTTGGAAATTGGAAAGGCGGGCGATCGAGCTCAACGGCTCGCGGAACATTCCTAAATTCGAGAGATTTTCGTGAAGTACCGAGCGAGACGGACGTGTTTCCCGAGACTGGCACTATAATGTGAGTTATTATTTTGTCACTCGTTACCGTTTTGGTTAGTGAGCTTTGGGTATTCGGCCTTATTATGTCTCGAATAATAAATTATATTTTGTTAAACCGTCCGGTTCGGATTAAAGACTTGGGAAATTAGGTCGCGACGGTGACTTCGCTAGGTTGCATTAAATAGTCACAATTTATGTTTTCTTTTCTTTTGAGTCCCGTGTTCGACGATTGGCGAAGCGGGATATAATGTAATATAAAAGTTAGATAATGATAAACGTCGTGGCCGGTCGTGAAAATCTCAAATTTCGTTTCGTTTCATAAATAATTATTTTTGGCTGATTTACTTTCGGTTAACTCGGGAGGAAGAATCGCGATACGAGTGTTAAGCTAAACGTGTGTGTGTGTGAAATCGTATGAGTGGGTCGGGATAATAATTCGCGTACAATAATGTATAGCTCGGCCAAGTAACCGAATATCGGGGGCTCGGTATTCAATTTTTAACATCAATAATTGTGATTCATTTTTCCATCTTTAAGATTTATTTTCTTGACCGTGAGTAGATCCACGGAGAGAATAATTTCGAGCTCGAATTAAAATGTAGAGTATGCAGGATCCCGACCAAGCGTGTGTGAGTGAGAGTTCGTAGTGACGAGTGTGTGTTTTCGCGATTTTTCCCCCGAAGTTCTTTTGAAATTCGTGAAAGTTTGTATCCCGGTTCAAATATTTTCATTGTAGTAAATTCACCGTATTTTATTTGATATCTTTGAGACTGATCCCGAGCGTAACGTTTATATTTCCTAATCTAATGTAAAACTTATTCATTTCCCGGTAATAATTAAAATATTGTTATTGATTAAAACGTTATACTTTGCATTTGTTAATTGTTCTCGTGGTCACCCCGCCCATCCCGCTGCAGCCAAGCCGGTCAACCGTTTTCTCTCTTTTTGTCGTCGAGTCACTTCGGTGACTGGCGCCCAAAATTTTCAAAAATAAATCGGCGATGAAATGAGAGCAAACTTTTGTGACACTGGGTATAAAAATGTACGTCACAGTATAAAGAATAATTATTATATATATATATATATTTTTTTATAAGTGTGGTTAAACAGTGTTATTGTGGTAAGTTGAGTTATCTATTTATTATTGTCATATGTGTTATTTTCTTTTTATATACTTATTATATATATATTTTGTTTTGTATATTTTACCTATGCGTATTAGGGTGGTTCAAAAAAACCGACTATTTTTATTTCTTCAAAGCCCGGGTTTCTGTTGTTGCAGTAAGGTGTTAAAAGATGTCTGACAAAATTTGAGCCCTGAAAAAAATTTTTTAAAGGTCGCTCATCGCGACTTTCTATTTCCTCTTTAAATAACACGGGGGAGACGTTACTAGCTGCTTTTGAATTTTATTTCTCGTTAACGGGTAAGGGTCCAACAACGCTCAAGGCGGTTTCTTTTAGGGATTTGAACGCTCTATAAAAAACGTGTCTTGTCATTTTACGATCAACTTACTCCTACGAAAGTTATTCGACGTCAAAATTGACTTTGAAGAAAATTTCGACATTTATTCACTTTTCCGGCAAAACTATCGACCTTGTCACAAAAATCTGTGGAAACTTTTTCGGAAATCATGTGCTTTTAGTATCATATCATCTTCCTGGATGATAAAAAAATTGAATAATTTAGAATACTAGAGGAAAACTGCGATTTCCGTCGATTAATTCGTTAAATTAACAAAGAATGATAATAAAACGGATAATATACACACCATACATACACAACAAAATATATTCAGTAGGGTGGTTCAAAAAAACCGACTATTTTTATTTCTTCAAAGCCCGGGTTTCTATTGTTGCAGTAAGGTGAAAAAGAATTCCTGACAAAATTTGAGCCCTTAAAAATTTTTTTTAGAGGTCGCTCATCGCGATTTTCTATTTCCCATTTAAATAACACGGGGGAGACGTTACTAGCTGCTTTTGTATTTTATTCCTCGTTAACGGGTGAGGGTCTAACAACGCTCAAGTCGGTTTCTTGTAGGGATTTGAACGCTCTATAAAAAACGTGTCTTGTCATTTTACGATCAACTTACTGGTACGCAAGTTATTCGACGTCAAAATTGACTTTGAAGAAAATTTCGACATTTTTTCACTTTTTCGGCAAAACTATCGACCTTGTCACAAAACTCTGTGGAAACTTTTCCGAAAATCATGTGATTTAGTATCATATCATCTTCCTGGATTATAAAAAAATTGAATAATTTAGAATACTACTACTATACGAGGTTACTTTTAGAGGAAAACTGCGATTTCCGTCGATTAATACGTTATATTAACACAAAATGTTAAGAAAAAAATTCCAAGTTTCATTAAGTCATTAGGTAATGCTCATTATTAGAGAAAATTCCAAAATGGATCGGAGTTTTCCATCTTTCATTTATAATTTCATTTAGGGCGTTCATTTTTTTTTTTTTTTGGAAATGAAATATAAATTCAAATTTAAAGTCATTTGAATTAAGTATACATTGAAACGTCTAATATAATTGAGTTGGAGGAATTGAGTGATAATGATGTTCGGAATAATGGATCATCGCTCTGCGGTAAGGGTAACATCCTGTGATACCGGCAGAACGGAAAAGGACGTTTTTTGGTTCTCTTCGCTCACACTTCAGTTTTCTTTACTCATTTCTTCTTGCTCACTCCAGTTCTACTGTTAATATGGGACGCTTCTCTTAGAACTGCCACTCATTTTTCGTTTTTTTCGAGTTCATTTTGAATATTTATTCATAATGGCGAATCTAATATATCTCATCGGTGATATGAACGAAAAATTAGTGGGGCGTAAACTGCCAACCGTTCGGGAGGTTATGTCGCTCTTTTTTTATCAGACGAAACCGTGTAATTTATCGGTAAAACAAAGTGTTTCTATTACGATCGAAAAAGTTAAGGAGAAATGGCTGAACGCTGGAATACCAATACTCAAAAACAAGAATGCCATCGGAAAACTGTTGAAGATTTTTTATACGTGGCAAAATTTGAACAAAAATAGAAGACGAAAGAACTCTCCGGCACAGAAGAAGAAAGAAGCATTGTTCATCGAAAAATCGGCGAAACTATTTGATATTGCTCTTTCAAATGTGGATAAAGATCTCGACGATGACAAACAAACATTTTTAAAGGCTCAAAGATCAGCCGGTCGATACAGATTGGCCGATGCAAGCGTTTCACATAGCTCACCAGGAGAATTCGAAGAAAATCCAATGGATTTAGATGTCGATGGTAACTATTTTTCCTTTTGTATACGTGAAATTTCATCGTAATGAAATTATTCAAAATTTAATTGTCATTCGTCCAATAATATTTTACTTTTTCTACTCGTGTTCGTTAGTAATCATTATTAATAAACCTTTTAATGTTTAGACCCTAGCCAACCTGCGACCAGTACGGAAATTCTTTCACGTCATGAATCAGCTCTCACGACGATAACAACAACGACTTTTACTTCAAATTCAGAGTTCATGTCTGACTACGAAGAACAGATCGTCCAACGGAATATACCAACTAAACGTGACATAATGACCCCTGAACTTGCCGCTGCACTTGATCGAGCAAACATCAGTAGTCGAAATGCTACGTTTGTTTTAGCTGCTGCTTTTTCAAGTGTCGGCTTAGACATAGAAACCCTAAATTTAAGCAGCAGTACAATACGGCGAGGTCGTATGAGACTGAGAAAAGATATAGCAGAAGGGTTGAAAGCGGAATTTAAAATTGAAGACCGATACACAGTCCATTGGGATGGCAAAATTCTAAGTGATATTGTTACTGGGAAGTCTGTGGATAGAATTGCAATTCTAATATCCACCTCTGAAACAACTCAACTGCTTGGAGTTCCAAAAATGATTGAAGGCAATTCAGAAAATCTCTCTTCAAGTGTCATTAGTACATTAGATGATTGGAGTGTTACTCCATATATAAAAGCAATGTGCTTTGATACGACATCAGTTAATACTGGTACGATATATTATTTTATCATTATTATTATAATTTGATTTATCCATTTATTCGTTGCGTTGTCATTATTTATTTAAAGGTATTCACAATGGTGCATGTGCGAAAATCGAAAGAAAGTTGGGCCAAAAAATAATTTGGTTGCCATGTCGCCATCATATATTTGAAATCGTTCTGAGGACTGTTTTCGAATTGTATTGGAAAACAACTTGTGGGCCGAATGTAGCAATTTTCGTGCGATTCAAAAATTATTGGAGTAATATTGACCAATCGAAATTCAAAAGTGGGATGAAAGATGAAATTGCAGCAAATGCCTTGAAACATGAAAGACTTGAAATAATTACTTTCATCAATAATTGTTTGGAGGTACATCTTTATAATTATACGAAAATTACATGTTACCTCTGATTTCACCTGAAAATTAACAACTGAAACAAAATTTTGTTGCATCCCAATGATGCAAACTTCAACATCGTGTTTTGTTTTCCTTTTCCATAGGTTTCTCAGCCAAGGGACGACTACAAGGAGTTTCTCGAGTTATCGTTGATTTTTTTAGATGGTTTTGCGGAACGTCTAATTCGTTTCAAACGTCCAGGAGCCATGCACCACGTGCGGTGGATGGCTAAAGCGATTTACAGCTTGAAAATGTTTATCTTTAGAAGCGAATTCCGATTGACAAAACGAGAAATTGATAGCCTGCGTGAAGTTTGCATTTTTGTTGTATTATTTTACATCAAAATATGGTTTACGGCTACTTCTGCTATTCAGGCACCAAACAATGATTTCGAACTATTTGAAAAGTTGATTTCTTATCAAAATGTTAACTTGCCGGTCGCACAGAAAGCTCTTAAAAAAATAAGAGACCATTTATGGTATTTGAACGAAGAGCTGGCCCCTCTGGCTTTATTCGATGAAAAAGTTTCAGTGGATGTGAAAAAAAAAATGTGTGACACAATCCGGAATCGCAAGGGTACTTCTATAGTTAACAAGCGGCACGTTGTTTAAGGGAAAAAGTTGGAAGAGTTTTTAGGGAAAGATTTGAGTGAATTTGTCTCTAAAAAATCATTGTCACTTTTCCAAACGTTCGATTTGCCTTACGACTTTCTTGATGTAGACACAACTCTCTGGTCTCACCATGAAAGTTATCGGGAGAATTTGGGTTTTTTTAAAAATCTAAAGGTCGTAAACAATGTTGCCGAACGTGGTATTGCTTTGATTGAAGCGTATAATCATTGCCAAACAAAGAACGAGGAACAATACCAATATTTGTTAAAAACCGTTCAAGAACATCGTCGACTCTTTCCAGATTGAAAAAAAAAAAATCTGAAATAAACATCGGGTTTTCCACACTGAATATATTTTGTTGTGTATGTATGGTGTGTATATTATCCGTTTTATTATCATTCTTTGTTAATTTAACGAATTAATCGACGGAAATCGCAGTTTTCCTCTAGTATTCTAAATTATTCAATTTTTTTATCATCCAGGAAGATGATATGATACTAAAAGCACATGATATCGAATAAAGCCAGAGGGGCCAGCTCTTCGTTCAAATACCATAAATGGTCTCTTATTTTTTTAAGAGCTTTCTGTGCGACCGGCAAGTTAACATTTTGATAAGAAATCAACTTTTTAAATAGTTCGAAATCATTGTTTGGTGCCTGAATAGCAGAAGTAGCCGTAAACCATATTTTGATGTAAATTAATACAACAAAAATGCAAACTTCACGCAGGCTATCAATTTCTCGTTTTGGCAATCGGAATTCGCTTCTAAAGATAAACATTTTCAAGCTGTAAATCGCTTTAGCCATCCACCGCACGTGGTGCATGGCTCCTGGACGTTTGAAACGAATTAGACGTTCCGCAAAACCATCTAAAAAAATCAACGATAACTCGAGAAACTCCTTGTAGTCGTCCCTTGGCTGAGAAACCTATGGAAAAGGAAAACAAAACACGATGTTGAAGTTTGCATCATTGGGATGCAACAAAATTTTGTTTCAGTTGTTAATTTTCAGGTGAAATCAGAGGTAACATGTAATTTTCGTATAATTATAAAGATGTACCTCCAAACAATTATTGATGAAAGTAATTATTTCAAGTCTTTCATGTTTCAAGGCATTTGCTGCAATTTCATCTTTCATCCCACTTTTGAATTTCGATTGGTCAATATTACTCCAATAATTTTTGAATCGCACGAAAATTGCTACATTCGGCCCACAAGTTGTTTTCCAATACAATTCGAAAACAGTCCTCAGAACGATTTCAAATATATGATGGCGACATGGCAACCAAATTATTTTTTGGCCCAACTTTCTTTCGATTTTCGCACATGCACCATTGTGAATACCTTTAAATAAATAATGACAACGCAACGAATAAATGGATAAATCAAATTATAATAATAATGATAAAATAATATATCGTACCAGTATTAACTGATGTCGTATCAAAGCACATTGCTTTTATATATGGAGTAACACTCCAATCATCTAATGTACTAATGACACTTGAAGAGAGATTTTCTGAATTGCCTTCAATCATTTTTGGAACTCCAAGCAGTTGAGTTGTTTCAGAGGTGGATATTAGAATTGCAATTCTATCCACAGACTTCCCAGTAACAATATCACTTAGAATTTTGCCATCCCAATGGACTGTGTATCGGTCTTCAATTTTAAATTCCGCTTTCAACCCTTCTGCTATATCTTTTCTCAGTCTCATACGACCTCGCCGTATTGTACTGCTGCTTAAATTTAGGGTTTCTATGTCTAAGCCGACACTTGAAAAAGCAGCAGCTAAAACAAACGTAGCATTTCGACTACTGATGTTTGCTCGATCAAGTGCAGCGGCAAGTTCAGGGGTCATTATGTCACGTTTAGTTGGTATATTCCGTTGGACGATCTGTTCTTCGTAGTCAGACATGAACTCTGAATTTGAAGTAAAAGTCGTTGTTGTTATCGTCGTGAGAGCTGATTCATGACGTGAAAGAATTTCCGTACTGGTCGCAGGTTGGCTAGAGTCTAAACATTAAAAGGTTTATTAATAATGATTACTAACGAACACGAGTAGAAAAAGTAAAATATTATTGGACGAATGACAATTAAATTTTGAATAATTTCATTACGACGGAATTTCACGTATACAAAAGGAAAAATAGTTACCATCGACATCTAAATCCATTGGATTTTCTTCGAATTCTCCTGGTGAGCTATGTGAAACGCTTGCATCGGCCAATCTGTATCGACCGGCTGATCTTTGAGCCTTTAAAAATGTTTGTTTGTCATCGTCGAGATCTTTATCCACATTTGAAGGAGCAATATCAAATAGTTTCGCCGATTTTTCGATGAACAATGCTTCTTTCTTCTTCTGTGCCGGAGAGTTCTTGCGTCTTCTATTTTTGTTCAAATTTTGCCACGTATAAAAAATCTTCAACAGTTTTCCGATGGCATTCTTGTTTTTGAGTATTGGTATTCCAGCGTTCAGCCATTTCTCCTTAACTTTTTCGATCGTAATAGAAACACTTTGTTTTACCGATAAATTACACGGTTTCGTCTGATAAAAAAAGAGCGACATAACCTCCCGAACGGTTGGCAGTTTACGCCCCACTAATTTTTCGTTCATATCACCGATGAGATATATTAGATTCGCCATTATGAATAAATATTCAAAATGAACTCGAAAAAAATGAAAAATGAGTGGCAGTTCTAAGAGAAGCGTCCCATATTAACAGTAGAACTGGAGTGAGCAAGAAGAAATGAGTAAAGAAAACTGAAGTGTGAGCGAAGAGAACCAAAAAACGTCCTTTTCCGTTCTGCCGGTATCACAGGATGTTACCCTTACCGCAGAGCGATGATCCATTATTCCGAACATCATTATCACTCAATTCCTCCAACTCAATTATATTAGACGTTTCAATGTATACTTAATTCAAATGACTTTAAATTTGAATTTATATTTCATTTCCAAAAAAAAAAAAAAAATGAACGCCCTAAATGAAATTATAAATGAAAGATGGAAAACTCCGATCCATTTTGGAATTTTCTCTAATAATGAGCATTACCTAATGACTTAATGAAACTTGGAATTTTTTTCTTAACATTTTGTGTTAATATAACGTATTAATCGACGGAAATCGCAGTTTTCCTCTAAAAGTAACCTCGTATAGTAGTAGTATTCTAAATTATTCAATTTTTTTATAATCCAGGAAGATGATATGATACTAAATCACATGATTTTCGGAAAAGTTTCCACAGAGTTTTGTGACAAGGTCGATAGTTTTGCCGAAAAAGTGAAAAAATGTCGAAATTTTCTTCAAAGTCAATTTTGACGTCGAATAACTTGCGTACCAGTAAGTTGATCGTAAAATGACAAGACACGTTTTTTATAGAGCGTTCAAATCCCTACAAGAAACCAACTTGAGCGTTGTTAGACCCTCACCCGTTAACGAGGAATAAAATACAAAAGCAGCTAGTAACGTCTCCCCCGTGTTATTTAAATGGGAAATAGAAAATCGCGATGAGCGACCTCTAAAAAAAATTTTTAAGGGCTCAAATTTTGTCAGGAATTCTTTTTCACCTTACTGCAACAATAGAAACCCGGGCTTTGAAGAAATAAAAATAGTCGGTTTTTTTGAACCACCCTAATATATATATATATTGAGACGACACCAATTTTAGAAAAGAATAAAAAGTAAAATAAAAACAAAACCGCACGACACGTAGATCGACTTGGCGCCCGGTCGCCATCTTGAAAAACTGTCAAGCGGACAGCGACGCGTAAAAACATCGCGCAACGTAAAGTTAACGTCGATTATGTAATTGATGTTAACAATCATTGAAAATACACAATTTTATGGTTGAATAAAAAGAAAATCAATGAAATTAGAGAAAATAAAATGAATTAAAGGTAATATAAATGAAAATAATAGTAAAACAAGCAAAATGCCCATTTCATGGACATCGCGCAACGCGAAGCAACGCGAATGCGCGCGCATCGATTATATAATCGATGTTAAGAACAAATAAAAATAAACAATTTTATCGTCAAATTAAGTTGAAATAAATAAAATTAAATTAAATAACGCAAAAATAAAATAAAATAATATTAATATCACGAGAAATGAGCGAAATAAGAATGAAGCAACACCGCGCAGGCGCGTTCCCATAACAACGACGCACAACAAAGCAAATGTGCATGCCCGGCGCTCGAGAAGCTCTAACGGACATGCGCGGGCGACCGCAGTTTCGGCGGCGAGTCGGGTATAAAGGTCGGTGCGCGGAACATTCGGCAGACAGTCTCCTCTCTTGAACTGAAGCTTGAAAGAGCTAAAGAGAAGAACCTCTCCCCTCCCTGGCGGGTCTTAGTGGATGCTTGGGATATTGGAGGAATTCGGTGACGTTCGACTCCCGTAGCCTGGGGTCCAATTCCTTTATTATAATAAATTATACCACTGATGCTCGGGATATTGGGGTAGTTCGGTGACGTTCGACTCCCGTAGCCCGAGGTCATTTTAGTATTATTATTTAAACAATTTGCAGCAGATGCTCAGAATATTGGAGTGGTTCGGTGACGTTCAACTCCCGTAGTCTGGGGTCTCTCCCTAATTATTTTTGAACAATTTCCCGCAGATGCCCAGGATATTGGAGTGGTTCGGTGACGTTCAACTCCCTTAGTCTGGGATCTCTATCCCTTATTATTATTTAAACATTTTCCCGTAGATGCTCAGGATATTGGAGTAGTTCGGCGACGTTCGACTCCCGTAGTCTGGGATCTCATTCCTTTCACACCTTTAGATGCTCGGGATATTGGAAGGGTTCGGCGACGTTCAATTCCCGTAGTCCGAGATCTAATTTGTTTATTTTTTAATGTTAATAAATTCAAAATAAAGATTTTTCTCCGAAAATCAATTTTTAAACCACGCCAGGAACGGGAGACGTCGTGAATATTATTCTATCATTATTGCAACTATAATTATTATTAAATTGGCTCTCGTGTCTCCAACAACATCATACTAAATTAAATTAAATAAATTTAAAATAAAAAAGGGACATCGTCGTGAATTATTTTATTATTTTACAAAACAAAACGAAGCATTATCAATCCCTAGCGGATTTCTTGACCAGGATCCTGGTCAGGTTTTGCTACTAACCAACCAGTTTTCCTGGTCAGCGACAGTCCAGAAGTGACGTTTATATGCTGGTTGGGGCGACCAGGAATCGTAGTTAGAAAAAAAATTTCCGACTAACTTTTGGGTCCTATAAGGGGCCCAGCAGGTAGTCGTTCCGACCAGATTTTGTGGTCGGAACGATCAGTCGACCGAGTGGCTTCCTGGTCGTCCCGACCAGGTCTTCCAGTCAGAACGACTAGTCGGTCGGGTGGCTTCCTGGTCGATCCGACCAGGTTTTCTAGCCAGAACGACCAGTCAGCCGCGTGGCCTCCTGGTCGTCTTGACCAGGCTTTCTTGTAGGAACGCCCAGTTGGTCGGGTAGCTTCCTGGTTAATATGACCAGGTTATCTAGCCACAATGACCAGTCGGCTGGGTAGCTTCCCGGTCAATCCAACCAAGGTTTCCAGTCGGTCGGGTTGCTTCCTCATCGATCCAACCAGGCTTTCTAGGAAGAACGACCAGTCAGCAGGGTAGTTTCCTGATCGTTCCAATCAGGTTATCCAGTCAGAACAACCAGTCGGTCGGGTGGCTTCCTGGTCAATCCAACTACGTTTCCTAGCCAGAACGACCAGTCAGCCGGGTAGCTTCCTGGTCGTCTCGACAAGGTTTTCCAATCGGAATGACCTGTTAGCGGGCGGCTTTCTGGCCAACTCGACCAGGATTACCTAAACAAATTAAAAAATAAAGAATTAAATTACACAAACACCAAAGGTAGGGGATTGGGTCATAGGTAAGATATAGTCCCAAGAGCATGGATGGGCCTCAATTTCTTTATTTATCATGTTGCTCTTGGGACGTTTGCGAAGCGGTATAAATATATTTTGATTATTTTGATACGTCCACTTTTGAAATGACGTGTATATATTAAAGATGTGCTGTTTTTTTTTTGAACGATTTTAACGCCTGTATCATTTTGGTTTTCCAAAATTCTTCACTGCATGCATAGTATTTATATAACTTTTTAAGTTAAAAACTATCGCTCCAGGCGATTGAAGCCAAGTTGTTGTAATTCAACACAAAAATGTATGTTGTTTGAATTGACTGAAATAATAGATTAGTGATTATCATATTATTTGTGTGTGATCTTGCGATCTTCGCAATATTATAATATAAAATGAATGTATCCAACAAAAAGTATAACAATTTTCATTACAAAATAACTGTAGCCTCACAAACAATGTGCAAGTGTATTTTATATTATACAACGATACTTTCATCTCAAAACGTAACTTTTATTTGGTTCATAAAATATCAATAGGGTTTAGTCATCATTGTCGCTACTGTTTGTCGTCGTTGCGATGTCGGTCTCATCGCTTTCGTTGCCGTCGAGCTCGTCACCAGGACGATTTGCTGTTTCATTTTCACTCTCGATCGTTGCCCTCGCATCTCTGGGAGGTATTGCCTTCCGTGTTTTGATCCTTTTACCGTGCTTGTTATAATAACGGTCATTCTTAAGTTTAGCTCCAATTGCTAATCTGACTTTTTCCGGATTATCATAGCCATCCATCCGTAACTTTTTTAGCGCTTGGAGCGCTTTACATCCTCCTGTTTATTGAATAATTGAATACATGATTACATGTATTTATATACGACGTTTTACATTTACCGGTAGGAGAGTCCTCTAATTTGTGGCACTCTAAATGAAGTATTATATTTTTTTTAAGTTTTGACTTACTCATTAGCTTCTTGATATCCGAGTTTTCTATTTCTTTTTTACCACGGTCTCTTTTAGCCGCAGTTTTCTTTAAAATCAACCGTTGTCTCTCCTCCTTAGTCCACAATAACATCATTAGAGAGTGCAATCTTTTTTTCATTTTGGCAGTTGTAGCAGCGTCTATTGCGTGTAATTCGTCCATTATCCACCCGGGTATTATTTCCAACTGTCCGTTTTCGCTATTCGGCATTATATTGATGTCGTTTTCTTCATTTTCATCACTTTCGTCCGCGTCATCGATTTCCAATATTTCTTTTGCCAATGCACCAGCACGTAAGTTCAAGTCGACGAGTTGTGCAATCTTTTGATAAAATGAAAAATAGGCATTTAGAGTTATTAATGGCATATCACTGGAATGTTTACCCCCCTTGAAATATTTCCCTTACCTTTTCCCTTTTCGTTAATTTTGGCTTTTTATTTCGAGAGCCTCGAGCGTGAACCAGCTCGACTTTCCTCTGTTGGGTGATGTCAACTTTTTCAGTCGAATCTCTTTTTGACTGCCTTCTTATACTTGTCATGCTGCATGCTGGTTCATTGTCAGGAATAACGTTGTAACTTTTTGGTGCAACGGTTTGTCCTCCATTGCATGTGGATGTTCCCTTGGTGGTCGGCTAGAAATAATGTATAAATTGTTCCTCATTAATTTTGTAATCGACGTATTGATAGCAACTTTTCCGCATGGTCAACGGTGTATATAGTCTCCTTGAAATTTTTTTTTACCCTTTTCTACGTGTTTGAACACGATAAACGCAACATTTTGAGCGTAATCATGCAAGATCAACTGTCTTTCGTTAGAAAAAAAATGGTCACCTTATCTTTCAGAACGGATTTCTTTTCACTTTTGTAGATGATGTTTTGCAATTTCCTGCGCTTTTCTTGGGACTGCTCTCCAGTTTTTTTATAACATGAGTATACCGGTATATCGTTTTCCTTTCCATTACTTTTCATTTTTTGTTTTGCTTCCGATGAACTGGTTTTTTTCTTCGGTGGTGAGGACTGAATGTATGACTCAATACTATCAATGCTGGGAGTTTTTTCTTTTATCTATGTTCGGGATTGAGCGAGCCTCAGCGGCGACGTGGGCCCAGCTGGGTCGGGTTTTCACGCGCCGTCGCTGGCGGCAGCAGCTCTTGGGTCAAGTCGCGCGGGCAGCCGGGAGTTCGAGCGAAAAGGGCGCTCGTTCCCGCTGCCAACACGGGAGTCGCCACCTCCTGGACGCATTTCTTTCGGGATAGAGAAGACGCTTCGCGCGCATGCGCGGAGTGCGTCTTCATCGATCGCCATGATCGATTAATCAGTCTGAATCTCAGAGCACCGAGGCAAACACGTGTTTTCTCACTAAGTTAATTTCTGGGCTTTCTGGGTTTAACGGGTCAATCCGCACGTTTCTTCGGGATAATCTCCTTTATCCATCGGTTCTGCGCATTCTCATTATACTTTTGAGGAATATTTCGGGACATTTATCACATATTTTCACGATATTCGTACGGGCCTTTATCCTCACCGGGAACACGTGGGTAGCCATCTTGGCCACGCCTCGCATTCATCGGGCTACAACTTTTGTACGCAATCGGGTTAAATCCGGGCCATCCTCACACGCTCACATTATACAACAAAATAAATTATTATTTTAAGACTGAAACTCTCGCCTACTCTTATTATTTTTACCACCAACACCAGATCTCGCAAAAACAATCTACAAATTTTAAAGTTGTCACGGTTATTACAACGGCTCTCATCTCCCGGTTGGATTGTCAAGTTGATTTAAAATTAAGGAACAATTTCCAAGCAACGTTACTCTATTTATTGATTCCAATGCCTCTTTCTGATTTTTCTTATGCGGTGTAGGTGTGCTCTCGGGCGTGTAGGTCAATTGTACACCCCGAGTTTGGTGATCTACTTTCCGGTTTGGAGTCTGCTGTAACAGCTATGCAATATCATTCCGTTCATATATAGTCTTCAATTGACAATAATTACAATCGTCTTTGTACATCTATTATGATCAATTTGTTTCTCTAGTGGCAGCATTTCTACGTGTTTGATTCATAGAAATTAGTCGTTTCTAAATATTATGAATGGAACCGATGTCTCATATCCCGAAAATCATTAATAGTGTATATACTGACAGAAAGGGGTCGTCTGCATTTAAAAGATCAAAAATTGCATTGTACGAAACTTGAGTATTATTTTTCATGTAATAGCTACGTACCGTTTCATTCGTTATTTCCTGTGTTCTTGCTATATTGTCAATCAGTTGACGGAAGCCTTGGAAAGAAGTTGCGTGATACATCTCTATCTTTGTTATCGTTATTGCCCTTTTCCCCGTTTCATTGCCGTCCCTATTGTTGTCAGTTGTCTATGTTATTACAAGTTGAAAATGGTTCGTAGTTGCAGCGGAAACAAAAAAAATTCTTTACACATATCTTTTGCGATCGATATTAAATATTTTTCCATAATTTTGGTTCTTTTATATTACATCATCATCGTCGGTCGACGGCCATTCATAGTCGTCTAAGCTGTGCTCTCCAGTGCTGTATTTTACCGAGTCATATTTGGATTCGGTATGTTGTGAGTAATCTTTTTCATGGCGGGCATCGTCAATTAATTTTTTGACATCTTTCTGTTCCGATGCCAGTTCATCGTTACTCTGGTTACTGCGTTTGTCGCCTTCGTCTACAGGCTCTAGTGCACTATCGATAATATTCTCTGTGCCCTTATGACACATTGCAGCCATAATTTCTCTGTCTTCCTCATCACTTACTTTCTGCAAGTCCATAGGAGTATTACGTACACTTACAAATCAACGTTTACAGGCTACACGTTATTATTTCATTATCAATTTCTATTAGGAGAGAGGTGGGTACCCCCGGCTGGAGGGTATCGACGGCCGGCTCAATTTTCGCACTTGCGCACTGTTATCGAAAAAAACGAAAAACGAGAAAATGTGATTAGGGTCATTGCCTAAAATTTTACTTTTTTTTCATCTAAATGCGCGCAAACGGGCAAAAATGAGGCTGGCTGGCATTACCCACTGGCCGGGGGTACCTTTCCCCTATTTGCTATTTTCCCCAACATGCAACGATGTTTTGAACTTTTCAACACTACTTACTAGCTGTTTTAGTTATCGTCTCTCGTCTTTTCCGTCCCTCCCTCGCTCCTTCCTCCGTCATCGCGTAGTCCAGTTTCCTCGAAGCATTGTACCTCTCATTGCAATGCAACTATCACTGTCATTCTTCCTTGATGGCTTCGACTCAAACAAATATTCCCACTACTCCTAGTTCTTTTGCGCTCGATACTACATTACTCCCCATACTAGTTTCATGCTCGCTGATATTAGTGTAGTCATGGCACTGTACCTTTTCTAAATTTTCAACTTTTCTACTTTTTTCGCTCTCCAGTGATCGTTGCTGTGATTGAAACCTTTCATTCTGGGCATCTTTGTGTTCATCCATAATTTTTATCGTACTAGTACTTTGTCCCAGCGCGTCTCTTTCCTTTTCCACAGATTCGTTACGAAGCTTTTCATCATACATAAATACGTACATTGTAACGGAACGCTTTTACCTATGCGTATACTCGCTACGCGCAGGTCCGCGCTTCCTTAATTTTAAAAAGGAGCAGGTATGAAAAAGAAGTGAGACGACACGAGTTTTTAAAATAAAATCAATTTAAAAATTGATTTTTATTAAAAGAAAACAAAATTATTTGTATTTTACAATTTACAATGCTTATTTTTGTTTTAATTTGTTTGATTTGTTTTATGAACGCGTGTTTTTATTATTAACAATTTTTCATTTGATAATAAATAATATTATTTGATTTTTACAATGCTTTTTCGCTTTATTTAACGTTTTTCGCCTGCTTATAATAATAATAATGGTTGAGTATTATTTTGTTTTCAAAATAATAATAATAATCTCTTTTTTTTTTATTTGAATAAATTTTCTATTTATTACTTGTTTTTAATAAAACAAATAATATCATTAACGTCTCCCGTCCCTGGCGAGGTTATGTCGGTAAGAAAGAATTTTTCTTTCCTGACAGAATTATAAAAACTACGGTGCAATGCTGTTATTTGAATTTAATAATAATAATGAAATAGACCTCGAACTACGGAAATTGAACGTCGCCGAACCCTTCCAATATTCCGAGCGTCCAAAGGTGTGAAAGGAATGAGATCTCGGGCTACGGGAGTCGAACGTCACCGAACTACCCCAATATCCCGAGCATCTACGGGAGGATGTAAAAAATAATAATAATAATTAAAGGATTGAGATCCCAGACTACGGGAGTCGAACGTCGCCGAACTGCTCCAATATCCTGGGCATCTACGGGATATTGACCTCGGGCTACGGGAGTCGAACGTCACCGAACTACCCCAATATCCCGAGCATCGGTGGGATTATTTATAATAATTAAAAAAGACCCTGGGCTACGGAAGTTGAACGTCACCGAACTACCCCAATATCCCAGGCATCCATTAGACCCGCCAGGGAGGGAAGAGGTTCTTCTCTTTAGCTTTTTCAAGCTTCAGTTCCAGAGAGAAGAATGCCTCTCGAATGCTCCGCGCACCGACTTTTATACCCGTCTCGCCGCCGAAACTGCGGCCGCTCGCGCATGTCCGTTAGCGATGCTCGAGCGCCGAGCATGCGCGTTCGCTTTGTTGTGCTCGGTTTTCATGGAAACGCGCCTGCGCGGTGTCGTTCCATTCTTATTTCGTTTATTTCTCTCAATATTTTCATTATTTTATATTATTTTTATACTTTTTAATCTTATATAATTTATTTCAATATTATTACGCAATAAAATCATTTATTTCAATTTTTATTAATATCGATTACATAATCGATGCTCACTTCGCGTTGCGCGATGTCCGAGAGGCGGCCATATTGGTATTTTGCGCGTCGCTGTCCGCTTGACAGTTTTTCAACATGGCGGCCGGGCGCCAGTCGATAGTTGTCGCGCGGTTTTATTAATTTTCTTTTTATTTATTTCTTTATTAAAATTAGTATCGTCTCAATGCCCCCCAGAACAAAAATATCGAAAAGATTTTTGTTCTATTTTGGCGGATTGTGACTTGATACAATAATGAATGATTTTCTTAATCTAGAGTCCTCGTTTCTTCTTTAACCCTCTAGGTGCTGACTTCTTTTTCGTTGTTGATCCATGTGATGTCTTCCATTAGGCTGCGATTGTAATGGCCATATTGAGCCCATCCCTTCTCGATGAGGATTTTCGACAGGTCCCCTTGTCCTCTAGGGAGTGTTAGTTGGACCTCGATCCCCAAGTTTTGTTGTTCAATAATTGTGACTGTAACTTGCTTCTGATACAGATGTTTTTGTAGCTTCTTGCAGAGTTGTGCATCCCAGTAATCCCCTTGGATTGGTTTTATATTTGAGAGGCATGCCCTCGTACAAAAGCAAGGTATGCTGTAGAATCTCCCAGGTAGATTCCTCAAGTCGGTCACCGGACTCATCAGGGTGATTCCGCTGTCAATTAGTTTTAGGGTAGCTTCCCCGTCCTCGACTTTGACCAAGCGTCCCCGAGATGCTGTCTGTACATCCGGGATGGCGTACAGCCGCCCAATGCTGAGTTCGACCGTGTTATTGCGATGATTTCTCAATTCCTCATGGATGTCCTGCTCTAGTTCCGTCATTTCGTACCACTTCTCTACTGTGGTGAAGGTGAAATTTGACGGCGTCAGGAATTCCAAGATGATTGCCTCGTGGGTTCCTTCCCACTGATGAGGTAAAGGAGACTCGTGATATGTTCTCTCCGTTTGGACGAAGTTCATGATGAGATCGTTCCTCATGTTGTTGATGTTGCCAGTTCTGAAATAGAGCTGAGATTGATGCATTAGAGCTCGAGAGTCCCGCTTTTATACCCTCTTTTCATCCCCACTCTTGGCTTTCCCCACTACGATATTTTCGATTGGCTGTCGTATCCCCACTCCCATTTTTCTCTTCTTTTTCCCCTTCTTTGTGCTTCTTTTCCCTTTCCTATATATTTTTTTTTTCAGGTTCTTTCATGTTTTTCAGGTTTTTTTGATTTCCAGGTAAGTATTTTCATTTTTATTTTTAGGTAAGTATTTTCTTTACTTCTTTTTTCTTTTAGGTTTTTAGGATTTTTAGGATAGGATTCTTGAAGGGTTTTTCTTTGAAAAATAAATTAACCAAAGAGACATTGCGTTTTTGAGTTTGTAAATAGAGAGAACAATATTTTTTTTTTTTTTTTTATTTATGATTTTTGTTCTTTTTCTTTGTAAATTTGCTAATTTTTCGATTAACAATGATATTTTGCCTTCTTTTAACAATTATACCTCAAAAAGTTTAAGTTATATTTACAATTTTTCCTTTTCAATATAATAAATAACATTAATTTCATTTTCTTTTACTTTAATTTGCTAATTATCACATTTTTTTTCAGTCTATTTTTTTTTTTTTATTTGATTTATTTTTAATTTTATCTCATTTTTGTTCTTCTTTTGTTTTTATCCAATCAGTTCTCCTTGTATTAGTTCTTTTTTTATTATTTTTCTGATTTCCTCCATGTCTTCTTGTTTAAAATTAAATTCTTTGTCAGCTGCTTTGTATTTTGCGTAAGCGCAAACGAAAACCCCACAATCATATCCATTTGATTGTCGTGGAATGTCCTTTTTAATGGCTAGCGTCCAATCTTCTTTCTTGAATACCTCATTTTTATTTTTTTTTGCTTCTTCGTGGAGATATTGTAGAAGTGTTTCTAAATATCTCCCACCATTACCCATGAGGCTATCAAAATAGTCTATTTTTTTCTTTTTTAAATCGATTATAGCGAGGCACCAATGGTTCGCAAGGTGGATCGGTACAAAGATGAAATCGAAATTGAAAATATTGATGTTCTTTGTCCATCTCTTGACGGAGTCGTATTTGTTTAGATGGAGGCGAGGAAAGAAAAATGAATTCATTACGTGAATTGTTTCATTTTTTTCTTTAATTAATTCGAAATAGCTATTTATTATCTCGTCGTTTAGCCATTTTCCAGCATATAGAGTCGCGAGATGTTGTGGTTCGATTTCATTTTTCTTCAGCTCTTCTATTTTTATTTTTGGTTGGCTTTGTTTTTGTTTCATTTCTTTTGTGTTGATTTTTTCTTTTCTTGTTTTAATTGTTTCTGCTTTTTTTTCTATTTTCTTTCCATTGTTTTTAACTTTTTTTTCTTTTATAACCTCTACTTCGTTCTTTTCTTCTGTCCTTTTTCTTTTATTGTTGATTTTTTTTTCTTCTATCTGCATTATTTTTATTTCTTTCAATTGTAGAATAGGTATTTCGTTTTCTTTTTCCTCTTCTTTTTTACTTCTTTTTTCGATTTCTTGTGCTTTCATTCTTTCTATTTTTTCTTCTTTTTCTTCGCTTCTTTTGTTCTCCTCTTCATCCTCGTTCCAATGAAATTCACCGGCCTTCCATGTTGTCCATTCTTCGTTGCTGCCCCCAATTTTGTCGAGGCTGTTGTTCTTGTACTCCATAAATAGTGGAGAAACCATTGGTGGTACAAAAAATTCCTTTGATATTTCCCGAAAGAATTTTTCTCGATTCAGCATTAATAATAGTTTTTGCTTAGATTCTTTTGATTCCTTTATTTCGATTTTATTCATCCTCCAATTTGTTTGTATCGCCTTGTCCATTTTCGATTTTATCGTTTGTGTTTGCTGATTTTTTATTTTCTTTTTGCTCTCTTCTCCTTTAATTGTTTTTACTTTTGTTTTATTAAATTTTTTGCATGAATTTGCCATTTTATATTCATTGTCCCAATATCCGGGTTCAAAATTGGTTTGCTGACAAAAATGCGACACTGTCGCGATGTTTGTTTGCGTAGACGCATCCATTTTATTGCCTATATTAAAAATCCTACTCATTATAATTTGATCCCTGTGGAAACTCGCTGTTCATAGCATGCATATTTTTCTGTTTTTCTCACCCGAAATTCCTGTCCTGAAATCCCTAAATGGATAAATAAATGGAAAGGATGGAGAAGGAGTCCAAAAACGTCCGATTCTAACGACTGTTTGTTACAGAGTGCCGTTCTGGTCGCGGACTACTTCCCCCCCAAACCTCGCAAAATTTTTATAGTTGCGAAATCGTTGCGCGGCTAGGCATGCGCGCCATTAGTGCTAGCGGATTTTTCTAGAACTACAACTCGGTTGTTCGACTGAACCTACGCGCCATTAGTGCTGGTGGATTTTTTTCGAACTATAACTGGTACAAAGTTCTTATTATTGCTTTTTATCCCTTTTTTAACGTTTTTCTTTTGTTTTTATTTGATTTTGAGTTTGTTTATTCTCCTTTCGTGACTTTTTATCGCTATTTCTTAGTAATTATTAGTGTTTTTAATTACAAATTAAATTTTTCTTATTTTAATGCGTTTTTGACTTTGTAATTCTTAATTATTATTATTATTGTTAATTAAGAGCGTCTTGTTTATTATTTAAGGGTTTTTTTTTCTTTTTGTTTTTATTATGTTTTTATATTTTTTTCTCTGTTTTTCAGCTTTATTGTCATGAAAGGTAAGTACTATTAGTGTTTATTCAATTTCCAATCTTACGGATAAATATCAAATTTTCAATTTTTGACTAATTAATAAATAATAAAAATTCTTTTTGATAACGTTTGTATTTTGTTTCTTTTTGATTGTTATTAACAAATTTTATCATTTTCTCATTTACTTTGTTTGTTTTTTCGAATTTTAACCTATTCTTTGTATTTTTTCAGGTTTGCGGCGTGATACATCCCGCGTTCTACTAAATTATCAGGATTTTCTAAAATAAAAGTTGCGGCTGCTATTTGTTTTTTTATTCTATATGGCCCTTCATAAATTGAGAAGAATTTTGCCATTTTTTTGTTGATTCGATCACTGACGTTGCACGCTTCGGCTAAAACTAAGTCTCCTTCATGGAATTCCATTAATTTGTGTTTTGCATCAAATTTCAATGCTCTTTTTCTTCCTTTTGCCTTAATTCTATTTTTCGCAAGAATGAGTTTGGCTTCTCTTTGTGCCTCATCTTCATTATTTTCATTTTTTTCAAATTTTATCCAATTTCGCCAAATCCTTTGTGGCTTTTGATTCTTTTGAATCTCTATTGGAGTTATTTCTGTTGTTTCATGATGCGTTTCGTTCATACAATCTTCAATCACTTTTACCCATTGCAACCAGTCGGTATGTTTGTCTGTTAAAAATGTTCTGAAAAATCTTCCTATTTCTCTATTTACCCTTTCAACAATGTTTCCTTGTGGATGTCTAATTGATGAAAATACGGGTTGAATTCCCTCACTTGCTAATTTTTCCAGCCATAATCGCGAAGTGAATTGCGTACCGTGATCAAATTGTAATTTATTTGGTTTACCGTGGTTGGGAATGTAATGATTGAAAATTTTATTAATCGTAGCTTGTGCTGTAGCACTTTTTAAAGGATATAATACAACAAATTTTGAAAACACATCAATCGTGACTAAAATATGTTTCATTCCACCCTTGGTTACCGGTAGAGGACCAAAATAATCTATCGAAACAATATCTCCAGGTCCGTTTGGGACGATATTTTGTTGCGCTGCATATGAATGCTGATTGGGCACTTTATTTCTTTGACAAGAATCACAGGATGCTAAAATTTGTCTAACCGTATGATACATCTTTGGGTAAGTAAAATCCTCTTTTATAATATTGTACACTTTTTTAGCGCCAATATGTCCGTACATTTTGTGTGTTTCAGGTACAAGAAGTTCGAGAATCGCTTTCGGCAATACGACTTTCCAGGCATCAGGATGTACTGCTTTTAATAAAATATTATTTAAAATTTGATATTTGTTGTTTTGATTTATTTTAATTTCTTCCCTTATTTCTCTTATCCTGTCCTCTCGTATTTGCCATTCAGCCATCTTCGTAATTCTTTCTTTTAATTCGTTTGAAGGTTTTACAGCAAGAGTTGTTGCTATGACTATTTCTTTTCCTTGTCGACCACCTGTATCTGGAGGATTTAAACGACTTAATACGTCAGCGACAATGTTTCTTATTCCTGGACAAAATTCAAAATTAATATCATAGTCTTGGATTGCTAAAATCCATCGAGTTAATCGAGCATTTAATAATTGACAATTTTTTAAGAACGTAATGGCTTTATGGTCAGTGATTACTTCGATTTTTGCACCTAACAAATACGTTCTAAACTTTTTTAATGTCCAAACAACCGCTAACAATTCTTTTTCAGTTGTTGTATATGCCAATTCAGGTCCTTTCAATGTCCTACTTGCAAACATTATTACACTTAGCTCGCCATTCTCGTCCTTTTGAGCCAGGGTGCCCCCCAGAGCGTAGTAACTTGCATCCGTTTGTAAGACGTATCCTTTTGCTGGATCAGGATGTTTTAATAAAACGTCGTCAACAAATAAATTTTTTATCCGATCGAAAGCCTCTTTTTCTTCATGCTCCCATTTCCATTTTGTCTCTTTCCTTAGCAATTTTAAAAGTGGGATTGTTTCCTCTGCATGTTTCTTAGTAAATTTTGTGTAGTAATTAATTAATCAAAGAAATCCTCTTAATTGTTTGAGATTTCTTGGTGCAGGGAATTCTTTTATTGCTTGTATTTTTTCTGGTTGAGGCTTGATTCCTTCGGTCGTTAAAATGTGGCCAAGAAATTCAACCTCTTTTCGGAAGAATTTGGCTTTCTTTAATTTGATTGTCATTCCATTTTGTTCGAGTCTTTCTAGTAATTCGTCTAGATGTTGCATGTGTTGCTCGAAATTTTCGGATATGACAAGCAAATCATCGACAAAATTAATAACATGATCTCCCAGTCCATGGAGAATTATATCGAGTGCACGCAGAAGACTTGCAGTGCTTGTTTTTAATCCAAATGGTGTTACGGTGAATTCGTAAACCTTACCTCGATATCTAAATGCGGTGTACTTCATCGAATCAGGATGAAGTGGGATTTGCCAAAAACTGTTTGTGAGATAGAGTGTTGTCATCACTTTTGCGGTGTGGCATTTTTGGAAAATCTCTTCGATGTTTGGTACAGATTCATGGTCGTCGGCCATTACTTGATCAAGAGACTCGGTAGAGTCTCGGGACAAGTACATTTGACAGCTCTGTCGTCTGCTGGCCCGAGGCTCGCCAGAGTATATTATCTCTGAATAAAGTAAAATTCGGTAGTGGGGGTAAAAACTGAAAGTCATTTTCTCGAATTACGAAGCTTAGGAGACAGATGATGATTTGAAAATTGAACTGGAGACTAATTATGAAAAAATCTTTCGATTAAGCCTTAATTCAGCACGATTGATGCCGTATTTGCTGAGAAAAAACTTTGCACAGGGTAAAGATTATGCAAAAATTCTAACACATTGAAGGATTTGGTGTGTTTGTATATGCGCGCAGACGACACAATCAAAGGCGTTTTGATGCCCATCAAAACCCGTTTCCACCGAAGCCGGTCTTCGGCGACAAAAGTAGCGAGTTCCCATTGGTCCTTTCCTTTGTACCCATACCACGGAAAGTTTGACGGTAGTTTTGACGCGAGACGCGTAAACGTGTTTTTTGCGGACTTCTCGTAGATCCGTGTTGACAGATGGTAAGGTCGGAATAATTCACGCAAAAAAAATATCAATTTGACCCTTTGAAACCCACATTTTTCCTTACGTGCAACTAGCTCAAAACTTTGTACTCGGTGGTTTTCGGGATCGCTGATTACAAATCTGCACGCAAAATTTAGCAATTCAAGATGGCGAATCCAATATGGCGGACAAGAAATGCAAAAATTGTTTCAGGGAGACTAGAGGAAAGGAGGTCGAACGGAATGTTAGAAAAGTGGTCGCAAAACGCGAGGAACGATCTTATAATTGCATCATATAATATATAATTGCATCGCCTGGCGGCGCCACTCCTGCGGGGAACCGTCAAAGCGCGGTGATTTTGAATCGTTGATCCACGATTTGTCGTACATTTTATCTGAATAACGCAGCTTATAATGTTAATGAGTAATATTGCTATACTTCCATTCAAATTATGAAATGATAATATTTCAGTTATTTTCAGACTTTGAGGCGATCAATATTGCAAATCAAACCAACAAATCAAGCCGAATAAAAGCCCCATTCGGGGCAACAACTTAAATATGAGAAAAGTACTATAATATTATAACAGAAGCAATAGCTGAATGGTTAGCATGCTGGACTAGTGTGCAGTAGGGCAGAGGATCAAGACCCCGATAGGCATATTTTTTTTTCGCAATATTACTCATGAATTAAATGCCAAAATAGAAAGATTACTTTTTTTGCTCCCCAATTTAAGTAATTTTTAAAAAACTGTATTTCGATTATAATAATACTTTAGAAAAAACTTAACCGAATTGAACTGAACGAAGAACGATCTCAATCGAATCAAAACGACAATTAAAATCGTTTAATTCATTTAGTTCAATTCGGTTAAGTTTTTTCTAAAGCATTATTATAATCGAAATACAGTTTTTTAAAAATTACTTAAATTGGGGAGTAAAAAAAGTGATCTTTCTATTTTGGCATTAATTCATGAGTAATATTGCGAAAAAAAATGTTCCTCTCGGGGTCTCGATCCCCCGCCCTACTGCACACTACGCCAGCATGCTAACCATTCAGCTATCGATTCCGATATTATAATACGGTACTTTTCTCATATTTAAGTTGTTGCCCCGAATGGGGCTTAGATTCGGCTTGATTTGTTGGTTGGTTTGAGGTTTGATGTCAATTTTATGCAGTATTTTATTTGTGTTTATAGCGACTTAAAAAAAAATCGTCAAAATCGATGATGCAATATTCACTATATGGTTGCTTCATCGTACATGTCACCGAACAAAAATAAAACATATGCAATATGTTTAAAGTCTAAAAATTACTGAAATTTAAAATTTCGCGGCTCCATATCCCGCTCACTTCATTTCACCACCAACGCCAGACTTCACAGTTAGCTCAGATCGACAAGAGCGCTCACCGTGGCTCAATTTGACAACTTGTTTCCTCGCTTTTTCGGGCCACTTTTGGGACGATTCTCCCATAAGCGTTCGACCTCCTTACCTCTAGTCTCCCTGAATTGTTTGCTGATGCAAAATACGGTACTCGAGGGTTTTCGGAGTCGCTGATTACAAATCTGCGCTCAAAATTTAGAAATTCAAGATGGCGAATCCAATATGGCGAACAACAAATGCAAAAATTGTTTGATGAAAGCAAAATATGGTACCCGGGGGTTTTCGGGGTCGCTGATTACAAATCTCCACCTAAAATTTCGAAATTCAAGATGGCGGATCCAATATGGCGAACAACAAATGCAAAAATTGTTTGATGAAAGCAAAATATGGTACCCGGGGGTTTTCGGGGTCGCTGATTACAAATCTGCACCTAAAATTTAGAAATTCAAGATGGCGGATCCAATATGGCGGACCACAAATGCAAAAATTGTTTGATGAAAGCAAAACATGGTACTCGGGGGTTTTCGGGGTCGCTGATTACAAATCTGCACCCAAAATTTCGAAATTCAAGATGACGGATACAATATGGTGGACAATAACTGCGAAAATCGTTTAAGAAAAGCGAAAGTTGGCACGCGGGGGTTTTTGGGTTCACCGATTAACAATCTGCATGCAAAATTTCGAAATTCAATATGGCGGACCATAAATTCCAAAATTTTATGATGATAGTGAAAGGTTCAGAAAAAAGAAGTGATATCCTGGCCAAAAATCCCCTGCCCGGGGAAAAAAAACCTTGGACAAGTACATTTGTTGACCCCGTTTCCATTTGTTTTCACAGAAAAAAACTACCCAAAAAAGTACAAAATTTTCAAAAAATTGGCAAGATCAAGAATGGTTTACATTCAGCACTAAAATTTATAATATCAATAATAGGATAAGTATTTCATTGTCTCTTGAGGATGGAGTATTTTTAAAAAAGCAAAAATAAGTTCGTTATTGAAAAAAGTCACCAATGTATAAAAATAAAAATCGGTCCAAAAGAACAGAGTCCAGAAAAAAAATCAAGATAAAACAAAACGTGGAGAAAAAAATTTCAAACGAAAAAAATTAGATTGAAAAATAATTTCGGCCGTAGTACTTAGCGAATTCGTACCATGAAAAATACATTACGTGATTCTACCTAAGCAAAAAACTCGCCAAGTACTACGGCCGAAATTATTTTTCAATCTAATTTTTTTCGTTTGAAATTTTTTTCTCCACGTTTTGTTTTATCTTGATTTTTTTTCTGGACTCTGTTCTTTTGGACCGATTTTTATTTTTATACATTGGTGACTTTTTTCAATAACGAACTTATTTTTGCTTTTTTAAAAATACTCCATCCTCAAGAGACAATGAAATACTTATCCTATTATTGATATTATAAATTTTAGTGCTGAATGTAAACCATTCTTGATCTTGCCAATTTTTTGAAAATTTTGTACTTTTTTGGGTAGTTTTTTTCTGTGAAAACAAATGGAAACGGGGTCAACAAATGTACTTGTCCAAGGTTTTTTTTCCCCGGGCAGGGGATTTTTGGCCAGGATTTAATTTTCTGGCATCTAAACATAATCTGACCGATCCGTCTTTTTTTATTACAGGGATGATAGGATTTATCCATGGACTCGTTGATCGTTGTATTATTCCATTATTCATTAATTTTTCGATTTCTTTATCGACTTTTTCTCGATGCATCAATGGTACCTCGTATGCGTGTGCAACGATTGGTTTTTCTTCGTTATCTCCAATTTATGATAATATGCATTTATTCTTCCCGTATTTTTACGGAAAGCTGCTCTTCGATTCCATAAAACTTCCTTTTGTATTTGTTTTTGTTTTTCGGTGAGTTCAGATTCGTTTACCATTTCTTCTATTTCTGTCCATGTAATATCTTCGTAATTGTTTTCGTTATGTAAGATATTTAAAGTTTGCACTGGCCTATTTTTATTTTGTTTGTTCAAAGTGGAGTCCATGTCGCTATGACTAATGGCTTCTATTTTTTTTTTATCTTCTGATGCCCCTATTGTTGGGATTACATCAGTAATATTATTTTGTTTGACCTGGAGAGACATTTCTCCTAGGTCAATTAAACTTTTCAAAGGTTTGAGGGAATCTACCCCCAATAAAACATCTCTAATTAGGCCAGGGATAATCAAATATCTAACATAACTTTTTATTTTTCCTATTTCCGTTGTTGCCATTATTTGCTGCTTTACTTTCGTTAATTTTCCTTTAATAGCGCCTTTTACCGTGACTCCTGTCACCGGTAAAATTGGGCAATTTTTTAAAACTTCCTTATTTTCAAGATAAAATTCTTCAGAGATTGTGGTTACTTTGGATCCACAATCCACTAAAGCCGTTACTGGAATGCCTTCAATTTTTGCATAAATCTCAGGACATTCCACCATTGGAACTGACTCTCCATTTATTTCTTCTCCCAACAGGAATTCTCGTGTGTCGGTGAAGATCGTGTTTATTGGAATCATTTTAATTTTGAGGTTATCCATTGATTCATCGTTTTCTTTTTCCATCTTCTCAATTTCCGTTGTACCTCGCACTTCTTTTATTGATTTATTATTTTGTACGGGTACAACGTTTACTCGTTTCCCGCCGTTGAAGTAGATGGTTGAGGCTCTTCCTGCGTCGTTATTGTTTGTAGAGGTTGTGCAACATTGTTTTCCTCCTTATTTCTGTATCCTCCATTATTTCTGTCTGCATTTTGTTGCCAATTGTTTCTGAATCCTCCATTATTTCGATTTCCTCCATTTGAGTTTGATGACCATCCATTGTTTTGGGATTGGTTTTGATTTTGTTGATAATTGGAATTTCTATTAAAATTTGAATTTTGATTGTAATTTTGATTCCAATTATTTCGATTTCCATTATTCTGTTTCTGATTTCCATTTTGTTGATTATAGTTTTGACGTTGATTTCCATTTTGTTGATTATAATTTTGTCGTTGTTGACCCCAATTCGATTGATGATTTGAATTTTGATTTCCCCGTTGATTCCAGTTTTGTTGATTCTGGGGCATCCTGTAGGGCTTTTGTTCCCTATCCCTGACATTTTGGGCTACGGTATCTTTTTGTCGAAATTGTGCCGATATCATTGGGTATTAATACCGTCAGTAGGATAGGTAAGCAATACCGTATAAACAGGGTATCTATGCCCTTTTCGAGCGGACGTGCATACAGGTATTCGATACCCTTGAGAAAGGGTACGTAAACTTTTTCCGAGCGGGCATGGATTTCGGTCTCGATACCCTACAGAATGGGTATCTAAACCTTTTTTGAGCGGACGCGCAGTTAGGTATTCGATACCCCACAAAAGAGTATTGAAACCTTTTTCGAGCAGACGCCGATTCCAGTCTCAATACCCTACAGAAAGGGTATCTAAACCCTTTTCGAGTGGACACGCATTTAGGTATTCGATACCTTACAGAAAGGGTATCTGAACCTTCTTCGAGCGGACGCGGAATTTGGTCTCGATACCCTACAGAAAGGGTATCTAAACCCTTTACGAGCGGACGCGGATTTCGGTCTCAATACCCTACAGAAAGGGTATCTAAACCTTCTTCGAGCGGACGCGGATTTCGGTCTCGATACCCTACAGAAAGGGTATCGATCCTGATCTCGTTAGGTAGGCTCGTGTAGTACTTATATATGTATATATATATCGTACGTATTTATGGGCGGATAAATAAATTGATAGCAGTTGGGAGGTTGGGGGAGGTTCGATGGATCAAAGAGCATTTTCATTTTATTTTCTTGCTCTTGGAACGTTTGGGAAGGGTGACACAATGTATAAATTTTTTATTATTACAATCTGTTAAGAATAACCTTAAAAAAGTGTTTTACAAATTTTTTAAATTATGATCACAATAAAATGGTAGTACAATTTATCGTTGCTCCATCATTTCTCCCATCGAAATAGTTATCTCCGCCGTTGTTGATCGCAATTATTTAATTTATGTGCAGGCGTGCTCTTTTTGATAAAGCATGTGATTGAAAGTATCGAAACAGGGCAAGTATAATTTTTTAAAAGTAGTTGCGAAGAAGCATTATTATTCAAAAGATCAGTACCAATATGTTCCAATTCCCAGCAGTTTTGAGTTCGTCTTACAGCCGATCGTTGAACAACATAGTTTGCGAGGGTTACGCGGAAGGCGAGAGTTTTTAGAAATGTTTTCCTTCGATCGAGCTTCAAGACGAAGTCTTTCATGCTGAGCTTTGGAGTATTTCATTAATCATTCATTTTTTATACGAAACATATCATTTTTTTGACATTTATTCGCTCACATGATTCATAAAAGCAGAGCGCGTTTGCCAACAGGTCGATTATTCGGAGCTTTTAAATTGACGACATATTTTCATTTTTAAGGAACTACTAAATTTGTCGAATTTATGGAGATTTTTCAAAATGCTCATTATTTTTGTAACAATCCTGTAAAACAAAAATAACAGTTCCATTTTTTCAACATTTCAGAGGATTTGTTAGGTAAAGTCCAATAACCAGCTCACCTGTTGAGTTTGGTGGTGGATAAATATACTATTATGAATAAGATACTAAGATTACTATACGGATATAACAAGAGGAATGAGGAAGCGGTGTTAAGGAGACAACCTCAGAAGCGCGTCAGTGCTCTGCATACATGTGGAGCGAGATGGCTGTAATTTTTATCATCGGTTATTGCGAAAGGATGGGAGATATTTGTACGTTGTGTGTTTGCGTTATTTCATGATATGCGACAAAAAAACTAATAACTATAGTTCAGTATTCAAGATTAACCTGCTTTTAATTTGATAAAAAATTATAAAAAAGTTAAAGGTTGCGATATCTCAATAAATTGTTAATTTTTCTCTTTTGGATATGTTCATAAAAATGGTTTATGAATTGTATGATTGGGGAAATGTGAAGAGGCGTTTTTGAGACGGTTGCGAGCTCTGTGCGTCGCACAGACAGAGACAGAGAGTGCGTAACAGGTTTTTCACTTTGAAAGTGTTAACAAAGGTTATCAAACGTGGATTGAAAATCATTACAATATGCAGTGAAATTTTTTGTTTTTTCGTCGCGAAGTGTTGCATATTCTTATTTTCGGCGTTGCTGTTTTTCTGCTTCTTGTTTCCTTGCATGCCTCGCCCGCTGATTTTTAATGAGATTCGACATAGTCTTTTTATAATCTTGGAGGTCTTGGTACTTATCCAATGAGAGTTTTTTATATTGATTGAGGTATTCCGTCATCCCTGTAAACATCAAGTTTTATTATGGGTTAGTTATTCTATGCTTGTTGCATGTTGCACGGTGCTCACACATTTTTTCTGACACATTTTATGTTAGTACATAAATGTTACGTCTGTTTTTTTTTGTCTTTCATCGATTTTTACACTGATTTTTCTTATTTCGGCGCAACTAGGTTATAAGATTTGCATGCATTTTCAATAGTGTCGGGAAACACATGACTATACTTTTCAATTTCTATTTTTTTTTTCCAAAAGAGAAGTTATCAATTCATTTCCCACGGTTTTTTCGCTCGCATTTATCAAATTAGACTTCTTTTCCGACGTTCAATTTACATGCATGCACGTTTTTCAACCTCCAACTTACTTTTTATTGCTTGAAACTGCTCCTCTTTTATGGGTACGTAATCTTCCTTAGTCCCCTTACGAATCTTCATCACCAGCTTCATTTTTGTATCAACATCTGGCCACATGGCGTTTATCAATTCAGATATTCGAATATTTACTGTTTCAGCCCATTTTGCCGATGAAAGTGACTCGTAATGCCATTTTTGTTTAAACATTACGATCGTTTGTTCGCCTTTCCCTGGTTTCGGCATTTCTTCTACTTCTCTTGTTTTTTCATCCAATTCGGAATTACTTTCGTTCTTTGCAGCTGCTGCTTTTGTTAAGAGTCGTGACGCTTCCTTCATCTGGCAATAACATACAATTATTTTCGTTATTACCGTTTAATTACTTTTTTTACCTGGGGGCAATATTCTACTACAAAAGATAATAACCTTTCTCTTCAACGCTGTATTTTCTATTTTTAATTTTTTAATTGTTAACTTGTATTCACCGACGCTTTCTTTTATTATTCCTTCGGAGACATTGTCCTCTGTTCCTTCGCTGTTATCTTCCGAATCCTTACATTCATATTCATATATTTTCATAATGTTCACGATTCTATCTTATTCGCCGCTATTATTTAGAGAAATAAATTATTTCATTTTACGTCACAAAAACTTACATTTGTATGCTTTCGCGAGGTTGAGGTCACTGCTGAGATTCTTTTTCTTTGTCCGCTTTGCGCCGGTACTTGCGAATTCTTGTGGCAGGAAGAGATTAATTCTCGATTCGGTGGTTTCTGTAATGAAAACGCGCAATGTTACCTCTTCATTACTCTTTTGTCATCTTTTCAATTGTCATTAACAAAAAGTACTCTGTCCTTTCCCTCGTTCGGGTGCACCAAGGGAGTTACAATAATTTATCGTCTTCATTTTTGTTTTAAAATTCTTTGCTTTTTTTGACTGAACTTTCTTGTGTAACGCTGCTTACATTTTTGTCTGTACCGTTATCAGTTTCATTTTCTGTCTCTTCCTCATCGGATTCCGAATTCTTCCATTAATTTTCATATATTTTCAAAACCTTAACGATTCAATGTTATTTAACCTCTACGATTTCCTTTAAACAGGTTTTTTTATTTCTACGTAGCAACAACTTACATTTGTTTTAATACACGGAGTCCTCATTATAGGTGAGGCCGTTCTTGTATGTGGAATTCGCGCCGGGACTCGTGAGGTCTTGCTACGAGGAGAATTCCATTCGTCATCCGTGGTTTTCTGTTATCAAAGCGTGGAACGTTACGGTTCTATTACTCATTTTTCATCTACTCAACTGTTATCAATAAAAACCATTTTGTTATTTTCCTCGTTCGGGAGTACTAAGAGTTTGCACTAATTTTAAGTATTTATATTGGTCCTATAATTCTTTGCCTCACTTTGATAAACTTACTCGAGCACCGGTGCCTTCACTTTCGTCCATATCGCTACCCTTTTCGTTTTCCATCTCTTGATCGTCGGATTCCGAATCCTAATATTAATTTTCATACATTTTCATAACGTTTATGATTCAATCTCATTTTTCTATATAATTCAATCCAGATAGTTATTTTTTGTTTTCATGTAGTGACAACTCACATATGTTTTAATCCGTGGAATCCAGCCCAACGTTTCAGTGATTGCTTTTTTCGGAACTTGCGGCAGTACTTGTGATGTCTTGCGGTTGGAAAAATTCAATTTTCCACTTGCCGATCTCTGTAATGAAAACGCGGAATGTTGCACTTTTTTTTTACTTGTTATTAATATATTAAATTGTAATTAATAAAAATCATTTCGTCCTTTCCTCCCCTTTGACAGTACCGAGGGGTTGCGATAATTTCTCGCCTTCATATTAGTCTTATAATTCTTTGCCTCCATTTCATAAACTTACTTCAGTACCGCTGTTTCCATTTTCGCCCGTATCGTCATCATTCTCCTTTCCCGTCTCTTGGCCGTCAAGTCCCGAACTTTTACACTAATCATCATATATGTTTATAACGATCATTATTCAATCTTATTCCCCTACACGATTTATGCCTAATACTTTTTTTCATTTATACGTTGTATAAGCTCACATTCCTTTCCTTTCGAGGAGTCGAAGTCACCGGTCCTGTCTTTTCATTTATTGATATATTTATTTTAAATTGCGTTGATACTGGTGACGTTCCGTGGCGGTGGGAAGAATTGAATTTTACATCTGTCGGCGTCTGCAATCAAATCGGGGAATGTTACACTTTGTTGTCTTGCAATAATGTCATATTTCTACCTTTTTTCATTTTTCATTCAACATTTTTTTTGTGCGGTTCGGAAGTTGGTATTTCTTCCATACTTTCGTAAGACCGATCACGTTTTTCCATTCAAGAATCATTTCTAAATTATTCTTCTACATGTCCGAAAAATATTAACTACTTTCTTTTTTAAACAGATTGTCGCTTGGAAATTCTTAATTACATGCATGTTTTCTTAAGGGACGATACACAATCTTCGAAAGAGTTTTCAATTACGTCTTGGGAAAGGTTAATTTCATCAATCGGTCAACTTGAATAACATACATGTGTTACTTGTAGTTTTTTTTCTACTTTTTTACGGACAACATTTGTAATAAAGTAAAAGGGTCGTTGTTTCACTCCATGGCACTGATGCAATGGCATAACTTTTTTCTTCAACTTCAACAATTGATCAATCATGAACGAGTACGGTTACCTGCGTTTTCTTTTCACCAGTTTATTTCGGATATATACTTTAATATAAATTTACGCGAAGATATATTTCCCGAACAGTTTTTAGCAACAACCTTATCAATATTTCTCTTCTAACAAGCTCAAGGGAAGAAAATATTTCGTCATATTTCTCGATTGAATGAACATTCATTTCGTTCCTGAGCTCCATTATGTTATCATTCGCATTATCTGAAGTAACTTACTTCAATATCACTGCACTCAAACTGAAAAATGTCATCGACTTGTGAATCAATTATTTTCAGCATTTTTCCCTTCGGAACCGTTTTTTTGTCTTCTTCGTCCGGTACCTGCAACAGAAATGGGTAACGTTTCATTATTATCAATGGGTTTCAATTTCTTTTCCTGTGACACAACGAAAAATAAGACGTTTCAGTATTATCATTTGTGATATCACATTTCTATGCTATTCGAGTGATCGGTTTCAAATTAAGTTACCTTCTCCTCGTAGCGTTCGTTCTCGACTTTATCAATTTCATCTTGATATTCGAAATCTTGCGGTACTTTTCTGCTTTCCTCTGCTTCCGTCTCTTTGTCGATAACCTTCTCCTTATTTTCTTGATTAGATATTGATTCAACGGTACATCTTTTTTGTTTGTTTTTTTTCTCCTGAAAATATCCATCGGTCTCATAACTTTTTTCGATGGTGCTTGTATCCATTGGGTTTTCCGTCTGCTGATGGTTAATAACTTTTATAACTACTTTCATACTTTTTTTAGTATATACATTAGACATATACATTCACATTTCAATTTCTTACCGTTTCATGTGCCGCCGGCGAGGCTGTATTTTCCATAATTTTTTTTGGGGATTTCACCTTTTGTTCGATGCTCCCGTTTTTCGTTTTCTTTGGAATTAGTTGCAATTGTTGCTTCAATACCTGTATTTCTCTTATACGCGGTTTCTTCTTTTTCGAAACAATAACTTGTTTTTCCGGCATCTGCAATAGAAATGATGAATGTCCATGCCATACCATTACGTTTCAGTTACCATTGTCCCTTTTCCTTCGTTGTCTTCCAAACATGGGTTTAATAATTTGGCAAAATCTGAACTAACGCTTTTATATATTCCAAGAAAACAACGACGAACTACTACCACTACTGCGTTCCACATAATCAAAAACAAATATTTTACTTCAACAAATTAATTCCACGGATTGCTTTCCTTTTTAAAATTTTCTCCGTATTACATCTACAGATGTTGCTTAACAAGAGTTATTCGCTATCTTTTTCCGGTTGTTTTTTTTTTCGGTTATTCTATTTATCCATCGCTAGAAATCTTTACGTACTTCATCACATTCAGCGTCTTTCGGTTTCGGCCCATAATTGGTGTCATCATGCCACGTAGTTCTGCTACTTGAGTCGACTGTGTTTCCAATCTTTTCTTTTCCATTGTCGCATTCATATTTATCGTACAAAGTGATATTATCCTCATCAGATCCCACATTATGAGGATTTTTTAGCCCGTCACTGCTGCTTTCATCGATTTTGGTTTCATCAACGTTCGCTTTCTGATTGAGCGTAATACTTTTTCTTTTTCTCGCATCGCTTTCTCCTATTTTTTTTATTATCCAGTTACGCCTACTACCAACGACACACCTCGTCTTCTTCATTTTTGGTCATGAAAATAAATGTGTAAATATTTGCTGCAGGTTTTCACCTTATCGGACGTTTGTAATGGAGAATATAAAAAACGTACCTTTTTCGTTTCCATTGCATCCTTCATTTCAAGCATTACATTTTTCGCAACAGTTTCTCTTGTTTTTTTCATATGTTTCTGAAACAACCGTGGAATTTGTACAGCTTTAGTTAGAAGAGCATTTTCATACAATCGATATGGCGTACAGTCATCAATTAATTTTTCTTTGTGTGCTAATTCTGTGTCATACCTAAACATGAACAAATTAAAGAATCAACAAATCACATAGTACACCTTTTAATCTACGTTTTATGGCCTTTTTACATGCCATTCATGTGTTCAAGTTCTATTCACTTTTCTTTCACTTGTTTGAAAAACAAATTGCAAATTTACATTTTTCTCTCCCCTACACTTCTCAACATAGCAGAGCCGTTCGTGAAAAAAAAAACAAATTATATAGTCAATATTTTTGCCTTTGAATTGTATGCTTTATACGTGCTATACCATCTCTTTACACGATCTTTCGATACTCTATGCTAAACCATAACTCCTTTTCATTATTTTATCCTCATGAATCGAACATCTTTGAGTGTTCCAATCACAAATGATGATCGGACTTCCTTCAGTGTTTCAATCACAAATGATGATACAGTTCTAAATTTTTCATGTTTCCATGTGGCACATTCAAGGGGTCGTGTTAAAATGTCACGCCTGCGAAGCAGCTCGTAATTAAAAAAATTAAATTTTGTCCAGAACACGCCTGTAAAACAGCTCGTCATTAAAAAATTGAAATTTCGTCAAGAACCCGTTTTTGTGCAAATTACATACAATTCATTGTCAAATTTAAATTTTTTGCTGTTAATAATTTCAGTACTTCGTAAACATTGATTAATTTATAGGATAACCAATAATCAAGAGACTCGGTAGAGTCTCGGGACAAGTACATTTGACAGCTCTGTCGTCTGCTGGCCCGAGGCTCGCCAGAGTATATTATCTCTGAATAAAGTAAAATTCGGTAGTGGGGGTAAAAACTGAAAGTCATTTTCTCGAATTACGAAGCTAAGGAGACAGATGATGACTCGAAAATTGAACTGGAGACTAATTATGAAAAAATCTTTCGATTAAGCCTTAATTCAGCACAATTGATGCCGTATTTGCTGAGAAAAAACTTTGCACAGGGTAAAGATTATGCAAAAATTCTAACACATTGAAGGATTTGGTGTGTTTGTATATGCGCGCAGACGACACAATCAAAGGCGTTTTGATGCCCATCAAAACCCGTTTCCACCGAAGCCGGTCTTCGGCGACAAAAGTAGCGAGTTCCCATTGGTCCTTTCCTTTGTACCCATACCACGGAAAGTTTGACGGTAGTTTTGACGCGAGACGCGTAAACAGCGTGTTTTTTGCGGACTTCTCGTAGATCCGTGTTGACAGATGGTAAGGTCGGAATAATTCACGCAAAAAAAAATATCAATTTGACCCTTTGAAACACACATTTTTCCTTACGTGCAACTAGCTCAAAACTTTGTACTCGGGGGTTTTCGGGATCGCTGATTACAGATCTGCACACAAAATTTAGAAATTCAAGATGGCGAATCCAATATGGCGGACAAGAAATGCAAAAATTGTTTGCTGATGCAAAATATGGTACTCGAGGGTTTTCGGGGTCGCTGATTACAAATCTGCACCCAAAATTTCGAAATTCAAGATGACGGATACAAAATGGCGGACAATAACTGCGAAAATCGTTTAAGAAAAGCGAAAGTTGGCACGCGGGGGTTTTTGGGTTCACCGATTAACAATCTACATGCAAAGTTTCGAAATTCAAAATGGCGGATTCAATATGGCGGACCATAAATTCCAAAATTTTATGATGAAAGTGAAAGGTTCAGAAAAAAAAAGTGATATCCTGGCCAAAAATCCCCTGCCCGGGGAAAAAAAAACCTTGGACAAGTACATTTGTTAACCCTCGTTTCCATTTGTTTTCACAGAAAAAACTACCCGAAAAAGTACAAAATTTTCAAAAAATTTGCAAGATCAAGAATGATTTACATTCAGCACTAAAATTTATAATATCAATAATAGGACAAGTATTTCATTGTCTCTTGAGGATGGAGTATTTAAAAAAAGCAAAAATAAGTTCGTTATTGAAAAAAGTCACCAATGTATAAAAATAAAAATCGGTTCAAAAGAACAGAGTCCAGAAAAAAAATCAAGATAAAACAGAACGTGGAGAAAAAAATTTCAAACGAAAAAAATTAGATTGAAAAATAATTTCGGCCGTAGTACTTGGCGAGTTCATACCATGAAAAATACATTACGTGATTCTACCTAAGCAAAAAACTCGCCAAGTACTACGGCCGAAATTATTTTTCAATCTAATTTTTTTCGTTTGAAATTTTTTTCTCCACGTTTTGTTTTATCTTGATTTTTTTTCTGGACTCTGTTCTTTTGGACCGATTTTTATTTTTATACATTGGTGACTTTTTCCAATAACGAACTTATTTTTGCTTTTTTTAAATACTCCATCCTCAAGAGACAATGAAATACTTGTCCTATTATTGATATTATAAATTTTAGTGCTGAATGTAAATCATTCTTGATCTTGCAAATTTTTTGAAAATTTTGTACTTTTTCGGGTAGTTTTTTCTGTGAAAACAAATGGAAACGAGGGTTAACAAATGTACTTGTCCAAGGTTTTTTTTTCCCCGGGTTGTTATTTTTCGCACTGCAACATTTATATCGAATTGAGTACTGTGCTACGGCTCTCAAATTTGAAACCTCCACTCTTCGGGATATGTTCAGTGCTTCGCTTCGCATCGTCTTTTCAACGTTTACAGCGGACATGCATCCCGTGGAGCAGGTGGCGTTCCAGTCTGCAACTTCGTGTCCCTCCACCACTTTCGTGCTCAGTCGTATCTGCGCTGCTTCTTTCAGTGTCGTTTCCACCGTCCTCGTTTGGGGTTCATACTACGTACCAAGATCGCGTCCCTACAACAGCTGCGCCATTTCGTTTTCTTTTCAATATTTTTACTCTCACCGCGAATCATTTATTTATTAATACACATAAAACGTTCACATCCGTCGTTCGTTCTTGTTTAATGTTTTTATAATACCATTTTATCATTTTCTCGTGTGTTTTTCACTGCTGCGATGCGCCACGTTGGCGTAACTCCAATCCCTTGAATGGTTACCGCGTAGCCATTTTTTTAGGTTCTTGCTCCCTTTTTATATAACTTTTTATCGTGCTTTCAACAATTGGTGAGTACCTATTTTGTTATTAATGTTACGATCCAACTTATTTATTGATATAGACGGTTTTTTTTAAATATTTTTATTTTTTACCTCATTATCTCAAAGCGATTTGATTGAACCTTTTCTTATTATCATAATACTGGTCGAACTCACATATATTGCCTACGTGCTGGATTCTTACGAAACTCTATCCACATCCAATTTCCACATGCGTCAGGAACATTTCTTCGCAAACTTCGTCCATTCTTTTCCCTTCAGTACTCTGAGCTTATCGACCGTACGGACATTCTTTTTCAAACTCATTTTTGTTAACGTTTTGTGCAAGTTGCGTCCTTGCTATTACTTTGCTAGCATTCTTTAACGATTCATGGTTTCCACTCGTAATTTTGTGTTTCGAACAACGCCGTTAGGTAGTGTAGTTATTTTTTTCAACCTTGCAATTATTTTATTAAATTCACCACAATATATTATTTACGTTTTTCAATTCACTCATAAAAAAGCGTTGTTCATCATGCATTTGTTTCTTAAAAATAAATATCCCCATTACAAGAAAATGCTGTTTTTATAGTTTTCATGAAAAATTATCGACGTTTCTATTTATTTCAGATAAAATCTCTAAAATTGTATTATCAGTTTCGCAACTTTCAACGATACTCCGATCGATAGCTCATTTCTCATTACGCTTTTTTAAAATGTTGAAACTTTCTTTCTGAATCTAATTCAAACTTTTCACCTACATCAGATGACTTTCACAAACGTATCTTTGATTGTTATATGATTCGCTAACGTATTCAATTGAGTAATGAATAATAAAAAAATTTATTACCTATTTAATATTTTCCAAAAATTAAGTATTTCATATGAATTATCGTAACTACACATACCAAAATATACACATAACAACCGTTGTACCTGTGATCATCATGTGAATCATATAACAATCGTCTTATTTTATACAAATACTTACAAAACAAATCAATATTACGAAAAAACATTAAGAATAATGGTCTTATCGTTGGATTAGCGTAAAAAGCCGTGTAATTCATCAGACTATTTCAGAAAATTTTTTGGAACAAATCTTACATGGCAATTATCCTTCAAAACAATACTTTTTACTTAACATACCATACCATTCACGATACCAACTTTTTATGTTTTCCGTTTTTTTTTTTCGGAAAGTATTAATAATGAAAATGAAATAAATCCATACAGCAAAGGTTTTCTATTTGTCGATTTTTTCAAGATCTGCAGGGATTGGCATTTTTCCAAACCTCCGTTCTTTATTATTATTATTAATCATTATAATTATCAGTCATCCTTAGATGTGTAAGATCTCTCGCCATGCGAGCAATTAAATAAAATCTCAAGTAATCTTTTAGCATCGCAGAAGGTTGTCGAGCTTATTCAAAAATATCTCCACATTTTGGACACAATACGTGAGCATGCGTCATATGATGATGTCTACGATCACAAGGAACATAAAAATTTGCCAATTTTGAACTTCTTTTCTTGTCCGCTGCAGCAAAGACTTATTTTTGCATGCGACAACATTCCTAGGACAAAACATAATACTTGGGTTGCCGCAGGATTATTTTTTTCCATCGACAATGATTACCCTACAACATATTTTATCAATTTTCATTAGCCCGCTGAAGAAGCATTTGACGTTTCACAAATTTTATTTCAGCGTGTGTGGCAATTCAGTATAATTGATAAGAAGCGATATTCAAATGCAGCGACTCCTCACTTCTTTCCTATATCCACCTCGATTAAAGTATATTACTATAGCCGCAGGTTTTTTATCATATCCTTTGCGGGCCAATGTTTCATGTATTCACTTGCGTCAACAATTACATCACCATATATTTAATTTTTCATGTTTCAGTGGATTCAATATTTGTCTTTCAAAGTATTATCATAGTGTGCACATACTGAGATAGCAGCGTCAAGAAATATTTTTTTGTTCCGATGTACAAATATTATATAGAAATTTACATACCCTTGCTGCCGTGCACTTCTGTTTTTCCGTTTGAAATGTGGTATTAGTTTTAACTTGTTTTTTCTTTGGGATCTTTTTTCCTTGCTGCGGGCTGTATTTGATCAATGACGATTCATCCAAATTTTTCTTTTTTACGATTCGCTTCCTCTGTTCGTCCATAACATTCGGCTGATCCTGCAGCTTCAACTCGCATTCCTTTTTCGATGCTATATACACATAAAATAAATTTCGTTTCAACAAACGCTTTTTTCATATTGTTTGCATTTTTCTGTACTTGAAAAGCTGGTTCTTACCTCCGTACGAAATGATTTCGATCTTTTCATATTTATTCGGTTCTGCCTCGTCGGTTTTCTGTACTCGTACCACGAGACTTTCGGTTCGTCTAGAACTTCTTATAAAGTGTTGAAGGAATTCACTGGTACATGGAACCCATCTTTTTCCATCGCGGTACAAAATCGAGATTATAGGCAAAATTTCTTTTTTCTTGCTTATTAAAAATAACACTTGACAATATCGGATCTCGTTCGTCGTATCATCACTTTCTTTATCCATTTCGGTTGTTTTTGATATAATTATTTTAGGTTATAAAAGCGTTCTGCGCGAACCCGCGTGAATCGTTTCGATACAAAAGAATAGGACACGTGCTGGACACTCGATCCGTACTTTTTTCGGCGATTCGTAAATTTTTTTCAATAGCGCATGTACATCACCTCAATTGTTGTATGACAAATGAATTTGATTATTAATTTACGAGGCGAAGCACAATAAGACGTTGAACGTGTTTGCTGAAAATATATATTCAACACGTCGAACAATGACTTTGTACCACGCGTGCGCATGCGTATACGCACTTCTGCCGCGCGATCGCTGTATCAGCGGGCCAAAAGGCGCGTACACAAAAGATATACGTATAACGATGTGTAACATGTTGGCGGGTAAACATCGGCAAACATTTTAAAACGAGGGATAAAAACGAAAGTGCTATTTGATAATTTATTTCCTACACAGTATACAAATATATTTGCGTACATATACATAAAAAATAAGAATTTCTTCTATGTTTCTTCATTGTTTTGTTTCATATACGTTTGGTAGTGTAGACTGTGTTTTATAAAAGTTCTATTTTTTGTATTCGATCATTTTAGATTTTTCAAAAGTTTTATGTTTTGTTATTGAAAGGTATTGTCACATTTTCTGTCGGTAGTGCGTATTTTATTGGTTCCCATACATGAATGTGTATATTTTTCGATAATCGTTTCCAGAATTTTCTGTAGTTGTAGGGTACTGGACACACAGGCCCGCCACCAAGAGTTCTCCGCCAAAAAGCGCCTGCAGTAAAAATCCAAACTTCCCAAAAACGTCAGCCGCAACGGGAAGCGTCGAAAAGAATTTCAACCGCCACAGCCTTGGAGAGATTTTTCAATATGGCGTCTAGTGACTTTCCGCGCTTTTGCTCGTTTTGTACGAAAAATAAATATTTAATAGCCTAGCTAATTCTGTGTGTTTATTTTACATGTAGTGCCTAACCTCTACATCGAATACCGGTGTTTTCTGAGTTGTATTTTTTTAAATTCGATCATTCAAAATTATTCTATGCGTTCTCAAAAGTCATATGTTTTGTTATTTAAAGGTATTGTAACATTTTTTGTCGGTATATTTATTGGTTTCCATACATGAATGTGTATATTTTTTTATAATTTTCACCAGAAATTTTTATTTTCTTGTTTTCTACGGCATACCGTGTTTTACAACTTGTATTTTTCGTATTCGATCATTCAAAATTTTTCAATGCGTTTCCAAGCTACATATGTTCAATTATTGAAAGATACTGACACAATCTACAGAAGCTGCTTATATTATTTCCATTTATTATAGTCTAGTGTATTCTTACTTCCGGTTTTTAATTATCGCACGACTCGCGTATTATCTACTTTTCGGGAAACATCATTTCCGCCCGTAAACTGCCATCATTCTTCGTCGGCCATATGTGAATTCATACACGTGCTTTCGCGAGTAAGTTTTCCCTTTGATTATTTCATTTCATTTGCTACCTGCTGTTCAATTCGTTATTCAATCGTTTTAGCGTTTTTTATGTTGATTTATTTGGCCGTGCAATTTTTCATTGGTTTGACGTTTTTTCATTAATTCATGGACATTGCCATCGATCGGATCGTCGCGCGCGGGTCTCGTACGTTCGCAGAGGTGCTCTCGTACACACTTCCAAAGTGACGCTTTACAATCTTTCGGCTATTATCAGATTTTTATTCGAGTTAATTTATTTCGGCACTTTTTGTACTAATTTTTAGTGTTGCAATTGTGAAATTTTTGTCACGGGAGTGCGATGTGCTTCCATTCTCGTCCCAATAAGACATGTGCGAACGAGCGGGTCGCAATATATCCACTTACTTTGCGTTTGCAGTCATTAACCATTCATCTATCCATCGTCGTCGTTTGGCTGCCTCATTGATCTGCTGTTTTCATTCAAAGGTTTGTCTATATACAATTTTCAAATATGTATCGATATATTTTTCCGATTATCTTAAAATGATCATTCGTGCTGAAACGCATTTGCATTTGTCTTTTGGTAAATTTCCATCAATATTGCGTTAATATCGTTCATCGGCATTTTTTTTGGTAATAACGGGCCATTATTTTCCATTGCATTATCAACAATTGTAATGCGTCAAAATGTATCTTTCACATTTTTGTTTTTTCGTCGTTCATCATTACACAAATATATTATAAACAATTTTTTGGATTTGTTTTTTTTTTTTCCAGCAGTTGTCACTGCGTCTTCAATCTGTTTCTCTTTATTCTGTCCTTGCGAAAGATATCATTTTGTAGAACGACGCCTTGAACCTGATATATTCTTTGTGGATGAAGAGTGCCGATTGATTCCAAACGTTGAAATCGTTTATGAATTACAGGAGCGCCTTTCAAACAATTAATTTAGATGGAATTATATGACAGGTGAGCAACTCTCATTTCTTCTATAATAAGAACCCGGCATATCGCTTATGCAAGAATGTCGCAGGGTTATATTTAATACACTGAAATTTAATTTCATAACAATTATTGTTGAGTACATTGTCAGTGAGGTAGAAAACGGTGAAAGATGTTCAAACGAACGGATACCGTTATGGGGAACTCGAGTAAGGTTGGACCTTTGTATTCCGGACTCCGGGTCGTCATTATACCATTGCGTTTTCACACGAAATATACGATCGTCAGATTACGAAGTAAACCACCGTGGTTTATTCGTGTTGACGGTCGTATTGTGTTATGGAATCACAGTCTGGTAGTCCAGGTTCTGTTCCATCATTTTCAAGCAGAGCCAATATTTTCTAACGATAGTTTGTTTGAGCTAAAATCTGGAACGGCTTCTTCAAAGGTGATGTTTAAAATTGAAAGTATTTGAGAACTGTATCAACAGTGTAAGATCTCCGAGTTTCCACAATGAACCGTGACTTTACAAAGCTTTTTCGATTCCACCATCTGAAAACTTTCTAGAGTTGACGCTTTGACGAAACAGCGCCTTGCGAAATTTCAATTTATTTAGGACTGAATCCAGAAAAAAATCGTTGTACACAAAAAATAGTAAAATTGGAAAAAACAATAATTATCACGTTATAAAAAAGCGGAAGATGGTTGTAGCACCGACGAAAGAAACTTTAACTATTAAATGTAAAAATGAACCAAACGTATATACTACACTTTTGGACACAGGAATTTTGGCTTTAGATGGGAAATGTTCCGTCACCACCGCCGATTATCGATTAGAAACAGTAGCAGAAAATATACAAAAAGAGTTTATAACGTTCTTACCCCAACACAATCTAACATACCAAATCGAAAAACCTATTTCAGATTTAAAACTGTTCAACTACACCATACCGCACAAAATAATAACAAATGCCTTGGAAGTTAACAATTTAGAAGAACGAATTGAAAACTTAAAAAATAAGTTGGACGACGAACCACAAATATGGTCGCAAACATTTCACACAATTGGTAACTATTCATTAAGCACGATTAGCATAATATTTTCAATCGTTGTAATTTCCGCATGTATTATCTACAAAAGAAAGCTATGTCGTCGAACAACAAGGGTCATCAATATCGAGACACCAATCGAAATCGCACAAACACCAACCAAGCGATCCACTAGAGATACAAATATAAAAGTACAATACTTACCACGTCAAAAAACACCGGACACGGACACATTGTAAAACAAAAACAAAAAATGTAAAACAATTTGTAAGCCAAGAGACCAAAACTATATTTATTGTAAAGGGAAAATTAGCTAAAAATTAGCTATAAATCATAGATACATTGGGTTGCTATGAGTAGCCGAAACTAGGTTTCGTCTCCTTAAGGGGGGAGGGATGTTATGCCCCGTATAGCAACCACAAATTAGGAATATTATATTCTATACGATAAAGTACGATCGAGCACATTCCTCGATCACAAGCGCGCGGGTCTATCGACCCCGAGCCAGCTAAACCCCGAATCGCTGACGGTGCATCACGCCACCGAGCGTTCGAGAAGGAATAATTAATAGAAGGGGTAAATTATCAATATTCTGGGGAAATACGTAAATCATTAAAAGTAGCGACAAAGCCCAAAAACGGCAGTCTGCACGCAAAAGTTAGAAGTCTACGACTATCTAACTACGAATTGGTCTCGAGGCAAATACACCTCGACTTTGTAAAATCAAGAGACTCGGTAGAGTCTTGGGACAAGTACATTTGACAGGTCTGTCTGTCGTCTGCTTGCCCGAGGCTCGCCCGAGTATATTATCTCTGAATAAAACGACCTGCCCAGGGAAAAAAAAAACCTTGGACAAATACATATGTTGACCCCCGTTTCCATTTGTTTTCACAGAAAAAAATTACCCAAAAAAGTATAAAATTTTCAAAAAATTGGCAAGATCAAGAATGATTTACATTCAGCACTAAAATTTAGAATATCAATAATAGGACAAGTATTTTATTGTCTCTTGAGGATGGAGTATTTAATAAAAAGCAAAATCAGTTGGTTATTGAAAAAAGTCACCAATGTACAAGAATAAAAATTTTTATCCAAGATTTAATCATGCACGCTAGTTTTTTGTATAATCTCTGCGTTGATCTTGTGCGGCGGTACGTACGTCATATGTTTCTGCAGTTCATATACATCAAAAAAAAAATTTTAAATTGGCACGATCGAGAATGATTTACATTCAGCACTAAAATTTATAATATCAATAATAGGACAAGTATTTCATTGTCGCTTGAGGATGGAGTATTTAAAAAAAAAGCAAAAATCAGTTCGTTATTGGAAAAAGTCACCAATGTATAAAAATAAAAATTGGTCAAAAGAACAGAGTCCAGAAAAAAAATTAAGATAAAACAAAACGTGGAGAAAAAAATTTCAAACGAAAAAAATTAGATTGAAAAATAATTTCGGCCGTAGTACTTGGCGAGTTTTTTGTAGAATTACGTAATGTATTTCTCATGGTACGAACTCGCCAAGTACTACAGCCGAAATTATTTTTCAATCTAATTTTTTTCCTTTGAAATTTTTTTCTCCACGTTTTGTTTTATCTTAATTTTTTTTCTGGACTCTGTTTTTTTGACCGATTTTTATTTTTATACATTGGTGACTTTTTCCAATAACTTTTTTTTTAAATACTCCATCCTCAAGCGACAATGAAATACTTGTCCTATTATTGATATTATAAATTTTAGTGCTGAATGTAAATCATTCTCGATCGTGCCAATTTAAAATTTTTTTGTTGATGTATATGAACTGCAGAAACATATGACGTACGTACCGCCGCACAAGATCAACGCAGAGATTATACAAAAAACTAGCGTGCATGGTTAAATCTTGGATAAAATTTTTTATTCTTGTACATTGGTGACTTTTTTCAATAACCAACTGATTTTGCTTTTTATTAAATACTCCATCCTCAAGAGACAATAAAATACTTGTCCTATTATTGATATTCTAAATTTTAGTGCTGAATGTAAATCATTCTTGATCTTGCCAATTTTTTGAAAATTTTATACTTTTTTGGGTATTTTTTTTCTGTGAAAACAAATGGAAACGAGGGTCAACATATGTATTTGTCCAAGGTTTTTTTTTCCCCGGGCAGGGGATTTTTGGCCAGGATATCACTTCTTTTTCCTGAACCTTTCACTTTCATCATAAAATTTTCAAATTTATGGTCCGCCATATTCAATCCGCCATTTTGAATTCCGAAATTTTGGGTGCAGATTTGTATTCGGCGACCCCGAATCCCCCGAGTACCAACTTTCGCTTTCATATCAAACGATTTTCGCAGTTATCGCTCGCCATATAGTATCCACCATCATGAATTTCCAAATTTTGATAGTAGATTTGTGATCAGCGACCCCGGAAACCCCCAAGTACCAACTTCCGCTTCCATCAAAAACTTTTGAATTTATGGTTCGCCATGTTGGATCCGCCATTTTGAATTTCGAAATTTTGCATGCAGATTTTTAATAGGTTAGTAGTAGGTGGCACACTATGGCGACCCCCACTCCTATCCCCACTCCTATCCCCACCCCTGCCCCCGCCAGTCGGCCGTCGCGAGTCCGACGGGTCGACGTAGCGGGTGAGCGAGGTGTGGGGGTGGAGGGGGGATGGGTAGAGTGTCGCCATAGTATGCCACCTTTTTTTATTTTTTAAAAATGAAATTTTTAATATATAGGGTGTCCCCGTTATTAAAAAAATCAAAATTGAATTAAATTCGAATTGAACCAAATATTTGGTTCAATTGAAATTTAATATTTAAAACTAAAAAAAAAAAAAAAAAATGATGAATAAATTAAAAAACTCACCGATGACGTATCCCTCCATTCTGCGGCAATGTTTTTGGCGGCATTGTTTTTAGCGGCATTGTTTTTAGCACCGCGCACACACACACACACACACACACACACACACACACACACATACACACTATTCCTCGGGCTCGTATGAGTGGTCGACTACGTCGACGAACCCATCGTCCTCACCCCCTTCATCGTACCCCAAATAGTTCTCAGGGCGCACGATATCGTTGACGACGACACCCCCGAGATTTTCACCGTCCTCTGTGAGTAATTGAACACTTAAGGGGTGCCGTGTCCAGTGCCTCATCGGGATCGCTGTCAGAGGCCCCTCGATTAACGCAGCCAACCCGTGAACGGCGTAATCGAGATGGTCCAAATATTCGACACCGTGGAGAGAACACTCCACCAACAACGCTGGTATCGCCTCGAGTACCGGCAATGGGTAAAATAAATACTCGAGGTTAAAATAGGAGCTGTCCCCGAGGTCGACGAGGTTCACCTCCGTGTAATTGGACGAGTCACTATAAACTACCTCCCCCCTATACACAATGTTCGACCCCCACGGTTTCACAACCACGCAATTCATGCCGGGCACCAAGTCGTCCATGAGTATAGGCCTGCCCATTTGCCTATCGATGAACTCCACGCACATCAATTCGACTAAGTGTCGATAGGCTGCCTCGAGCTCGTCGGTACGGATGTAGATCGATGTTATGCTCAACATCCGTACGACACGACACACAAACGCAAAACGCAAAAATTCATATTCGCGGTAGCGGGGGTACATTTTGGACTGATCTGAAAAAAATACAAGTTGCTCGCGCGCGTTTCGATTAAAGACTGATGTGAGAAGAGGCTAAGAGTCTAAGACGTTTATACGAATAAACATTTATGATGACCATAGCATTATAGGCGCGGGGGTGACAGACAGGAGAAGAAGAAGAAGAAGAAGAAGACATTGATACTGCAGCTGCATGATAGGAGCGAGCTCGGCCTGCTATCTCGCGCGATGCTCTGTCTCGCGAGGGCGTAAGGTATTCGCAACGTCATCAAAACTGCACGTGGTTGCAGCATCGATGACATATACTCTCTCGCTCGCTCTCGCGCTAGCGCTTGCCCTCTCGCTTGCTCTCGCGCCGGCATCGCGAGGGCGTAAGGTATTCGCAGCGTAGTCAATACTGCACGTGGGTGAGTTTTGCGAGATGCTATACCACAGCGTTTGAGAGTCGTAGCAGTGATATTCAATGCCCTCTCGCTCGCTCTCAAGATATTATGCATTCTCCCACCCTCTCTCTCTCTCTCGCTAGATGCAGAGACCTCGTGCCTCAGACTTGCAACAGCGATGTCATATTTTTCCTCTCGTTCTCATTTTTGCGACGCAGTATACCATCTCGCTCACTCTTTCATGAGATACTGTGTCCTCGTGTTATAGAGTCGTAGCAGTGATATTTAACGCCCTCTCGCTCACTCTCAAGACATCATGCATTCTCTCACCCACTCTGTCTCGCTAATTGTACGAACGTAGAGCACCTTGATACTCTAAACACCCCAATCGCTATATATTTATTATAAACCCACTCGTTAGTATGACTAAAAGACGCTTTTTTAAACTTGATAAACTGAAAAACCGTAAAACGGTATATGTCCGTGTGAGTCTCCGTATCACTACCATCGATGAAAGGCGTATCTCCTCAGGTTAAAGACACGCCTCGGTCTTCGGTAGAAGATGCTACATCGATGGCAGAGAAATATGCTTACAGATGTAAACAAAACCGCCTTACCACTGTACGTGCTTTTTAGGGCAATTGAGCATGCCTTACCGAGCGTTATTAAGCTTCAGTAGCTACAGTATTGTATTACTAGCCTCAAAAAGAAGTCTCGCTAAAACTTTTGCTTAAGATATGCTAGTAGCGGTTCAGTCGTCATATAGAACGGTTTTAAGATTCGTCAATTATAATGTCTGATAATTCAATGCGTTTTTGTGTACTCAATCTTTTGCGTCTTACAAAGCCGCGTAGCGCGCAGCTGAGACGTCGGTGTAATGAACAGTGGTGTGATGATTTGCTGCGCTTATCAGGCGATAGACTCATAAACAGATTGAGATACGTTATTTGGTGGGCCCCTTTACGTGCTATTGTGGTGGCTTATAACAGAGGCATACTAAGTGATCGACGAATACTTGACGTCGTGTACGATGAGTTACAACGACGTGGTATTTTAGAAGCTCCCTGTATACGAGAACTGGTCGATGAAGTCAGATGTAAGTAATTTTATTTCAATATATCGCTGCGACTGTCATATTCTTAATGGTTTACAACCTCGTGGTTATTTTTCTTATAGGCTATCGGCAATTTTACAATGCGGGGGGTGATGAAGAAGAGGCCCTCGCTGAGGCGGCAATGGCCGTAGAAGAGGTGGACCCGGAGGTTCAAATCAGGCGCCATCGTGTGTATTCAAAACTATTTTGACCCAATATTATACCAGGTTTTAGGCTGTTTGAGACATAAAACAGTTGTTGAAACGGTGTTTTTCAGAAGCCCAATGGGAGGAGTATGAAGAGCCGAGAGCTAGTACTTCGGCTACGTCCGACGCATCGGTACCGCAGCAGCTCGATGTTGGTGTTGAAGATAGAGTGTCGACTATACTCATCGATACAGATGACGAAGATAGAGTACCGACTATAGACCTCGACACAGATGAAGCGTCGACTATTCTCAACCCCTCAGCGATATTTAGTGAACGCCCCGATTTACTTTGTAAGTATAATCATACGGTCATAATAAAATAAAAAATAAATAACGGTAATAAACTAATAATATAAAATAATCCGATCAGTTGCGTACCGACGTGCTAGAGTTCCCGAGGCTGATGGCGCCATAGCGGGTTCATCACACCATCACCAGGACGGTGATATTGACAGACCGCTAACAGGAGTCAATAACGCTCTTTCTGGGAGTTCGGATGATCTCGTACAGCCTGAAAACCAGCTAGGGGTATACTCGTTGGATGTTCACCCGTGGGACGAGCGTCTAAACGACGAGCAAAGAGCTGCTGAGCGTTTTGGTCTGTGGTTTCAGCAGATGATGGATGCGGATTCGGGTAAAGAAATAACTACAACACAGTAAACTCTTATATTTAAAAAAACACAGAGCATAGTGTAGTGAAACATCCTTATAGAAGGCTCTATCTCTCTTTTCTACCCTCATTTGGGTGTAGGGACACACACTTTTAAAGCATTTTTGTTATATTTATCGCAGGGTACTCGTCTTTTGAGTCGTTTGCAGCGTACCATGATTAGCACGAGGTACACCAATAACAGCAATGAATAATTTTATCTATAGTCCCTAGCCTATAACTAACGATTTTTGTCCGCTTACAGATGTGCAAACAGGCGCCGGAAGACCACGCAATGTATCGAGAAATGAAGCTTTCGGCGATGTGCAGCCACCCGGAGATCGGATCGTTATCACTCAGGATGCAGCCCGTTATTTCAAACGGTTTAAACTACGAGGTCGAGAGATAACAATGCATATTCGTCAACCTCTCGCAGGAACGACCGTAACAGCATGGCTTGAAGGAGCATTCCGCGATCTTCTGACATATCTCACGAGTCACTGTGAGGGCGGTGACTACGCAGGAATTTCGTTCTCAGCGAACAGCTTAGCACATGGCCCCGTTTGGCTTTCATTTCGCCCTGTCCGCGACTATACATTTGTAGATGTCTGGCAATTAATAACAAACATAGCTCAAAGCGCAACATCTCTGAACATTGATGATTCTTTCAATATAAAAGTATGTATTGTTAAAGGCGTGGAGGGTCGTGGGCGAAAAGGTTTGACACACGAGGGTGTCGCTAAAAAATCAATTTTAACGATTCGAAACACCGACAATCTGTGTTTACCTCGTTCATTAGTAACAGCACTGGCGTACGCGGAAAGGGGTGAGATACGCTCGGGAACACTGCATACTAGATGGCAGCGTATTCGGCAGATTAATGGGTCGCTTCAAAAAGAGGCAGCACTTGAGCTCACGAAAAACGCAAATGTTATTATACAGCCTGCTGGTTGCGGTGTACGTGAAATTGCTATATACCAGAATTATTTGGCTCGCAAGGGGGTAGCTATCGTGGTTTTCGAGTTTTTGACTTTGGGACGACGCGAAAGACCTATATTTGACGGGACACAGACGGTTATTGATACAGTGGGCTCAATACAGTACACATTATACATTCTGTATTATGAGCGGTCACACCATTTCCAGCCTATCTTAAATCTGCGAGGCGCTGTAGGTAGTTTAAACTTCTGCACAACCTGTAACGTCCGTTCTCGACGGGGTCATAGGTGTTTGAAAAAGAAATGTCCTCGCTGTCTTCAAGCACCGCCCTGCGAGGTGGTCGCGAACGCCGCGACCAGATGCGAGATTTGTAACCGCGATTTCTTTGGGGACCGGTGTTTAGAAAATCACAGGACTATTACCACCCGTCAAAAGCGCAAGGTAAACACTGTTTGCGAGTCTCTTCAACGATGCCGTAACTGTTTTCGCTCGATAAGACCTTTAGAGAAAAAGGAGCACGTGTGTGGGGTGGGCTTTTGTAAAACATGTAAATCACAACAGCCCTATAATCATCTGTGCTATATGAGACCTATTCGAGTCGATGAGAAGTCAAAAGAGAACATATTTATTTTCTATGATTTTGAAACGCAACAGTGTATAGCGGTAAAAGGCGACCCGGCAACGCGTGTTCACGAGCCGAATCTTTGCGTGGCTCAACGCGTCTGCACACAATGCTGCGATAACACTTCTATAGACGAACCGTGCGAGCGTTGCGGTGATCACGAGTTTATATTTAGGACGAACCCTGTATGTCAACTTGTGGAGTTGGCCATGCAGAGTATTCAGGGTTTCTCGCGCGTATTTTTAATAGCCCATAACGCTGGTGGTTTTGACGCTCAGTTTATCTTGCGTTACTTCATTGAGGAGAAAAAAACACAGCTACCGTCTTTAATAATGAACGGTACTAAAATCATCACAATGCGTGTTGGCAAACTCGTGTTTCTCGATAGCTTGAATTACTTTCATATGCCTCTGAGTGCTCTGCCAAAATCTTTCGGTCTAAAAACTGCTCTCGCGAAAGGATTTTTTCCGCATCTATTCAACAAACCAGAGAATCAAAATTATATAGGACCGATGCCACCCGCAATCAATTACTCCCCTGACACTATGCGCTCAGAGGAACGCGAGCGTTTTACTGTATGGTATAACGAGTTAAAGAATACCGATTATGTATTTAACTTTTCAAACGAGCTCATAGCCTATTGTAAAAACGATGTTACGGTATTGAGACAAGCCTGTGTGGTTTTTCGGAAAATGTTCATGGGCAGTGGACGTGTTTGCCCCTTTAGCGAAAACACAACAATCGCGTCCGCATGCTTTCAAATCTTTCGGAAAAATTTTTTAAAACCTAACACGATCGGTATTATACCTACGGGTGGCTACAGACGGGCTCACAATCAGTCGAAAAAAGCGATCTCTTGGCTCGTGTGGATGGAGCATTCTTTAAATCGTCATATCATTCATGCAGGACGCTCGCGCGAATTTAAACTGCCTCAAAATTTATTAGTAGACGGTTACTACGAAACATCTGATACAGCACATGTTTTACAGTTTCACGGCTGCTATTGGCACGGGTGCTCGAGCTGTTTCACTGTAAACAGAGACCGCAGACAAAGCGACGGTGATACATTGAACGAACGCCTCGAGAGAACAAACGCTATATCACAGAGAATCCGCTCAAGCGGGTACACGTTAACTGAGATTTGGGAGTGCGTGTATGACCGTATGATAAAAACAGATTTAGAGATGAATGCTTTCGTGCGCGAGCATGCTCTAATAGGATCGGAACCTCTCAACCCGCGCGATGCTTTTTTCGGCGGCCGTACGGAGAACATGGTCACTCTGTACGATGTAAAAGACGGGGAGCAGATACGGTATGTGGATGTTTGTTCGTTGTACCCATACGTCTGTAAGTACGGTAAATACCCTGTGGGGCATCCGACGGTATACGTCGGTGACGAGTGCAGGGGGTTGACAGGTCCCGAAAATAATAATATCGACCTTTCACGTGTCGAGGGTCTTGTTAAATGTACGGTGCTGCCGCCGCAAAACCTTTATCATCCAGTGTTGCCGGTGCGAATGCATCAGCGTCTGTTATTCGGGTTATGTCGTAGCTGCTGTGAAACAATGAACCAGGACGCGTGTCCTCATGAAGACCCTGCGGAGCGTGTATTTAGCGGAACTTGGGTAGTAGACGAATTGCGAAAAGCTGTTGCGTGCGGGTATAAAATATTAACGGTGAGCGAGATTTGGCAGTATGAAATAACGCAGTACAACCGTGATACGCAGGAGGGGGGGCTTTTCACCGAGTACATAAATACCTTTCTCAAAATCAAACAAGAGGCCAGCGGTTGGCCCGAGAGCTGCTCAGGGGATGAGGCTGCCCAAGACCGTTATATAACTTCTTTTAAGACCGCCGAAGGAGTTCAGTTGGAACGCAGTGTGATAGCCAAAAACCCCGGGCTGCGCTCGGTAGCCAAACTCTGTCTTAATTCCTTTTGGGGCAAATTTGGACAACGCGAGAATTTACCTCAAACAGAAATAGTGTCGACGCGCGAAAAACTTATGGAGTTGTTAAGTAGCGCCGAGTACGAGATCACTGGTATGTTACCTGTTAACAACGAAGTGCTGTATGTTAATTACACGAAAACCGCTGATACTGTGACCCCGTCTAATATAGCAAATGCTGTCATAGCTGCATACACCACAGCCCAGGCCCGTTTAAAACTTTACACCTATCTCGAGTCGCTGGGTGAGCGCGCTCTGTACTGTGACACCGATTCCGTTATTTATGTCACGAGAAAAGACCCTGGAGAGTACGAGCCGCCAACGGGTCAGCTGTTAGGGGATCTAACTGACGAGCTAAGCTCTTACGGCGAGGGTAGTTACATTAAGTCTTTCATTTCGGGTGGTCCTAAATTTTATTCTTTCATAGTTGCTACGCCGAGTGGTGAGGAAAGAGAGGTTTGTAAGGTTAAAGGTATAACGCTAAATTACGCAAACTGCTCGTTGATAAATTATGAATCAATACGGTCATTTATAATAGGCGAGAGAGAGAACCCTATTGTGCTACAGTTTGATTCAATACGACGCACGCCATTCCACCAAGTTGTTACACGACCCGAAACGAAATCGTGTATGCCACTGAGCGTTAAGCGAAGACGTGATGGTGAATACGGTTCGCTCCCTTACGGTTATAGATAGTAGCTGATAAAAAATTTTCGCTTTACAGAGTGCCTAAAAAACATTGTTAAGCATCGTTGTAAAATATTTATGCTGTTACCGGGAAATAAAACGTCTATACATGTTTCAGCAATTTGAATTCTTTATATTGTGTCACCCACAGGGAACGTTCTCACTCGTACAGATGGATACACGGTGGAAGCATCCCTGGACCTCAATGATCTGTGGTCCCACAGGCTGCGGTAAAACGTACTTTGTAAAAAAGTTTTTGAAGTTTATTTTACGTATGAACAGTGAACCATTTGAGAGAGTTATTTTCTATTATTCCGAGTGGCAACCCGCATACGCAGAGTATGGTAAATCAATAGAGTTTCACGAGGGCCTACCTCAGAGCACCGATTATGCTAACGACCCTCGTGCCAAACTCCTAATAATCGATGATTTGATGCGCGAGGCATCTAACAATAACGTTGTAGATCTTTTCACCAAAGGTAGTCATCATAAAAACCTGAGCGTTATTTTTATTACCCAAAACTTATTCCATCAAGGGCCCGGTCAGCGGGATATCTCGTTGAATGCCAACTATATAGTGGTTTTTAAAAATCCCCGTGATCGAGCTCAAATTCAGCATCTCGCGCGACAGGTATATCCGGAAAACCCTCGTTTTCTACAGGAAGCATACCACGATGCAACATCCAAACCACACGGTTATTTACTACTCGATTTGAAACAATCGACACCTGACAACTGCAGGTTCCGTACCTGTATTTTTCCCGATGACCCCTATCATTTCGTCTACGTACCGCGGAAAAAGTCTAAAAGTGGATGCAGTGCTGGTGAACTACCAGTTCAACACCTGTAATGATGTCTAAAGGCTTGTCGTGTTGTGATAAATGTATAGTCGTGTTGAACACGTTTCAACGAGTTAACAAGATAATGCGAGAGCCCGACGCGCGTAAAAACAACAATTCAGACCCTTATTACTGTATCGGTCGATGTGTGTGGTATATTCTTAAAGGCACCGCTACTCCTCACGCCTACAGGTTAAAAAAATCAGTTAAAAGGGGCGATGTGTCGAGAGGGTAGACAGTTCGACACGTGTAATGGCGCGAGATGGTGCACCTCTCTGCAAAAAACACGTAACAATACTACGTGCTCTTCAGCATCTCAATAAAGAGCAACGCGATGCAGTTCTCCGTAAAGCAGATCCAAGCATCGTCCGTTGTATCTGTGAATGCGCGTTGAACGTTCTTTGCGGGAACGTTCCTTTAAAGGCTGATCAACGAAAAAAGCTACGACGGCACGCCCCCATCCTCCGTCGCTTAGCCGCAAAAAAAGGCTGCTGGAAAAGTAAAAAGCGATTTGTTGTTCAGAGCGGCGGGTTTCTACCGCTTCTACTAGCGCCTATACTAGGTACTGTTCTTTCAAGCCTGATTGGCGGGCGCGGGTGATGGAGCATGCGCGAAAAATGGTTCTTATCCCTGAGGAGCATCTGACGCAGCTGGGTACGCAGAATCAGAAACTACCAACCTTCAGCCCAAATACCTCCCAGGCACAACCGCTACAATCTACTGACGCTGTATTGTCTAGACTGGACGCCGAGATGAACGAAATTTTGAACTCTAATGCATACAAGAATGAGAGGGAAAAATGGGCTGCGTACTTGGTTGTGCTACAACGCTATCTCCATTTTTCTGACGATGAGAGAGCTCGGCAGCACGGCGAGCTTATGAAAAACGAACATACAACGGTGTCTAATTATATTAAAGACGAAAAAGAAGAAGAAGCCCGTAACGACATGAATGATTCTGTCATAATTGAAAGCATACCAAACAAATATCGTACTAAAGCGAAATTACTGCTTCGTCGCTTACGCGACACACCTCGCCGTAATTTTTCTTGGGATTCTGAAGGAGTCGTATCTGTTGGGGGAAAACCTATTCAAGGATCAAATATTGTTGATCTTGTGAACGATGCCATGAGGGCTAGAAAAATCCCTAAACCAGCGGGCCGCAACGCTTTTGCTAAATTACTGAGAGCAATACGGACACCGCGGGAATTCATTGGTAACGAGGCCTTGTGGCTGGAGACAAGAGCCAATTCAACACTACGACCGTCTCAGATCGAAGAGAGCAGCAACAGTAGTACAAACAGCGATGGTGTAACCGCGCTGAGCCAGTCATCGTTTTTCAGTGGGCGCGACAGCAAATCTGATAGTGCTGGTCAGAGCGGCAACGGTTATCATAATAGTTATAATAAGAAAAGACGTGTAATCTGGGCTAACCTCAAATTATAAGTATGAAAACCTTAGAAAAACTGTATTTTAACCCGTCCCATGAAGCGTCTTTTTCAGGTGCTACCAAGCTGTTTCGGCTGGCCCGTCAGAAAAAAATTTCCAGAGCAAAGACTTTGCAATGGCTTGAAGGACAGGATGCTTACACAAAACATACACCCGTGCGACATCGCTTCCCGCGACGTTTTTATAACGTACGGAACATTGACGACTTTTGGGAAGCTGATCTGGTAGACCTTCGCGCAATTAAAGATTATAATGACGGCTATGTTTATCTACTCGTAGTGATAGACACGCTTAGTAAATTTGCATGGGTTCAGCCTTTACGCGACAAGTCTGCTACATCTGTGGCAAAAGCGTTTAACCTCATCTTGTCTAAGAAAAACAGTAATGGTCGATCACCCGTTTACCTGCAGACGGACAGAGGTGAAGAATTCGTCGGTGCTACATTTCAGGATCTTTTAAAGAAAAAAGACATACAGTTTCGCGTTGCGAGAAATCCCGATATCAAAGCGGCTATTGTCGAGAGATTCAATAGAACACTGAAGGAAAGAATGTGGCGTTATTTCACGTATTCCAGACAAAAACGCTACCTCGATGTTCTACAGAACATTGTTTCAGCATACAACAACTCTACGCATAGTGCTATAAAGATGACGCCAGCCTCAGTGACGCTTGCTACAGCTGCTAGAGCTCGGAATAACATGATACAGCGGTACAAAAGAGCGGAGCATCGTCCGCCAAAATATAAAGTGGGTGATATTGTACGCATCAGTAGCGCGAAGGCAGCCTTTGCAAAAGGTTACGAAGGCGGTTGGAGCAGCGAACTATTCAAGATTCACCGTGTATCGCTCAGTATTTACCCGGTGATATACATCCTGCGCGATCTCCACGACGAGGATATTGATGGTATATTTTATGAGCCCGAGCTATCGAGAGTGCAAACAAAACAGGTTAAGCAGAGGGTTGTAAAATGAAGGACGAGTTTTACATGGTTTTACCTAGCAATAGTAGTATGAATTATTATCCCGATAATGTAACAACACGGTATACCACGCATTTGCCACAATGTATGTCTCTTCACGGCAGTTGGGCTGTTTCTTTAGCCGAAATACATATACCCACGACCATTTTACACGTGCCTATTGAGGGCAAGCGAAACTTCATAAATATGACAACGGAGCTGGCAGCAGGTATCTTAACGAAGTTTGATTTTAAGGAAGATCGTGCCTGTGTCCCACCCGGTGTATACCACAGCATAGGGACATTACTCGAGGCTATTAACGAAATCCCTTATGTTACGGGTCATCTGGAGTTTAAGCACGCCCGCAATGGGTATGTGACAGTGACACGCGTCTGCGAGTTCTGTAAGGACCTGGAACATGCCTTCTTTTTCTCCGACGTATTGAGCAAGGTTTTGGGGTTCACTGAAACCAGGGGGGTAGTAGTACCCCGTGAAGGATACATCGCTCAGAGGCCTGCCAACCTAGCCAACGGGACCCCCAATATGATGTACGTTTACACAGATATCTGCGAGCCCTATATCACCGGTGATGTTCACACACCGCTGCTACGTGTTGTACCAGTTGCTGCCGCTGATAATTATAATTACGGATCTGTGAAAATAAGAAGCTTCTCACCACCGCGTTATGTTCCTCTACTACGTACTAGTTTTCAAACAATAACCATTGATATAAGGGATGAGTTTGGCGAACCAATACCATTCGATCACGGGACGTTGACGGTGACGTTACAGTTCAAACGTATAGATTAACTTGAGCGGCTCTACAATGGATTACTATGATACATGTTTTGACGTGCAAACAGGGAGTGGGGCTCGAACCGGTTATGGTGGTATCAGTCATGTGTATATCGGCTCACCAAATCAGCGAGGTCACGGCATTGGAAGTTTTTTAGGAGGTCTATTTCGGCGTATCATACCTCTCTTGAAACAAGGTGCCCGGACTGTTGGTAAGGAGGCGCTTCGCTCAGGAATTAACATGGCTACGGATGTCGTTAGCTCTGGTATACAGCCGAGAGAAGCGTTTAAAACGCGCTTGCGTGAATCAGGGCAAAACCTGAAGCGTAAAGCTGAAGATAAAATTGATTTGCTCATGAAAGGCTCCGGCTATAAAGGTAGCAAAATTAACGAACTGATGCATTCTACTGCCGCGAGCTCGTCACGACGCAGCTCTGTGAAAAGAAAGGCAGCGAAACCGCGAAAACGTTCAAGTGTCGGTGGTGTGAGAAAGAAGCGTATTAAGAAAAGGAAGAAGTCTGTGAAAGGACAAAGAGGGGCGGCTAAATCACGCGTTTGGAAACGTAACAAGAAACTGAGAACAGTGACGGATATCTTTGCTTAAACCGAATTCGGAAAAATGGCGTTCCTACACGCGCACTCGTGCGAGTGTCTTAAGTCGGAGCTTGAATTATTTACACTACCGCCAACCCAGACAACGATCGAGGGGACACACTCGGTGTACTACAAACCAATCTCGTCGCTGACGGATGATTCACCGATAGAGTTTGTCGTCCCAGGTCAGGGGGATGAGTACATTGATCTCGCGCATACGATGCTAAGTATACGCGTCAAGATCGATGTTCCGGGTGATCTAAAGGAGGGGGTACCCGATGTAGGACCCGTCAATAATCTTCTACACTCGATGTTCAGTCAGATCGATGTATTTTTGAATCAAAAACTCGTGTCGCCTCCTAACAATGCTTATGCCTATAGAGCGTATATTGAAACACTCTTGAACTACGCATACGCCGCGAAGACCTCGCATCTTACGAGTGGTTTATGGTATAGTGATACAGAGGGGGCTATGGATGATAAGGGCAGCGTTAACAAAGGACTTGTAGAGAGACGGGCCGTATTAGGTAAAAATAGAACAGTCGATCTTCTGGGACACCTGCATTGCGATATCTTCAATCAAGAAAGGTTTTTGTTAAACGGCGTTGAAATGCGCCTGCGGCTTGTACAGAACAATAGCGCGTTCTGTCTCATGACTTCTTTAAAAAACTGTAAAATCCATATTACAGAAGCATCACTAATTGTGCGCCGCGTTAAGATAGCACCTGGAATACTTCTGGCTCATGCGAGAGCTCTGTCTAAATCTACAGCAAAATACCCGCTGACGCGTGTCGAGGTTAAAGCGATATCAATGCATGCTGGTATACATGGCGATACTCTTGATAACGTCATACTAGGGCAGCTACCAAAACGTATAATCATTGGTTTTGTTGATAATAAGGCATTCAATGGTGATTATGAGAAAAACCCATTCAATTTCCACCATTACGCGATCAATTATCTTTCTTTATATGTGGACGGTCAGCAGATACCGTCAAAACCCCTGCAGACAGACTTCTCAGATAATAAAATGTATGTGGATGCATATCACACATTATTTTCTGGTTCTGGTATTCACTTTCTTAACGACGGTAATTGCATCTCACGCTTGAAATACCCATACGGCCATTGCCTTTTCGCGTTTGATCTGACACCCGATCTTTCGGCTAATAGCAGCTCTCACTGGAACCTGGTGAGGCATGGCAGTGTGAGAATAGAAGTACGTTTCGCGGGGTCTTTACCGGGGACGATTAACTGTATTGTATACGCTGAATATGATAACGTGTTGGAGATTGACTCATCCAGACAGGTCATCGTAGATTTCAGTGGCTGATGAGAGAGAGAAGCCCCTTCAGTTTTCGCTAATCATTCAAAGCGTGACGGTCGAAAAAGAAGACGGTATGTATATCGTTATTGATGTGCAGGGTATGAGAGGTAGAGATAACCAGTTTATCCCTAAAGAAGTAGCTGTCGTATCGGTAAAAACTGAAGACTCTAGTCACTGGGTTGTAAAACCACCCTATGCGAGCGACAATCTACCGGTCTTTGTAAAGAGCCAAAATATGTGGTTATGCGATAATATTCACGGTATAGAATGGTCTAAAGGCGATACATCGTTACGTTCGCTGGAAACAAATCTAAAGAGGATTGCGGGTCAAGCTACACGAATTTTCACGCGCGGCTCTGAGAAATCATCGTATCTAACACTGCTAACGGGCTATTTTATTATAAATTTGGAAGACGACGAAGAGGCTCCTTCATTACGTCACCTACCCCGAAGCGACGCACGTTGTATGTACCACTGCGCTGCGAATCACAGACAAGCCTACAGATGCGCCCTGAACAACGCTAACAGGATCAAAGCCTGGCTCAGCCAAAACGAGCAAATCGCCTCCTTATGGGAGTATAGAACCACCACATCAGGGAGTATTGGTATGTCTGAGAGTAAGACCGAGGATGAAAAAGAACCCTCAAATCATGAACAGTCTTCAGATCTTACAGTCTCTCAAGAACATAAAGGACCATACTATAGGCGTCTACCCAGCCGATCGTATCCCGAAGGTGTGGACGAAACCGACGGCATTCGTGGTTAACACCGATGGATACAAACAACCAGGGGCCCACTGGGTCGCCATGTACGTCGATCGAAATGGATACGGATGGTTCTTCGACAGTTACGGCTTACCTCCAATCATCCCCCAGCATCTCGCGCGTCTCCGAAGAAACTGCCGACTCTTCCGCTGCAACACAGTTCAGCTTCAAGGTCCTAATTCGCAATGCTGTGGACAGTATTGTGTTATGTTTCTTCATTATATGGCTACTGGTCTTGGTATTCAGCAGCTTAGAGGCGTATTTTCGCGTGATTTGCAGCGAAACGATAAAATAGTTCACGAGTATTATAATGCGTATATCAATAAATGTGTTAAATCTAAGGACGTGGTTTCCGATACAGATGGTTGTATCGGTGGGGGTTATAGAATTAAGCATCTACACTGTATTCAGTACTGTTGCTCTCGTTCTCGGTAATTATATGATAATAAAAATTTTCATGCTGCGCCTAACTCCTATCTTATTTCTTTCAACGGAAATCCCACGTGCCGTTTTAAAACGCTGTGTCTACCTCGTACCCATTTCTTTCGACGAAAATCGTAAGACTAGTATCACGTAGCGGATCTCAGATTTCGCTGACGATCAACGCAGCTGCAGAGCGCTTCAAACACCCATCGTCAGTCAGCGTTCAAGGTTTGAGACATTACGTCGTTCGGCAGCTATCATGAACATCGTCGTTGATATACAGGGTCTGAAGGATAAATATAATAACTTTGTGCCTAAAGAAATAGCCGTGGTCTCCGTGAAAACTTCTTACTTTGCACACTGGATCGTATCGCCGCCTTACTCTTATAACGCTCTCCCTCCCAGTGTGAAAAGACAAAACACGTGGCTGAAGTGCAATCATCACGGCATAGAGTGGGCTGAGGGTGAAACACCTTTACGATCGGTCGAGACTGCTTTAAAACAAATCGCTGTACAATCCGATCGCCTGTTTACAAGAGGGTCTGATGCAGCTACATATTTGACACAGCTAACGGATTGTTTCGTTGTAAATCTAGAGGAGGAAAAAGAACCGCCATCTCGTAATCTCCCCGAGAGCAGTACTTTTTGCATATTTCACGGTTTACTACATAAAAACGACTCGTTCAAGTGTGCTCTCAATAACGCTGTGAGGGTAAAAAAGTGGCTTTCTCATAGCGATTGCTCCAGCCCCTTGTGGATGTACAGAACCACCACGTCCTGGAATGCTGGTTTATTAGCGACGGAGCATCGAAAAGAAGGAAAAGCAATCGATATCAAAAAATCAACCCTGTAAAGACACGAATTGCCGATGATCTCATCCGTTCATATCACCATTTTATAAATGCTGACTTATACTAGTGACGCTCAGGGTCATGGTAAACCAATACCTCTGCCAAGGTGACTCTCTTTGACAGCGGTGGGGGATCTTTGTCAGCTCTTTTATGCACTTGGAGTAGGGATATGGATCAGCTAAATAGGCGATCTAAGTTATCCGAACTTTCTGACGGACAGACAGTGTTCTTGAGTCCTCGCAGGAGCAAACAACACGAATTAAAAGTACGCTTAGACATCTTTTTGCGCGATATTGCTGTATTCAAAGCAAAAATACACGGTATATCAGAACTCCGTACTTTAACGCTAAAAGTGAAAAAACTCCAACTGAACAATGGATTTCGCAAAAATCAACAAAGTGGGCCTTTTGGAAACCGTTCGCCCCGTTAAAAAACTCACCGAGCTCGAGCTCAGAAAAGAATACTGTATAACAGGACTGAGAATCGTCGATACGCAGTGGGGCACACGGGCCGTCGTAGATGTGGACGACACATTTACAGGCTTTACATGCTATCTACCGACGAGATTCGTCAAAGCTTTCGAAGAGGCGGCTGATTTATTCCAGCAGATGGTCGAAGCAGCGACAAACAAAAAGTTAATCATGCTCTACTACGATACGAAATTCAGCAAGCTGGAGTTCAAAGCCGCCAAAGAATAATTATAATCAGGTATGTGGTAAAAATTCATTTATAAAACAACCAAGTTACCCTCGTGTGTAGGTACCTCTCTCTCTAACATCATGTATCTCTATCATCTCTAGCTCAACCATCATCCGGCTGGCTAAACAACACCCCTCGTAAACCACACCACCGCAGTCATCAACGACGTCGTGAAAACGGATGAAAAAACCCAAAAACATTTATTGTAAATCTCATACCATATAATAACTAGAATTATAAAAATTGGAATATGAAAAATAAAAAATAAAAAGGTGGCACACTATGGCGACACTCTACCCATCCCCCCTCCACCCCCCACACCTCGCTCACCCGCTACGTCGACCCGTCGGACTCGCGACGGCCGACTGGCGGGGGCAGGGGTGGGGATAGGAGTGGGGATAGGAGTGGGGGTCGCCATAGTGTGCCACCTACTACTTAGGTTTCCAAAAAGTCCCGCATGCCAACTTTCGCTTTTCTTAAACGATTTTCGCAGTTATTGTCCGCCATATTGTATCCGCCATCTTGAATTTCGAAATTTTGGGTGCAGATTTGTAATCAGCGACCCCGAAAACCCCCGAGTACCATGTTTTGCTTTCATCAAACAATTTTTGCATTTGTAGTCCGCCATATTGGATCCGCCATCTTGAATTTCTAAATTTTGAGCGCAGATTTGCAATCAGCGACCCCGAAAACCCTCGAGTACCATATTTTGCATCAGCAAACAATTTTTGCATTTCTTGTCCGCCATATTGGATTCGCTATCTTGAATTTCTCAATTTTGTGTGTAGATTTGTAATCAGCGATCCCGAAAACCCCCGAGTAAAAAGTTTTGAGCTAGTTGCACGTAAGGAAAAATGTGTGTTTCAATGGGTCAAATTGATATTTTTTTTTGCGTGAATTATTCCGACCTTACCATCTGTCAACACGGATCTACGAGAAGTCCGCAAAAAACACGCTGATTACGCGTCTCGCGTCAAAACTACCGTCAAACTTTTCGTGGTATGGGTACAAAGGAAAGGACCAATGGGAACGCGTTACTTTCGTCGCCGAAGACCGACTTCGGTGGAAACGGGTTTTGATGTGCATCAAAACGCCTTTGATTGTGTCGTCTGCGTGCATTTACAAACACACCAAATCCTTCAATGTGTTAGAATTTTTGCATAATCTTGACCCTGTGCAAAGTTTTTTCTCAGCAAATACGGCTTAATCGGGATGAATTAAGGCTTAATCGAAAGATTTTTTCATAATTAGTCTCTAGTTTAATTTTCAAGTTATCATCTGTCTCCTAAGCTTCGTAATTCGAGAAAATGACTTTCAGTTTTTACCCCCACTACCGAATTTTACTTTATTCGGAGATAATATACTCTGGCGAGCCTCGGGCCAGCAGACGACAGAGCTGTCAAATGTACTTGTCCCGAGACTCTACCGAGTCTCTTGATTCGCGGTGGTGGGGGTAAAAACTGAAAGACATTTTCTCGAATTACGAAGCTCAGGAAATAGAAACTTGAAAATTGAACTGGAGATCAATTATGAAAAAATCTTTCCATTGAGCCTTAAATCAGCACGATTGATGTCGTATTTGCTGAGAAAAAACTTTGCACAGGCTCAAGATTATGCTAAAAATACTAACACATCGGAAGTTTGACGTGTCTGTATACGACGCAACGAAAGGCCTTTTGATGCTATCGAGTTTCTGATTGGTCGCGAGTGACGACATATTTTTGTCGCGGCTGACGATTTTCTCTGTATATCGCTAATGTGTCAGCTGTCAAAGCTGCAAATTCATATTCGAGTATTGACAAACCGAAAATTCGGAAGAAATTTGAACTAATTTGTATGTCAAAGTCGCAAATTCTATCAGAGTGTTGACAGATGGTAAGGCCGAAATAATTCACGTAAAAAAAATATCAATTTGACCCTTTGAAACCCACATTTTTCCTTACGTATAATTAGCTCAAAACTTTGTACTCGGGGGTTTTCAGGGTCGCTGATTACAAATCTGCACTCAAAATTTACAAATTCAAGATGGTGAATCCAATATGGCGAACAACAAATGCAAAAATTGTTTGATGAAAGCAAAATATGGTACTCGGGGGTTTTCGGGGTCGCTGATTACAAATCTGCACCCAAAATTTCGAAATTCAAGATGGCGGATACAATATGGCGGAACAGAACTGCGAAAATCGTTTAAGAAAAGCAAAAATTGACACGCGGGGGTTTTTGGGTTCACCAATTAAAAATCTGCATGCAAAATTTCGAAATTCAAAATGGCGGATACAACATGGCGAACCATAAATTCAAAAGTTTTTTGATGGAAGCGAGAGTTGGCACTCGGGGGTTTTCGGGATCGCTGATCACAAATCTACTATCAAAATTTGGAAAATCAAGATGGTGGATACTATATGGCGAGCGATAACTGCGAAAATCGTTTGATATGAAAGCGAAAGTTGGTACTCGGGGGATTCGGGGTCGCCGAATACAAATCTGCACCCAAAATTTCGGAATTCAAAATGGCGGATTCAATATGGCGGACCATAAATTCCAAAATTTTATGATGAAAGTGAAAGGTTCAGAAAAAAGAAGTGATATCCTGGCCAAAAATCCCTTGCCCGGGGAAAAAAACCTTGGACAAGTACATTTGTTGACCCTCGTTTCCATTTGTTTTCACAGAAAAAAAACTACCCAAAAAAGTACAAAATTAAAAAAAAATTGGCACGATCGAGAATGATTTACATTCAGCACTAAATTTTATAATATCAATAATAGGACAAGTATTTCATTGTCGCTTGAGGATGGAGTATTTAAAATTCGAAAAAGTAAAAACAAGGACGCCAAGTATTGAAAAGTCGCACCTAAACTATAATGTGATTAGTCTGCATCCCTTCTGTTCATTCCAAACAAATTTTGGCTTCTTTTAAATTTCCTTTCGTTGTTTAATTTTTTGTTTTTTTTTTTTTCGGTAGAAATATTTTTCCGCCTATCCCCTTCTTTGATCGGCAAAAACAATTTTATTCTGTTTTCGATTTATCTGCATTCTCTTTTCAAAAAGAATTGAAATCAGTTTATTATTCTCAAAGAGCCAAGAACAAATGCTTGATTACGATTTAAATTTCGTTATTCACCAACAATTTTTTTCGAGATTTAGTTGTTAACATGAATTGATGTATATGAACTGCAGAAACATATGACGTATGTACCACTGCACAAAATCAACGCAGAGATTATACAAAAACTTGGCGTGCATGGTTAAGGTACAAAAATGATGTACAAAAAATGACACTATATATGATGAAAATCATAATTTATGAGGTCACATTGGTGACTATATATAAATTTATATGGAGTCACTATAGTAACCAAATAATGTACACGAGAGAGTGCAAAATGTGAAAAATATGTACGGACATTATATGCGTTATATTCAATTAATTCACGTCAATTGAATGATCTTATTTATTCACTTTAGAATTTACACATTTAATTTATTTTTAATCAATTATAAGTTGGCTTTCAAAAAAATTTACGAGAACGTAAGCATACCTTTCTCATCTCCGATATAAAAACACAAGTCTGCATAGTATGAATGAAGAGTATTCACATTAAATAGGGTTTTCAATGACATTGGTCACTGAAATGACCGCATTGTATGAGCCACATATTATGGTTATTTCGTTGACATTCGTCACGGAAATGACCATAGAATGGAAAATATTTTTGATTTTGTATGCGTGAGATCATGATTTCAAAATGGGATTGCATTAATGTGAAAAAACACTGTGTTCATTTGCAGTTGGATAAGAGTATTCACATCACATAGGTTTTTCAATGACACTGGTCACTGAAATGTCCACATAGTGTAAGACCCGGGGAAAAAAAACCTTGGACAAGTACATTTGTTGACCCCCGTTTCCATTTGTTTTCACAGAAAAAAACTACCCAAAAAAGTACAAAATTTTCAAAAAATTGGCAAGATCAAGAATGATTTACATTCAGCACTAAAATTTATAATATCAATAATAGGACAAGAGTAGTAGGTGGCACACTATGGCGACCCCCACTCCTATCCCCACTCCTATCCCCACCCCTGCCCCCGCCAGTCGGCCGTCGCGAGTCCGACGGGTCGACGTAGCGGGTGAGCGAGGTGTGGGGGGTGGAGGGGGGATGGGTAGAGTGTCGCCATAGTGTGCCACCTTTTTATTTTTTATTTTTCATATTCCAATTTTTATAATTCTAGTTATTATATGGTATGAGATTTACAATAAATGTTTTTGGGTTTTTTCATCCGTTTTCACGACGTCGTTGATGACTGCGGTGGTGTGGTTTACGAGGGGTGTTGTTTAGCCAGCCGGATGATGGTTGAGCTAGAGATGATAGAGATACATGATGTTAGAGAGAGAGGTACCTACACACGAGGGTAACTTGGTTGTTTTATAAATGAATTTTTACCACATACCTGATTATAATTATTCTTTGGCGGCTTTGAACTCCAGCTTGCTGAATTTCGTATCGTAGTAGAGCATGATTAACTTTTTGTTTGTCGCTGCTTCGACCATCTGCTGGAATAAATCAGCCGCCTCTTCGAAAGCTTTGACGAATCTCGTCGGTAGATAGCATGTAAAGCCTGTAAATGTGTCGTCCACATCTACGACGGCCCGTGTGCCCCACTGCGTATCGACGATTCTCAGTCCTGTTATACAGTATTCTTTTCTGAGCTCGAGCTCGGTGAGTTTTTTAACGGGGCGAACGGTTTCCAAAAGGCCCACTTTGTTGATTTTTGCGAAATCCATTGTTCAGTTGGAGTTTTTTCACTTTTAGCGTTAAAGTACGGAGTTCTGATATACCGTGTATTTTTGCTTTGAATACAGCAATATCGCGCAAAAAGATGTCTAAGCGTACTTTTAATTCGTGTTGTTTGCTCCTGCGAGGACTCAAGAACACTGTCTGTCCGTCAGAAAGTTCGGATAACTTAGATCGCCTATTTAGCTGATCCATATCCCTACTCCAAGTGCATAAAAGAGCTGACAAAGATCCCCCACCGCTGTCAAAGAGAGTCACCTTGGCAGAGGTATTGGTTTACCATGACCCTGAGCGTCACTAGTATAAGTCAGCATTTATAAAATGGTGATATGAACGGATGAGATCATCGGCAATTCGTGTCTTTACAGGGTTGATTTTTTGATATCGATTGCTTTTCCTTCTTTTCGATGCTCCGTCGCTAATAAACCAGCATTCCAGGACGTGGTGGTTCTGTACATCCACAAGGGGCTGGAGCAATCGCTATGAGAAAGCCACTTTTTTACCCTCACAGCGTTATTGAGAGCACACTTGAACGAGTCGTTTTTATGTAGTAAACCGTGAAATATGCAAAAAGTACTGCTCTCGGGGAGATTACGAGATGGCGGTTCTTTTTCCTCCTCTAGATTTACAACGAAACAATCCGTTAGCTGTGTCAAATATGTAGCTGCATCAGACCCTCTTGTAAACAGGCGATCGGATTGTACAGCGATTTGTTTTAAAGCAGTCTCGACCGATCGTAAAGGTGTTTCACCCTCAGCCCACTCTATGCCGTGATGATTGCACTTCAGCCACGTGTTTTGTCTTTTCACACTGGGAGGGAGAGCGTTATAAGAGTAAGGCGGCGATACGATCCAGTGTGCAAAGTAAGAAGTTTTCACGGAGACCACGGCTATTTCTTTAGGCACAAAGTTATTATATTTATCCTTCAGACCCTGTATATCAACGACGATGTTCATGATAGCTGCCGAACGACGTAATGTCTCAAACCTTGAACGCTGACTGACGATGGGTGTTTGAAGCGCTCTGCAGCTGCGTTGATCGTCAGCGAAATCTGAGATCCGCTACGTGATACTAGTCTTACGATTTTCGTCGAAAGAAATGGGTACGAGGTAGACACAGCGTTTTAAAACGGCACGTGGGATTTCCGTTGAAAGAAATAAGATAGGAGTTAGGCGCAGCATGAAAATTTTTATTATCATATAATTACCGAGAACGAGAGCAACAGTACTGAATACAGTGTAGATGCTTAATTCTATAACCCCCACCGATACAACCATCTGTATCGGAAACCACGTCCTTAGATTTAACACATTTATTGATATACGCATTATAATACTCGTGAACTATTTTATCGTTTCGCTGCAAATCACGCGAAAATACGCCTCTAAGCTGCTGAATACCAAGACCAGTAGCCATATAATGAAGAAACATAACACAATACTGTCCACAGCATTGCGAATTAGGACCTTGAAGCTGAACTGTGTTGCAGCGGAAGAGTCGGCAGTTTCTTCGGAGACGCGCGAGATGCTGGGGGATGATTGGAGGTAAGCCGTAACTGTCGAAGAACCATCCGTATCCATTTCGATCGACGTACATGGCGACCCAGTGGGCCCCTGGTTGTTTGTATCCATCGGTGTTAACCACGAATGCCGTCGGTTTCGTCCACACCTTCGGGATACGATCGGCTGGGTAGACGCCTATAGTATGGTCCTTTATGTTCTTGAGAGACTGTAAGATCTGAAGACTGTTCATGATTTGAGGGTTCTTTTTCATCCTCGGTCTTACTCTCAGACATACCAATACTCCCTGATGTGGTGGTTCTATACTCCCATAAGGAGGCGATTTGCTCGTTTTGGCAGAGCCAGGCTTTGATCCTGTTAGCGTTGTTCAGGGCGCATCTGTAGGCTTGTCTGTGATTCGCAGCGCAGTGGTACATACAACGTGCGTCGCTTCGGGGTAGGTGACGTAATGAAGGAGCCTCTTCGTCGTCTTCCAAATTTATAATAAAATAGCCCGTTAGCAGTGTTAGATACGATGATTTCTCAGAGCCGCGCGTGAAAATTCGTGTAGCTTGACCCGCAATCCTCTTTAGATTTGTTTCCAGCGAACGTAACGATGTATCGCCTTTAGACCATTCTATACCGTGAATATTATCGCATAACCACATATTTTGGCTCTTTACAAAGACCGGTAGATTGTCGCTCGCATAGGGTGGTTTTACAACCCAGTGACTAGAGTCTTCAGTTTTTACCGATACGACAGCTACTTCTTTAGGGATAAACTGGTTATCTCTACCTCTCATACCCTGCACATCAATAACGATATACATACCGTCTTCTTTTTCGACCGTCACGCTTTGAATGATTAGCGAAAACTGAAGGGGCTTCTCTCTCTCATCAGCCACTGAAATCTACGATGACCTGTCTGGATGAGTCAATCTCCAACACGTTATCATATTCAGCGTATACAATACAGTTAATCGTCCCCGGTAAAGACCCCGCGAAACGTACTTCTATTCTCACACTGCCATGCCTCACCAGGTTCCAGTGAGAGCTGCTATTAGCCGAAAGATCGGGTGTCAGATCAAACGCGAAAAGGCAATGGCCGTATGGGTATTTCAAGCGTGAGATGCAATTACCGTCGTTAAGAAAGTGAATACCAGAACCAGAAAATAATGTGTGATATGCATCCACATACATTTTATTATCTGAGAAGTCTGTCTGCAGGGGTTTTGACGGTATCTGCTGACCGTCCACATATAAAGAAAGATAATTGATCGCGTAATGGTGGAAATTGAATGGGTTTTTCTCATAATCACCATTGAATGCCTTATTATCAACAAAACCAATGATTATACGTTTTGGTAGCTGCCCTAGTATGACGTTATCAAGAGTATCGCCATGTATACCAGCATGCATTGATATCGCTTTAACCTCGACACGCGTCAGCGGGTATTTTGCTGTAGATTTAGACAGAGCTCTCGCATGAGCCAGAAGTATTCCAGGTGCTATCTTAACGCGGCGCACAATTAGTGATGCTTCTGTAATATGGATTTTACAGTTTTTTAAAGAAGTCATGAGACAGAACGCGCTATTGTTCTGTACAAGCCGCAGGCGCATTTCAACGCCGTTTAACAAAAACCTTTCTTGATTGAAGATATCGCAATGCAGGTGTCCCAGAAGATCGACTGTTCTATTTTTACCTAATACGGCCCGTCTCTCTACAAGTCCTTTGTTAACGCTGCCCTTATCATCCATAGCCCCCTCTGTATCACTATACCATAAACCACTCGTAAGATGCGAGGTCTTCGCGGCGTATGCGTAGTTCAAGAGTGTTTCAATATACGCTCTATAGGCATAAGCATTGTTAGGAGGCGACACGAGTTTTTGATTCAAAAATACATCGATCTGACTGAACATCGAGTGTAGAAGATTATTGACGGGTCCTACATCGGGTACCCCCTCCTTTAGATCACCCGGAACATCGATCTTGACGCGTATACTTAGCATCGTATGCGCGAGATCAATGTACTCATCCCCCTGACCTGGGACGACAAACTCTATCGGTGAATCATCCGTCAGCGACGAGATTGGTTTGTAGTACACCGAGTGTGTCCCCTCGATCGTTGTCTGGGTTGGCGGTAGTGTAAATAATTCAAGCTCCGACTTAAGACACTCGCACGAGTGCGCGTGTAGGAACGCCATTTTTCCGAATTCGGTTTAAGCAAAGATATCCGTCACTGTTCTCAGTTTCTTGTTACGTTTCCAAACGCGTGATTTAGCCGCCCCTCTTTGTCCTTTCACAGACTTCTTCCTTTTCTTAATACGCTTCTTTCTCACACCACCGACACTTGAACGTTTTCGCGGTTTCGCTGCCTTTCTTTTCACAGAGCTGCGTCGTGACGAGCTCGCGGCAGTAGAATGCATCAGTTCGTTAATTTTGCTACCTTTATAGCCGGAGCCTTTCATGAGCAAATCAATTTTATCTTCAGCTTTACGCTTCAGGTTTTGCCCTGATTCACGCAAGCGCGTTTTAAACGCTTCTCTCGGCTGTATACCAGAGCTAACGACATCCGTAGCCATGTTAATTCCTGAGCGAAGCGCCTCCTTACCAACAGTCCGGGCACCTTGTTTCAAGAGAGGTATGATACGCCGAAATAGACCTCCTAAAAAACTTCCAATGCCGTGACCTCGCTGATTTGGTGAGCCGATATACACATGACTGATACCACCATAACCGGTTCGAGCCCCACTCCCTGTTTGCACGTCAAAACATGTATCATAGTAATCCATTGTAGAGCCGCTCAAGTTAATCTATACGTTTGAACTGTAACGTCACCGTCAACGTCCCGTGATCGAATGGTATTGGTTCGCCAAACTCATCCCTTATATCAATGGTTATTGTTTGAAAACTAGTACGTAGTAGAGGAACATAACGCGGTGGTGAGAAGCTTCTTATTTTCACAGATCCGTAATTATAATTATCAGCGGCAGCAACTGGTACAACACGTAGCAGCGGTGTGTGAACATCACCGGTGATATAGGGCTCGCAGATATCTGTGTAAACGTACATCATATTGGGGGTCCCGTTGGCTAGGTTGGCAGGCCTCTGAGCGATGTATCCTTCACGGGGTACTACTACCCCCCTGGTTTCAGTGAACCCCAAAACCTTGCTCAATACGTCGGAGAAAAAGAAGGCATGTTCCAGGTCCTTACAGAACTCGCAGACGCGTGTCACTGTCACATACCCATTGCGGGCGTGCTTAAACTCCAGATGACCCGTAACATAAGGGATTTCGTTAATAGCCTCGAGTAATGTCCCTATGCTGTGGTATACACCGGGTGGGACACAGGCACGATCTTCCTTAAAATCAAACTTCGTTAAGATACCTGCTGCCAGCTCCGTTGTCATATTTATGAAGTTTCGCTTGCCCTCAATAGGCACGTGTAAAATGGTCGTGGGTATATGTATTTCGGCTAAAGAAACAGCCCAACTGCCGTGAAGAGACATACATTGTGGCAAATGCGTGGTATACCGTGTTGTTACATTATCGGGATAATAATTCATACTACTATTGCTAGGTAAAACCATGTAAAACTCGTCCTTCATTTTACAACCCTCTGCTTAACCTGTTTTGTTTGCACTCTCGATAGCTCGGGCTCATAAAATATACCATCAATATCCTCGTCGTGGAGATCGCGCAGGATGTATATCACCGGGTAAATACTGAGCGATACACGGTGAATCTTGAATAGTTCGCTGCTCCAACCGCCTTCGTAACCTTTTGCAAAGGCTGCCTTCGCGCTACTGATGCGTACAATATCACCCACTTTATATTTTGGCGGACGATGCTCCGCTCTTTTGTACCGCTGTATCATGTTATTCCGAGCTCTAGCAGCTGTAGCAAGCGTCACTGAGGCTGGCGTCATCTTTATAGCACTATGCGTAGAGTTGTTGTATGCTGAAACAATGTTCTGTAGAACATCGAGGTAGCGTTTTTGTCTGGAATACGTGAAATAACGCCACATTCTTTCCTTCAGTGTTCTATTGAATCTCTCGACAATAGCCGCTTTGATATCGGGATTTCTCGCAACGCGAAACTGTATGTCTTTTTTCTTTAAAAGATCCTGAAATGTAGCACCGACGAATTCTTCACCTCTGTCCGTCTGCAGGTAAACGGGTGATCGACCATTACTGTTTTTCTTAGACAAGATGAGGTTAAACGCTTTTGCCACAGATGTAGCAGACTTGTCGCGTAAAGGCTGAACCCATGCAAATTTACTAAGCGTGTCTATCACTACGAGTAGATAAACATAGCCGTCATTATAATCTTTAATTGCGCGAAGGTCTACCAGATCAGCTTCCCAAAAGTCGTCAATGTTCCGTACGTTATAAAAACGTCGCGGGAAGCGATGTCGCACGGGTGTATGTTTTGTGTAAGCATCCTGTCCTTCAAGCCATTGCAAAGTCTTTGCTCTGGAAATTTTTTTCTGACGGGCCAGCCGAAACAGCTTGGTAGCACCTGAAAAAGACGCTTCATGGGACGGGTTAAAATACAGTTTTTCTAAGGTTTTCATACTTATAATTTGAGGTTAGCCCAGATTACACGTCTTTTCTTATTATAACTATTATGATAACCGTTGCCGCTCTGACCAGCACTATCAGATTTGCTGTCGCGCCCACTGAAAAACGATGACTGGCTCAGCGCGGTTACACCATCGCTGTTTGTACTACTGTTGCTGCTCTCTTCGATCTGAGACGGTCGTAGTGTTGAATTGGCTCTTGTCTCCAGCCACAAGGCCTCGTTACCAATGAATTCCCGCGGTGTCCGTATTGCTCTCAGTAATTTAGCAAAAGCGTTGCGGCCCGCTGGTTTAGGGATTTTTCTAGCCCTCATGGCATCGTTCACAAGATCAACAATATTTGATCCTTGAATAGGTTTTCCCCCAACAGATACGACTCCTTCAGAATCCCAAGAAAAATTACGGCGAGGTGTGTCGCGTAAGCGACGAAGCAGTAATTTCGCTTTAGTACGATATTTGTTTGGTATGCTTTCAATTATGACAGAATCATTCATGTCGTTACGGGCTTCTTCTTCTTTTTCGTCTTTAATATAATTAGACACCGTTGTATGTTCGTTTTTCATAAGCTCGCCGTGCTGCCGAGCTCTCTCATCGTCAGAAAAATGGAGATAGCGTTGTAGCACAACCAAGTACGCAGCCCATTTTTCCCTCTCATTCTTGTATGCATTAGAGTTCAAAATTTCGTTCATCTCGGCGTCCAGTCTAGACAATACAGCGTCAGTAGATTGTAGCGGTTGTGCCTGGGAGGTATTTGGGCTGAAGGTTGGTAGTTTCTGATTCTGCGTACCCAGCTGCGTCAGATGCTCCTCAGGGATAAGAACCATTTTTCGCGCATGCTCCATCACCCGCGCCCGCCAATCAGGCTTGAAAGAACAGTACCTAGTATAGGCGCTAGTAGAAGCGGTAGAAACCCGCCGCTCTGAACAACAAATCGCTTTTTACTTTTCCAGCAGCCTTTTTTTGCGGCTAAGCGACGGAGGATGGGGGCGTGCCGTCGTAGCTTTTTTCGTTGATCAGCCTTTAAAGGAACGTTCCCGCAAAGAACGTTCAACGCGCATTCACAGATACAACGGACGATGCTTGGATCTGCTTTACGGAGAACTGCATCGCGTTGCTCTTTATTGAGATGCTGAAGAGCACGTAGTATTGTTACGTGTTTTTTGCAGAGAGGTGCACCATCTCGCGCCATTACACGTGTCGAACTGTCTACCCTCTCGACACATCGCCCCTTTTAACTGATTTTTTTAACCTGTAGGCGTGAGGAGTAGCGGTGCCTTTAAGAATATACCACACACATCGACCGATACAGTAATAAGGGTCTGAATTGTTGTTTTTACGCGCGTCGGGCTCTCGCATTATCTTGTTAACTCGTTGAAACGTGTTCAACACGACTATACATTTATCACAACACGACAAGCCTTTAGACATCATTACAGGTGTTGAACTGGTAGTTCACCAGCACTGCATCCACTTTTAGACTTTTTCCGCGGTACGTAGACGAAATGATAGGGGTCATCGGGAAAAATACAGGTACGGAACCTGCAGTTGTCAGGTGTCGATTGTTTCAAATCGAGTAGTAAATAACCGTGTGGTTTGGATGTTGCATCGTGGTATGCTTCCTGTAGAAAACGAGGGTTTTCCGGATATACCTGTCGCGCGAGATGCTGAATTTGAGCTCGATCACGGGGATTTTTAAAAACCACTATATAGTTGGCATTCAACGAGATATCCCGCTGACCGGGCCCTTGATGGAATAAGTTTTGGGTAATAAAAATAACGCTCAGGTTTTTATGATGACTACCTTTGGTGAAAAGATCTACAACGTTATTGTTAGATGCCTCGCGCATCAAATCATCGATTATTAGGAGTTTGGCACGAGGGTCGTTAGCATAATCGGTGCTCTGAGGTAGGCCCTCGTGAAACTCTATTGATTTACCATACTCTGCGTATGCGGGTTGCCACTCGGAATAATAGAAAATAACTCTCTCAAATGGTTCACTGTTCATACGTAAAATAAACTTCAAAAACTTTTTTACAAAGTACGTTTTACCGCAGCCTGTGGGACCACAGATCATTGAGGTCCAGGGATGCTTCCACCGTGTATCCATCTGTACGAGTGAGAACGTTCCCTGTGGGTGACACAATATAAAGAATTCAAATTGCTGAAACATGTATAGACGTTTTATTTCCCGGTAACAGCATAAATATTTTACAACGATGCTTAACAATGTTTTTTAGGCACTCTGTAAAGCGAAAATTTTTTATCAGCTACTATCTATAACCGTAAGGGAGCGAACCGTATTCACCATCACGTCTTCGCTTAACGCTCAGTGGCATACACGATTTCGTTTCGGGTCGTGTAACAACTTGGTGGAATGGCGTGCGTCGTATTGAATCAAACTGTAGCACAATAGGGTTCTCTCTCTCGCCTATTATAAATGACCGTATTGATTCATAATTTATCAACGAGCAGTTTGCGTAATTTAGCGTTATACCTTTAACCTTACAAACCTCTCTTTCCTCACCACTCGGCGTAGCAACTATGAAAGAATAAAATTTAGGACCACCCGAAATGAAAGACTTAATGTAACTACCCTCGCCGTAAGAGCTTAGCTCGTCAGTTAGATCCCCTAACAGCTGACCCGTTGGCGGCTCGTACTCTCCAGGGTCTTTTCTCGTGACATAAATAACGGAATCGGTGTCACAGTACAGAGCGCGCTCACCCAGCGACTCGAGATAGGTGTAAAGTTTTAAACGGGCCTGGGCTGTGGTGTATGCAGCTATGACAGCATTTGCTATATTAGACGGGGTCACAGTATCAGCGGTTTTCGTGTAATTAACATACAGCACTTCGTTGTTAACAGGTAACATACCAGTGATCTCGTACTCGGCGCTACTTAACAACTCCATAAGTTTTTCGCGCGTCGACACTATTTCTGTTTGAGGTAAATTCTCGCGTTGTCCAAATTTGCCCCAAAAGGAATTAAGACAGAGTTTGGCTACCGAGCGCAGCCCGGGGTTTTTGGCTATCACACTGCGTTCCAACTGAACTCCTTCGGCGGTCTTAAAAGAAGTTATATAACGGTCTTGGGCAGCCTCATCCCCTGAGCAGCTCTCGGGCCAACCGCTGGCCTCTTGTTTGATTTTGAGAAAGGTATTTATGTACTCGGTGAAAAGCCCCCCCTCCTGCGTATCACGGTTGTACTGCGTTATTTCATACTGCCAAATCTCGCTCACCGTTAATATTTTATACCCGCACGCAACAGCTTTTCGCAATTCGTCTACTACCCAAGTTCCGCTAAATACACGCTCCGCAGGGTCTTCATGAGGACACGCGTCCTGGTTCATTGTTTCACAGCAGCTACGACATAACCCGAATAACAGACGCTGATGCATTCGCACCGGCAACACTGGATGATAAAGGTTTTGCGGCGGCAGCACCGTACATTTAACAAGACCCTCGACACGTGAAAGATCGATATTATTATTTTCGGGACCTGTCAACCCCCTGCACTCGTCACCGACGTATACCGTCGGATGCCCCACAGGGTATTTACCGTACTTACAGACGTATGGGTACAACGAACAAACATCCACATACCGTATCTGCTCCCCGTCTTTTACATCGTACAGAGTGACCATGTTCTCCGTACGGCCGCCGAAAAAAGCATCGCGCGGGTTGAGAGGTTCCGATCCTATTAGAGCATGCTCGCGCACGAAAGCATTCATCTCTAAATCTGTTTTTATCATACGGTCATACACGCACTCCCAAATCTCAGTTAACGTGTACCCGCTTGAGCGGATTCTCTGTGATATAGCGTTTGTTCTCTCGAGGCGTTCGTTCAATGTATCACCGTCGCTTTGTCTGCGGTCTCTGTTTACAGTGAAACAGCTCGAGCACCCGTGCCAATAGCAGCCGTGAAACTGTAAAACATGTGCTGTATCAGATGTTTCGTAGTAACCGTCTACTAATAAATTTTGAGGCAGTTTAAATTCGCGCGAGCGTCCTGCATGAATGATATGACGATTTAAAGAATGCTCCATCCACACGAGCCAAGAGATCGCTTTTTTCGACTGATTGTGAGCCCGTCTGTAGCCACCCGTAGGTATAATACCGATCGTGTTAGGTTTTAAAAAATTTTTCCGAAAGATTTGAAAGCATGCGGACGCGATTGTTGTGTTTTCGCTAAAGGGGCAAACACGTCCACTGCCCATGAACATTTTCCGAAAAACCACACAGGCTTGTCTCAATACCGTAACATCGTTTTTACAATAGGCTATGAGCTCGTTTGAAAAGTTAAATACATAATCGGTATTCTTTAACTCGTTATACCATACAGTAAAACGCTCGCGTTCCTCTGAGCGCATAGTGTCAGGGGAGTAATTGATTGCGGGTGGCATCGGTCCTATATAATTTTGATTCTCTGGTTTGTTGAATAGATGCGGAAAAAATCCTTTCGCGAGAGCAGTTTTTAGACCGAAAGATTTTGGCAGAGCACTCAGAGGCATATGAAAGTAATTCAAGCTATCGAGAAACACGAGTTTGCCAACACGCATTGTGATGATTTTAGTACCGTTCATTATTAAAGACGGTAGCTGTGTTTTTTTCTCCTCAATGAAGTAACGCAAGATAAACTGAGCGTCAAAACCACCAGCGTTATGGGCTATTAAAAATACGCGCGAGAAACCCTGAATACTCTGCATGGCCAACTCCACAAGTTGACATACAGGGTTCGTCCTAAATATAAACTCGTGATCACCGCAACGCTCGCACGGTTCGTCTATAGAAGTGTTATCGCAGCATTGTGTGCAGACGCGTTGAGCCACGCAAAGATTCGGCTCGTGAACACGCGTTGCCGGGTCGCCTTTTACCGCTATACACTGTTGCGTTTCAAAATCATAGAAAATAAATATGTTCTCTTTTGACTTCTCATCGACTCGAATAGGTCTCATATAGCACAGATGATTATAGGGCTGTTGTGATTTACATGTTTTACAAAAGCCCACCCCACACACGTGCTCCTTTTTCTCTAAAGGTCTTATCGAGCGAAAACAGTTACGGCATCGTTGAAGAGACTCGCAAACAGTGTTTACCTTGCGCTTTTGACGGGTGGTAATAGTCCTGTGATTTTCTAAACACCGGTCCCCAAAGAAATCGCGGTTACAAATCTCGCATCTGGTCGCGGCGTTCGCGACCACCTCGCAGGGCGGTGCTTGAAGACAGCGAGGACATTTCTTTTTCAAACACCTATGACCCCGTCGAGAACGGACGTTACAGGTTGTGCAGAAGTTTAAACTACCTACAGCGCCTCGCAGATTTAAGATAGGCTGGAAATGGTGTGACCGCTCATAATACAGAATGTATAATGTGTACTGTATTGAGCCCACTGTATCAATAACCGTCTGTGTCCCGTCAAATATAGGTCTTTCGCGTCGTCCCAAAGTCAAAAACTCGAAAACCACGATAGCTACCCCCTTGCGAGCCAAATAATTCTGGTATATAGCAATTTCACGTACACCGCAACCAGCAGGCTGTATAATAACATTTGCGTTTTTCGTGAGCTCAAGTGCTGCCTCTTTTTGAAGCGACCCATTAATCTGCCGAATACGCTGCCATCTAGTATGCAGTGTTCCCGAGCGTATCTCACCCCTTTCCGCGTACGCCAGTGCTGTTACTAATGAACGAGGTAAACACAGATTGTCGGTGTTTCGAATCGTTAAAATTGATTTTTTAGCGACACCCTCGTGTGTCAAACCTTTTCGCCCACGACCCTCCACGCCTTTAACAATACATACTTTTATATTGAAAGAATCATCAATGTTCAGAGATGTTGCGCTTTGAGCTATGTTTGTTATTAATTGCCAGACATCTACAAATGTATAGTCGCGGACAGGGCGAAATGAAAGCCAAACGGGGCCATGTGCTAAGCTGTTCGCTGAGAACGAAATTCCTGCGTAGTCACCGCCCTCACAGTGACTCGTGAGATATGTCAGAAGATCGCGGAATGCTCCTTCAAGCCATGCTGTTACGGTCGTTCCTGCGAGAGGTTGACGAATATGCATTGTTATCTCTCGACCTCGTAGTTTAAACCGTTTGAAATAACGGGCTGCATCCTGAGTGATAACGATCCGATCTCCGGGTGGCTGCACATCGCCGAAAGCTTCATTTCTCGATACATTGCGTGGTCTTCCGGCGCCTGTTTGCACATCTGTAAGCGGACAAAAATCGTTAGTTATAGGCTAGGGACTATAGATAAAATTATTCATTGCTGTTATTGGTGTACCTCGTGCTAATCATGGTACGCTGCAAACGACTCAAAAGACGAGTACCCTGCGATAAATATAACAAAAATGCTTTAAAAGTGTGTGTCCCTACACCCAAATGAGGGTAGAAAAGAGAGATAGAGCCTTCTATAAGGATGTTTCACTACACTATGCTCTGTGTTTTTTTAAATATAAGAGTTTACTGTGTTATAGTTATTTCTTTACCCGAATCCGCATCCATCATCTGCTGAAACCACAGACCAAAACGCTCAGCAGCTCTTTGCTCGTCGTTTAGACGCTCGTCCCACGGGTGAACATCCAACGAGTATACCCCTAGCTGGTTTTCAGGCTGTACGAGATCATCCGAACTCCCAGAAAGAGCGTTATTGACTCCTGTTAGCGGTCTGTCAATATCACCGTCCTGGTGATGGTGTGATGAACCCGCTATGGCGCCATCAGCCTCGGGAACTCTAGCACGTCGGTACGCAACTGATCGGATTATTTTATATTATTAGTTTATTACCGTTATTTATTTTTTATTTTATTATGACCGTATGATTATACTTACAAAGTAAATCGGGGCGTTCACTAAATATCGCTGAGGGGTTGAGAATAGTCGACGCTTCATCTGTGTCGAGGTCTATAGTCGGTACTCTATCTTCGTCATCTGTATCGATGAGTATAGTCGACACTCTATCTTCAACACCAACATCGAGCTGCTGCGGTACCGATGCGTCGGACGTAGCCGAAGTACTAGCTCTCGGCTCTTCATACTCCTCCCATTGGGCTTCTGAAAAACACCGTTTCAACAACTGTTTTATGTCTCAAACAGCCTAAAACCTGGTATAATATTAGGTCAAAATAGTTTTGAATACACACGATGGCGCCTGATTTGAACCTCCGGGTCCACCTCTTCTACGGCCATTGCCGCCTCAGCGAGGGCCTCTTCTTCATCACCCCCCGCATTGTAAAATTGCCGATAGCCTATAAGAAAAATAACCACGAGGTTGTAAACCATTAAGAATATGACAGTCGCAGCGATATATTGAAATAAAATTACTTACATCTGACTTCATCGACCAGTTCTCGTATACAGGGAGCTTCTAAAATACCACGTCGTTGTAACTCATCGTACACGACGTCAAGTATTCGTCGATCACTTAGTATGCCTCTGTTATAAGCCACCACAATAGCACGTAAAGGGGCCCACCAAATAACGTATCTCAATCTGTTTATGAGTCTATCGCCTGATAAACGCAGCAAATCATCACACCACTGTTCATTACACCGACGTCTCAGCTGCGCGCTACGCGGCTTTGTAAGACGCAAAAGATTGAGTACACAAAAACGCATTGAATTATCAGACATTATAATTGACGAATCTTAAAACCGTTCTATATGACGACTGAACCGCTACTAGCATATCTTAAGCAAAAGTTTTAGCGAGACTTCTTTTTGAGACTAGTAATACAATACTGTAGCTACTGAAGCTTAATAACGCTCGGCAAGGCATGCTCAATTGCCCTAAAAAGCACGTACAGTGGTAAGGCGGTTTTGTTTACGTCTGTAAGCATATTTCTCTGCCATCGATGTAGCATCTTCTACCGAAGACCGAGGCGTGTCTTTAACCTGAGGAGATACGCCCTTCATCGACGGTAGTGATACGGAGACTCACACGGACATATACCGTTTTACGGTTTTTCAGTTTATCAAGTTTAAAAAAGCGTCTTTTAGTCATACTAACGAGTGGGTTTATAATAAATATATAGCGATTGGGGTGTTTAGAGTATCAAGGTGCTCTACGTTCGTACAATTAGCGAGACAGAGTGGGTGAGAGAATGCATGATGTCGTGAGAGTGAGCGAGAGGACGTTAAATATCACTGCTACGACTCTATAACACGAGGACACAGTATCTCATGAAAGAGTGAGCGAGATGGTATACTGCGTCGCAAGAATGAGAGCGAGAGGAAAAATATGACATCGCTGTTGCAAGTCTGAGGCACGAGGTCTCTGCATCTAGCGAGAGAGAGAGGGTGAGAGAATGCATAATATCTTGAGAGCGAGCGAGAGGGCATTGAATATCACTGCTACGACTCTCAAACGCTGTGGTATAGCATCTCGCAAAATTCACCCACGTGCAGTATTGACGACGCTGCGAATACCTTACGCCCTCGCGATGCCGGCGCGAGAGCAAGCGAGAGGGCAAGCGCTAGCGCGAGAGCGAGCGAGAGAGTATATGTCATCGGTACTGCAACCACGTGCAGTTTTGATGACGTTGCGAATACCTTACGCCCTCGCGAGACAGAGCATCGCGCGAGATAGCAGGCCGAGCTCGCTCCTATCTTGCAGCTGCAGTATCGGTGTCTTCTTCTGCTTCTGTCTGTCACCTCATCTATCATACCATGGTCATCATAAAAATATATTCGTATAAACGTCTTAGACTCTTCTCCTCGCGAGAAAGTTATGCCTGTGCGAGAGCGAGCGAGAGGCTATACGCTAGTGCTAGAGCGAGCGAGAGAGTATATGTTATCGATACTGCAGCCATATGCAATTTTGATGACAGCAGGGTATTGAATATTGTAGTTCTCAAACGCTATGACGTACCATCTCGCGAAAAAGCGAGATGGCATGCCGTGACATAAGAGCGAGAGGGCGTATAACACCGTTTGCGCTGTTCTGAAACACGGTGGCCTGCATCAGACGAGAGAGAACGAGTGAGAGAATACATAATGTCGTGAGAGCGAGTATGAGGCTATTGAATATCGCTGCTAGCAATTAAAGACACCCTGTATACCCTGGTGTAATAAAGATACCCTGTATACCACAGGAGATGCATATAATACAGGTGGGTCAAGTTCATGTTGACGTGCTCCATCACACAGCTGAGGCTTCAGCCACGTGCAATTTTGATGACGCTGCAAATACCTTACGCTCTCGCGAAGCATCGCATCTCACGAGAGAGTATATGCTAGCGCGAGAGCGAGAGGGCATACGTTGGCGTGAGAGCAAGCGAGAGGGTATACGTCACCGAAGCTGCAGCCACGTGCAATTTTGATGACGCTGCGAATACCCTGCACCCTTGCACAGCATTGCTTCTCACGAGATAACAGGCAGAGCTCGCTCCTACTATACAGCTGCAGTATGGATGTCTTCTTCTGCTCCTATTTCTCACCCCACCACCTCAAATGCTATGGTTATCATAAAGAATAAACTCGCATAAACGTCTTAGACTCTTCTTCCGTCAGTCTTTGATCAAAACGCGAGCGAGCATCTTTGCCATCGGTCAAAATGTATCCGCGCTATCGGGAATACGAGTTTCTTCGTTTCGCGTTTGAGTGCCGCGTCATACGCCTCGTCACAACAACCGATATATACTGTGACGTTATATTTTTTGAGTAGCGTCACTTTGAAATTGAAAAGATGAAACTCCGACAGAAATAACAGTCTCCCGTCTCTCTCGCTCGATGCTCCGGTCACACGACAACCTCACAGGGCTTTCTTAGGGAAAATATTATAATTATTATTAATTGACGTCCCGCGAATATTTTACATTCTTTTTCATGCGAGTTCCCGAGGAAAAATCAGCCAAACGACAAAGAAATTCAAATAACGACGATTAAAGGAAAAAGGAATAAAGGAAAAGGAAGGTCAATCATCGTAATAATACTGTATTTCGAGCAGGGCTCATACAGTTGGCCATATCCCGTCGTTGTCAAGCTCAAGGTCAAGCCGAGTTCGAACATTCCCGATGAAAATCTAAGGAAAGACGGTTGAACGAAGGAAGGTTCGAGAAACATCGAAAACATGCGATTTTCCGTTAGCGCCAGCGATCGTGCTCGTCACCCGTTCGTAAATCAGGACAGTATCGCGCCCTATTGTCTCCCGTCTTTGAATTGAATTGTTTCCATCGAAAAATTAGACACTTGTATATCCCGTAAAACATTAAGGTCCCGTCGCTATTGGGAATATTAATCGAGCCAGGGGTAAATGATAATGTTAATGACGTTAAAACCGTATCCCGATAAAATAATAAAATAATCGGTGCCCCGTCTAACGCTCGCGTGAATATTTAATGTGACGGACCTGTCAAAAATGTGGGGGAAATTTTGAGAATAGGAAGGGCGGGAGGAGAAGTCGAACGGCTGACAAAGGGCTCTCGATTTCATCAGATTTTCGCAGAGTACCGAGCGTGACAGACGTGTCGTAAGGAGCTAGGAGAATCACCGTGAGTTATCCTCTTTTGTCACTTTCCGTTTTGGTTGGCGAGCTTCATTTATTAAATGTTTTGAATAATAAATTGGTTAATATTCGAAACACCGCGTGTGTCTCGAAAAACCTCGGGAATCTCGGTCGCAGCGGCGATTTTGCCTCGTGCAATCGACGGTTAATTAAATATTTCTTTTATCATTTTTCGTGTTCGACGTCTCGCGAATCGAAATTATTCTTTCTAGTATTTGTCGTGAAAATTGGCGTCGTGACCGTTAGCGGAAATCTCAAACGTTGGTAAATTGTTCGGGTAATAATTTGTGGAAATAATTCGTCGGGAAGAATCGCGAACGAGAGCGAGTGTGTGCGCGTGTATGAGTGAGAGCGAGTGAGCGAGTGTGAATCGGCCGGCGTGACCGTGAATTCGAATAGCTCGACCGAGTAACCGATTAGCGGGGGCTCGGATTTTATATCAATTACGATCTCATCAACATCTTCGATAATTCTTGTCTACGAGTAGTTCCGTAGCAAGAAATAAAGAGCTCGTATATTAGAGTGTAAAGAGTGTAGGATCCAGGCCATCATTGTATGCGAGTTGACGTGTGTGAGTGTGCTCGTGATTTTTCCCTCGAAACTTGTAGAGTCCCGCGTTCGTTACAATCCCGTAAAATTTTGACCTTGATTCGAAACTCAATCCCGAGCGTAATTATTTTATACAGAATTAAAAGTGATTTATTAAAGATAATTTATGTAACATTACTCTCGATTTTTATAAAATTATTTCTGGAATGACCCTGCCCATCCGCTGCAGCCAAGCCAGACAAATATCTTTCTATCTTTTGATCGTGTCGCTCTCGCGACTGGCGCCCAACATTATAACATCCAAACAAACTAGCGATCAAGAAATAGAGAGTTTTGTGACATCGGCTAGAGAGAATTATTAAAATTCCCGTCACAAATTTGGCGCCCAACGTGGGGCCTACGTTGGCAATTTTCGAATTAATTCCAGAAATGGTTTTTCTTTAAAGCGAGTGTAATAAAATCAGTTTTTTTTTTGTGTGTGTTATTCGTGAGTGAGCGACGGATTAGTTTCTCATGATATATTTTTCGATAATTAAAATATTTTAAAAGCGCGCTAAGTGGAAAAATATCGTTTAACGGTAAATTTATTGAAAAAAATACAATAATAATAATTTGGAACAAACGGTGAGATTTCGTGCGATCAGAAAAATAGTTTTTTTTTGATAATCTAGTGTTGACATCTTCGAGCGGTTCTCTTCGCGAGACTCGGACAGCGCGAGTCTTCTCGTGTTTACTTTTTTTTCCGTTCTTTCTTCTTCTCATTCTTCGGTCGTGTTTACATGTTGTTGTTCGGAAATTCGGGAATCTTGACGTATTTAAGTGCCTGAAAATTTTATCATTGCGACTCGAAATAATTCCCGGTGAAGTAATATTTCATCAAAATTAATTTTGGTCGAAATATTATTTCGAAAACCTTTGTTGTGAGATCTCGTCGTCCCGCTAATATACCGGGTGTCCAAAAAAAAAAAGTGACCCCGAGTTTGAGGACGAAATTATAATCAGAGTCTCTCGTTTAATTACGGAATTATTTCCCGTATTTATTTTTATTGTTCGTTTATTTATTTTATTTATTGACTTAATCATTTATTTTTTATTTTTTTTTTGCATTATTAATGTTGAATGTTTTATGTTTTTTGTTTCGTTCCGTCTTTTTGACTATTTTTATTTATTCGTTATTGAATACCCTGTCTAATCGACGATACGTAAACATTTTTCAAATTTATTTCCTTTCCTGTTTATATTTGATTTTAATTGTTTATTTTTTCCATTCGTCGAACAATCCAGGTATCTAATTTACTAAAATCAAAAAAAAAATATATATTTCCCGAACAATATTCCCGAACTGACGAGGAGTTGCGGAGAGAGAGGAAGAGGGGAATTTAAGGGAGAGATTGGAGGAGAGTTCCGTTCAGGAAAGAAAAAAAAAAATATAATAAATAAAGGAGAATTGAAAATCTTCGTTTCCGATTTTGTTTCGTTTTGTTTTCAACAATAAGAATTTTGGTGAGTACCTTGAATATTCTTTCGACGTGATTGACTTGGCGTTACGGCCAGTCCATTTATCCCGACGAAAATTTTCGAATTTTTTTTTTTTTTTCCGTTGTGATTATTTGACTTCTCTTTGACGTAAATTTTTTTTTTTTTGTGACTACAATTTTGCTGTTTGGACTTAAACTTTTATTGAGGAATAATTATTATTGAGAAAATTAGTTTTTTTTTTACTTCGGATCATTTCTTTTAAATTTAGTTAACGTCAAATTTAAACTTTATTGACTTAAATTTTTGAGTGAAATTGGAAAACTTGGAGAAGAATAAATATCCCGATCTGGGATTATTAATTGTTCATTTAATTTTATTAAAACAGATAAATTATTGGATAGCTATTTGACAACAATTATTAGTTATTTTATAGAAATTTCACGGAAATTTACTTGTTTTTATGTTTGGTAATTATTCGACTCAATATTTTGATTGCTTCTTTTCATTTTTGACACCAAAATAATAGAGAAAGAAATTAGCTCAGGTTTTAGTATTACTGTCAGATGGCCAATTAATTTCATTTTCAAAAATTTATATCCCGCTTTCTTTTATTATTGAAAATTAAATATTTCTTTTTATTCTTTTTTTTGTCGTCGTGATATTTAAGTGAGATTATCGAATAAATAACGAGGGTATAAGACAATTAAATTGGTTAAAAATATTTGGAAAATTTAAATAATTGGAAGAACAAGTTCTTTTGTTGTCTCGTTAGATTTTGTTACATTTTCAGGGAAAATTACAACGGAATTTAATATATTTTTTTTGTTGATAATAAATAAGGAGAAAATTAGTCAGGGAGTAAGCGCGCTATTAAAGTAGTTTCGTTTGAAAAAAAAAATTAATTAATTTGGATTTGCGAAAATAGGGATTATACAATTGCGTCAATGATAAATTGGGAATTTATCTATTGTTTTGTTTTGTTAACGAACAATTATATTTGTGGTTCCGGAAAACGTGAATTGAAGGTTTCAGTTGGTCAATTCCAATTCACGACTAAGAGTACTCATTTTTGGATTTTGGATTTTGGATTTTGGATTTTGGATTTTGGATTTAAACGCGTTATAATTTTAGGTTGTTTCCCGTGTTTCCCAAAATTATTCGTTTTGGGCGGGTTAAACATTTAGGTTAATTAGTTATAAATCTTTGTGGCCACGAAAGAGTTGTTTGTTAGGATAGCATAGGCTTTATTTAACGGCTATAAGTTCTGTTTGGCGCGAGCAGTTGCTCAGCGGCCTAGAACTCCCGTAAAATAATTAAATATTGTAAAATTGTTTATTGGACTTTAAAAATTTATTTGTTTAATAGTTTTTTTTTGAAATTTATTGATTTTGATACTTGTTGCTTGGTTATACCAATTGTTATTTATTTGCGACGTCCCCAAAAATTTTCTTTTAGTATTTATTTCTTTTGTGTTTGAAATTACCTACAACCACAGGCGAGTTTCTTTCGACGATCTTGGTTACGCTTTCTTTGTCGGTTATCAACTCCCGTATTTATTTATTTTTATTTATTTTCTTGATTTATTTATTTGAGAAAAGAATTAATAATTTGAATTCAAAATGGATCGACGGGAGGGAATTTATTCGGTTAGGCCTTTGGAAAATCTGTCTGACCAATGCATTCGTATGGAGCTTGCTCGGAGAAATGCCACCACGAATGGTACTCGTGAGGAATTATTGGAACGGTTACGTCATGTCCTCCGACGACCTTTCAGTCCCGAACATGATGAAACAGGGTTCACCCAATGGCGTGCTCGCGATGGATTAGATCTCGCGATTGATTCCCGTGTTCATTCTACGATTCCGAATGCATCACGTCAAAGTTTCGAAGATCCCGTATCGACGTCACATTACCGGGTTAGTTTCTCCTATCCCCCGACTACCACTCACGTTGAGTCTCATCCCGTTGACCATCCAACAGCAATTTCGGGAGACGTAAGGATTCCAATAGAATCTGAGGGTAGAAAGATTGAAGATTCTGGGGTTGGTTCTGTAGGACCTAGTATTTGCTCAATTTCGAATATCGTGGGCCATACTCCGGTGGGAGCATATGTTAACGCTACATCTTCGCGACAATTAATAACATCTACGGCTACTAAGACGACGATGTCTTGCGGATTTCCTCGTTACGAAGTAGAACCTCGCGGATCGCTTCGGGAAACCGGGTATTGGGCCGAATCTCTTCCAGTCGCGAATGAACAGAACCCCGTACATCGCTCCACACCGGTGGAGACTGTCGATTTCTCGCGTGAATTACCGGTTTCGTCCCGTTCAGCCTTTGATACGATGAGAAAGTGGAATTTGCAATTTTCGGGTCTTCCGGGTGAAGATATCGAGACATTTTTGGTGCAGATCGAAGAACGACGCGCGATGGTCACAGTCTCGGATCGTGATTTATTAAATTGCCTCCCGACTTTCTTACAAGGCTTCGCGATACATTGGTTCCGTAATAAGCGACATACGTGGAAATCGTGGGATGAGTGTGTGGCCGCTCTCCGTATTCGTTTTGGTGATTCGAATTTCCAGTTCACATTAAGAGATCAAATCACGCGACGTTGTCAGGGGGAGTTTGAGTCTGTCGCCAACTATCTGACATGTATGCGAACAATGTTCGATCGCGTTATACCGGCGATGAGCGAGTTAGAACGTGTGAGTTACGCGCATCATAATCTTTTAGCCCGATGGAGATTGTTAATTCTCCGTAAAAATTTGAGAACATTAGATGATTTGGAGGAAATAGCTGTTGAGTTGGAACGAAGTTATGAAACAGAGGATACGGCTCCAATTCCACCCGAGAAGTTCGTATTTCCCGATCTCGCCTACAGACCTTCATGTCCCGGATCAAAGAAACGTTCAGCAAATTTCGCAGTGTTACCTGGAAGGGAGGAGGGAAGTCGCTCGCATTTTCCTGCTTTTCGTACTCCCGCGTCTAATTCAAGGGGGAGAAGACCTAAGAACGCGACTAGTAGAGCTGTCCCTCCGGCAGCTGAGACAGTGTCTCAGTCTGCTCCAGTTCCTCAGAACTCAGGGTCGGATAGATCAACGCAGCTTTGCTGGAATTGTCAAAGAACCGGACATTTAGCTCGAGGGTGTGTGGAGCCTCGAACACTGCATTGCTATCGTTGTGGTAAACCTGGGGTTACCACTAAAAACGAACATGGTTGCCCGGGAAACGGCAGGAGGAGTCGTTAATAAGAGCCACTGCGACTCCTGAACATTCACAACTGGCTCTGTTACTTTTCTGTGCATTAGATCGTAGACCAATGGAAGATTTTTGTAGTCCCGCTACCGATGATAAATTTAGATCTATCTTGGCTATCCTATTAGAAGTACGAGGTCATTTGATTCCAGCTATGGTCGATAGTGGGTCGACTTGCACCTACATTGGCTCCGAGGGAGTTTTGTTAATGACAAGGTTAGGTTTTGTTCGAACCAAAGTCCCCACACGACCGAGTACAATAGCTAATGGCGACTTAATCTTCTGTGACGAAGAAATGGTTTTTCCAATTGGCATTAAGGGTCGGAATTGTGAGATTGTTGCTCGAGTGTTTCCGGATCTTCCTGTTCCCTTGTTATTAGGTCTAGACTCATTAGAATGTATCGGGATTGTCGTAGATCATCGTCAACGTACGTGGAGTTTCACAGGTTGCCCCGAAATGAAATATTTGTTTGAGTCCGTTGAAGGAGAGGATAGACTTGACATTTGCGCGGCGCTCTCTGACCTATCAGTGAGTGAGGCTGAGCAGTTGGAGAAATTTTTGGCTGTTAACATCCCACTAATGGCGGAGGCTCCTGGTAAAACATCGTTAGTCGAACACAAGATTGATGTAGGCAATAACATCCCGATAAAACAGCGCTACTATCCTGTGACACCGGTGGTAAGAGACGCGATCTATGAAGAAGTAGATCGCATGCTCGAAGCTGACGTCATTGAGGAATCTGGTAGTGACTGGAGTACGCCTATTGTTATGGTTAAGAAGCCGAACAATACGTATCGATTTTGTCTGGATTTTCGACGTGTTAACGATGTGACCAAAAAAGACGCATACCCTCTCCCGCACATGGATGATATTTTGGACAAATTGAGATTGGCAAAATACATTTCGACCATCGACCTTAGTCAAGCATTCCACCAAATCCCGCTTGAATTATCGTCTCGTGAAATTACAGCTTTTACTGTCCCAGGCAGAGGTTTGTTTCAGTTCAAACGAATGCCTTATGGCCTCACTAACGCCCCAGCTACTTTTCAGAGACTTTTAGACAAGCTAATTGGTCCCGAGATGGAACCTCACGCATTCGCGTATCTCGATGACATTATAATCTTGACAGAGACGTTCGAGGATCATCTCCCGTGGTTGCAAAAGATTTTAGAGCGAATTCGAGAGGCTGGACTCCTCATTAATCCCGCAAAATGCGAATTTTGTTGCTCCGAGGTTAAGTATTTGGGATTTGTCATAAATCGTGAAGGATTGCAGGTTGACCCAGCGAAAACTGAGCCAATTCGTGTTTATCCCGCTCCGGTTAATGTCACCCAACTTAGAAGATTCCTCGGAATGACGTCATGGTACCGACGTTTTATTCCCGCATTTGCGACAGTGGCTGAGCCTTTGACTCGCTTACTGAAAAAGAAAACCGTTTGGGAATGGGGTGACGAACAACAACAGTCCATGGAACGCCTTAAGGAAGCTTTAACTAAACCACCAACCCTAGCACGTCCCGATTTTTCAAAGCAATTTACATTGCAAACGGACGCGAGTTCGTTTGGTATTGGTGCAGTACTCACTCAGCGAGAAGGCGAGTTGGAACACCCAATAGCCTTCGCAAGTCGAACACTATCAGACGCAGAAAGGAATTATTCTGTCACAGAGCAGGAGTGCTTAGCTATCTTATGGTCGGTCAAAAAGTTTCGTGGGTATCTAGAGGGTTACCATTTTGTCGTAATTACGGATCATAGCAGTCTGAGATGGTTGCAATCCCTAAAAGATCCTCAGGGAAGGCTTGCTCGTTGGGCTTTGCAAATGATGCAATACGATTTCGAAGTAGTGCATCGAAAAGGGGCGCTTCATCATGTCCCAGATGCTCTGTCCCGAATGTTTGAGTCAGAGAAACCGGATATCCCAGCTAATACATTGGAAGACGATTTTCCCGAGATGACGTTACAAATATTAGATGTCGAGAATCCTCCCGAGATTGGTCCACAGTTGCCATTTGTAGCTGATAGATGGTACTCGAAATGGTGGTTAGAGGTGACTACTCATCCTTCCCGTTGTCCTGACTGGAAAATAGTCGAGAATCGTTTATATCTTCGTCGTCGGGTCAAAAGAGTGGTTAACGCGGATGAAAGAGAGAATGAATGGAAATTGGTCGTTCCTCAACCAGCGCGAGCTCAGGTTCTTAGTGAATGCCACGATGTCCCGCAAGCCGGCCATCTAGGCATAGATAAAACGTACAAGCGATTGGTCCTATCCTATTTTTGGCCCGGTCTAATAAGAGACGTAACTCGATATGTTAGGAGATGTGACGTGTGCCAGCGTACAAAAGTCGTTCAGGCTCCTCCAAATGGATTAATGGGTAGGAGAGTCATCGAGGGCCCTTGGATGGTTATTGCCGCCGATATGATGGGTCCGTTCCCGCCAAGTAAATCAGGGTTTGCGTACGTCTTAGTGATTCAAGATCTTTTCACGAAATGGGTCGAATGTTGTGCTTTGCGGAAGGCTACGGGTAAGGCAATACAAGAAAAGCTCAATGAGCTTGTTCTGTCCCGATTTGGCACGCCGGAAGTTATCCTAACAGATAATGGTACGGAATTTGTAAATCGAAGTCTTCAAGCTTGGGCAAAAGATAATGGTGTCTTCCATACTACCACGCCCCCGTACCATCCGCAGGCTAATCCCGTGGAGAGGGTAAATCGCGTGCTTAAAACAATGATCGTCTCCTTCTTAGAAGAGGACCATCGAGCTTGGGACGAACACCTGTCCGAATTTAGGTTCGCTTATAATACCGCTTTTCACTCAGCAATTGGTTGCAGTCCCGCATATCTAAATTTTGGTCGAATTCCGAGACCCCATAACTTTTATCGTCATGTAAACGGTGAAGTTGAAGAAATTCTTCCGCTTCCCGTCAATGAATGGTCTCAGCATATGCAAGGGATGGAGGAATTACGAGAGCGAGTTCAGTATAACCTCGAAGAAGCTTATCAAAAACAGGCTGAGCAATATAATAAACACCGGCATATTATTTCTTTCAAGGTAGGCGATGCAGTGTTGAAGCGACAACGTATATTATCGTCGTCAGCGCAACACATTGCAGCAAAATTAGCTTCCCGTTACCAAGGCCCCTACCGTGTTAGTAAGATACTCTCGCCTGTGGTTGTCGAACTTGTAGACCCCGAGGGTAATATTGTTCCGAAAGTAGCTATTGAAGACTTGAAACGGTATTATGATCCTGATTTTCCCGACGCATTAGGTCCCGAAAATGAACGACGACGAGAAAATGCTACACTTCCTGGCCAAGATGTTGGCGAGAGTAGCCACTGATACAAGAAAGGCCCAGGAACCGAACCGGTCTCGTGTCTTTGTACAAGTCGCGTTAGGAGAGTTGGAGAAGTTAAGCGCGCGGGTCCAACGAGCGAAGCAGGATGATGAGCTAAAGAAAATCATGGAGGCTGTCGTTGGAGTCTGGAGTAGAAATCTTCAACGAGAGGAGGCTCGTGGGCGTGCGTTGGAAGAGGAAGTGGAACGGCTACAGCGATTGGTTCTTCAATCAATGGAAGTTCCCGAACCAAGTGTGGAAGAAGCCCTCTTAGTCGATGTCCCGCAAGTCGTTGAGGTCGAGGATGTAGCTCCTGAGGGTAATGTGACGGAAAGTGACACTTCGGAGGAAGATATTCCAGAAGATGTTGTCCCGGAAAAAGCAGTCCCGAAAAACTTACTCCAGAAGGAGCTGTATGCTGCCATGGATAGGAGAGAAATCCAATCTCAACAAGTATACGCGGAAGTTCCGATAGAACCACCCGTCAGTAATTGGAGTTGGAAGGGGTGCTGGAATTGTGGGGAGTCAGGACACAAACGCCCTCAATGCAAAAAACCAAAAGGCCTGCAAAAATATTGCTACGGTTGCGGTACTAGGGAGGTCACTCTTCGTACGTGCCAGAAGTGTAAGGCCAAGTGGCTTGGAGAAGGCGGACCTTTGGCCCCGACGCGCTGTCCTCAGTTTAAGAAGGACCATTAAGGAAAAAAATTTTGATTATTTTGTTTTCCTTTTCCCGTACCGCTTCTTTAAGTTTTTTTTATATAATTAATTTTTTTTTATAAGCTATTATTATCATCATTACTATTCTTTCTCTTCTTTCGTCGTTTTCTTTGTTCTTGACTTATTTTCCTTGCCCCTATGGGATTAAATACCGAGCATAATCAGTACTTGAGAATCGTTTTGTTCCGTTCTTTTTCCCGCCATCCAATTTCAGGATATTACATCGATGGGTCGTTGTGTCGTTTCGTTTGCGTATGGTGGTTGATTTGTGTTGTCTTGTATTCGTCCGTTGGAGTGAGAAGAGGACTGGTGACCGGTTGGTTTTGACCAATTAAGACTGTATCCCGAAGGAGAACGCACTGTGAGGTAGAGTCGTGGCTGTGACCGAGAATTAAGATTTTCTAAAGTACAAATGAGAGCTTGCTGACCGGGACGGTCAGAGTCTGGAAGGGGGGAGTTGTGACGTTATATTTTTTGAGTAGCGTCACTTTGAAATTGAAAAGATGAAACTCCGACAGAAATAACAGTCTCCCGTCTCTCTCGCTCGATGCTCCGGTCACACGACAACCTCACAGGGCTTTCTTAGGGAAAATATTATAATTATTATTAATTGACGTCCCGCGAATATTTTACATTCTTTTTCATGCGAGTTCCCGAGGAAAAATCAGCCAAACGACAAAGAAATTCAAATAACGACGATTAAAGGAAAAAGGAATAAAGGAAAAGGAAGGTCAATCATCGTAATAATACTGTATTTCGAGCAGGGCTCATACAGTTGGCCATATCCCGTCGTTGTCAAGCTCAAGGTCAAGCCGAGTTCGAACATTCCCGATGAAAATCTAAGGAAAGACGGTTGAACGAAGGAAGGTTCGAGAAACATCGAAAACATGCGATTTTCCGTTAGCGCCAGCGATCGTGCTCGTCACCCGTTCGTAAATCAGGACAGTATCGCGCCCTATTGTCTCCCGTCTTTGAATTGAATTGTTTCCATCGAAAAATTAGACACTTGTATATCCCGTAAAACATTAAGGTCCCGTCGCTATTGGGAATATTAATCGAGCCAGGGGTAAATGATAATGTTAATGACGTTAAAACCGTATCCCGATAAAATAATAAAATAATCGGTGCCCCGTCTAACGCTCGCGTGAATATTTAATGTGACGGACCTGTCAAAAATGTGGGGGAAATTTTGAGAATAGGAAGGGCGGGAGGAGAAGTCGAACGGCTGACAAAGGGCTCTCGATTTCATCAGATTTTCGCAGAGTACCGAGCGTGACAGACGTGTCGTAAGGAGCTAGGAGAATCACCGTGAGTTATCCTCTTTTGTCACTTTCCGTTTTGGTTGGCGAGCTTCATTTATTAAATGTTTTGAATAATAAATTGGTTAATATTCGAAACACCGCGTGTGTCTCGAAAAACCTCGGGAATCTCGGTCGCAGCGGCGATTTTGCCTCGTGCAATCGACGGTTAATTAAATATTTCTTTTATCATTTTTCGTGTTCGACGTCTCGCGAATCGAAATTATTCTTTCTAGTATTTGTCGTGAAAATTGGCGTCGTGACCGTTAGCGGAAATCTCAAACGTTGGTAAATTGTTCGGGTAATAATTTGTGGAAATAATTCGTCGGGAAGAATCGCGAACGAGAGCGAGTGTGTGCGCGTGTATGAGTGAGAGCGAGTGAGCGAGTGTGAATCGGCCGGCGTGACCGTGAATTCGAATAGCTCGACCGAGTAACCGATTAGCGGGGGCTCGGATTTTATATCAATTACGATCTCATCAACATCTTCGATAATTCTTGTCTACGAGTAGTTCCGTAGCAAGAAATAAAGAGCTCGTATATTAGAGTGTAAAGAGTGTAGGATCCAGGCCGTCATTGTATGCGAGTTGACGTGTGTGAGTGTGCTCGTGATTTTTCCCTCGAAACTTGTAGAGTCCCGCGTTCGTTACAATCCCGTAAAATTTTGACCTTGATTCGAAACTCAATCCCGAGCGTAATTATTTTATACAGAATTAAAAGTGATTTATTAAAGATAATTTATGTAACATTACTCTCGATTTTTATAAAATTATTTCTGGAATGACCCTGCCCATCCGCTGCAGCCAAGCCAGACAAATATCTTTCTATCTTTTGATCGTGTCGCTCTCGCGACTGGCGCCCAACATTATAACATCCAAACAAACTAGCGATCAAGAAATAGAGAGTTTTGTGACATCGGCTAGAGAGAATTATTAAAATTCCCGTCACAATACATAACGACCGCTGAACTCGACATCGCCCATGAGCACATCATGGATATGATGTACCCTGAGTTCGTAGAGCGGAGGGCGGGCCGCCCTATACACATGGACGAGGCGACGCAGGGCCTGAGCTGCGTAGTGGTGGGTCCGCGGGGTGCAGATACCGCGCGTCGTGGCGAAATAGTTTATGTGGACAGTGACGGTTGCGCCGAGGTCTACCTCGTCGACCTCGGCGACAGCGCGTTTTATCATATTAGTGCGTTGTACCACACAACGCCGGTATTAGCAGCGATACCGGCGTTGTTGATCAAGTGTAAGCTCCACGGCCTCGAATACCTCGAGAACGTGGATTACGTGGCTCATGAGCTGGCGGCTTATTGCGAGGAATCGCTAACAGCCGTCCCTATGAGCCTCGCTACACAGCACCCCCTGAGCGTCCACCTGCTCACCGCGGACGGTCGAAATCTCGGGGCAGTACTCGTGGACGAGCTGCTGCTTCCCGATAATTTCCTCGGGTACGATGAAGGAGGCTACGACGACGGGTTCGTCGACGCCATCGACCCCGAGGAATAACGGGGGCGTTGTGTGAGTGCACGTGTGCGTGTGCGTGTGTGTGTGTGTGTGTGTGTGTGTGTGTGTGTGTGTGTGTGTGTGTGCGCGGTGCTAAAAAAACAATGCCGCAGAAACGACCGCGGAAAAAACACAGAGCAGTATGGAGGTATACGTCATCGGTGAGTTTTTTAATTTTTTCATCATTTTTTTTTTTTTTTTTTTTTTTAGTTTTTAGTTTTTAATATTAAATTTCAATTGAACCAAATTCAATTTGGTTCAATTCGAATTTAATTCAATTTTGAATTTTTTAATAACGGGGGACACCCGATATATTAAAAATTTCATTTTAAAAATAAAAAAGATGGCACACTACGGCGACACTCTACCCATCCCCCCCTCCACCCCCCACACCTCGCTCACCCGCTACGTCGACCCGTCGGACTCGCGACGGCCGACTGGCGGGGGCAGGGGTGGGGATAGGAGTGGGGATAGGAGTGGGGGTCGCCATAGTGTGCCACCTACTACTGACAAGTATTTCATTGTCTCTTGAGGATGGAGTATTTAGAAAAAATCAAAAATAAGTTCGTTATTGAAAAAAGTCACCAATGTATAAAAATAAAAATCCGTCCAAAAGAACAGAGTCCAGAAAAAAAAATAAAGATAAAACAAAACGTGGAGAAAAAAATTTCAAACGAAAAAAATTAGATTGAAAAATAATTTCGGCCGTAGTACTTGGCGAGTTTTTTGCTTAGGTAGAATCACGTAATGTATTTTTCATGGTACGAACTCGCCAAGTACTACGGCCGAAATTATTTTTCAATCTAATTTTTTTCGTTTGAAATTTTTTTCTCCACGTTTTGTTTTATCTTTATTTTTTTTTCTGGACTCTGTTCTTTTGGACCGATTTTTATTTTTATACATTGGTGACTTTTTTCAATAACGAACTTATTTTTGCTTTTTTTTAAATACTCCATCCTCAAGAGACAATGAAATACTTGTCCTATTATTGATATTATAAATTTTAGTGCTGAATGTAAATCATTCTTGATCTTGCCAATTTTTTGAAAATTTTGTACTTTTTTGGGTAGTTTTTTTCTGTGAAAACAAATGGAAACGGGGGTCAACAAATGTACTTGTCCGAGGTTTTTTTTCCCCGGGCAGGGGATTTTTGGCCAGGATATCACTTCTTTTTTCTGGACCTTTCACTTTCATCATAAAATTTTGGAATTTATGGTCCGCCATATTGAATCCGCCATTTTGAATTTCGAAATTTTGCATGCAGATTGTTAATCGGTGAACCCAAAAACCCCCGCGTGCCAACTTTCGCTTTTCTTAAACGATTTTCGCAGTTATTGTCCGCCATATTGTATCCGTCATCTTGAATTTCGAAATTTTGGGTGCAGATTTGTAATCAGCGACCCCGAAAACCCACGAGTACCATGTTTTGCTTTCATCAAACAATTTTTGCATTTGTGGTCCGCCATATTGGATCCGCCATCTCGAATTTCTAAATTTTAGGTGCAGATTTGTAATCAGCGACCCCGAAAACCCCCGAGTACCATATTTTGCTTTCATCAAACAATTTTTGCATTTGTTGTTCGCCATATTGGATCCGCCATCTTGAATTTCTAAATTTTAGGCGCAGATTTGTAATCAGCGACCCCGAAAACCCCCGGGTACCATATTTTGCTTTCATGAAACAATTTTTGCATTTGTTGTTCGCCATATTGGATTCGCCATCTTGAATTTCTAAATTTTGAGCGCAGATTTGTAATCAGCGACCCCGAAAACCCTCGAGTACCATATTTTGCATCAGCAAACAATTTTTGCATTTCTTGTCCGCCATATTGGATTCGCCATCTTGAATTTCTAAATTTTGTGTGCAGATTTATAATCAGCGATCCCGCAAACCCCCGAGTACAAAGTTTTGAGCTAGTTGCACGTAAGGAAAAATGTGTGTTTCAAAGGGTCAAATTGATATTTTTTTTTTGCGTGAATTATTCCGACCTTACCATCTGTCAACACGGATCTACGAAAAGTTCGCAAAAAACACGCTGTTTACGCGTCTCGCGTCAAAACTACCGTCAAACTTTCCGTGGTATGGGTACAAAGGAAAGGACCAATGGGAACTCGTTACTTTTGTCGCCGAAGACCGGCTTCAATGGAAATGGGTTTTGATGGGCATCAAAACGCCTTTGATTGTATCGTCTGCGCGCATGTACAGACACACCAATTCCTTCAATGTGTTAGAATTTTTGCATAATCTTGACCCTGTGCAAAGTTTTTTCTCAGCAAATACGCCATCAATCGTGCTCAATTAAGGCTTAATCGAAGAGCAATTTCATAATTTGTCTCGATTTCCATTTTCAAGTCATCATCTGTTTCCTAAGCTTCGTAATTCGAAAAAATGACTTTCAGTTTTTACCCCCACCACCGAATTTTACTTTATTCAGAGATAATATACTCCGGCGAGCCTCGGGCCAGCAGACGACAGAGCTGTCAAATGTACTTGTCCCGATACTCTACCGAGTCTCTTGATACATACTATGGTTATTTCGACGACATTCGTCACGGAAATATCCAGACAATAGAAAATATTTTCAATTTGGTATGCGTGAGATGATGTTTCCGAAATGGGATAGATGGGATGAAAAGAAACACTGAGACCATTTTCAGTTCAGTAAGAAATTCAAGTTCCCGATAATGAAAATTAATTTTCAATCAATTATAAGTTTGCATAGAAAAATAAAATAAACGAGAATGCAGGCATACTTTTTTCATCTCTGATCTAAAAACACAAGTCTGCATAGTATGTATGAAGAGTATTCACATTAAATAGGATTTTCAATGACACTGGTCACTGAAATGACCGCATTGTATGAGATACATATTATGGTTATTTCGGAGACATTCGTCACGGAAATAACCATAGAATGGAAAATATTTTCGATTTTGTATGCGTGAGATAATGATTTCGAAATGCGATTGATATAATGTGAAAAAACGCTGTTTTCATTTTCAGTTGGATGGGAATATACATCTTACATAGGTTTTTCAGTGACACTAGTCACTGAAATATCAACATAGTGTGAGATCCATATTATGGTTATTTTGACGACTTTCGTCACGGAAGTTACCATACAATGAAAAATAATTTCGGTTAAAAATGCTTGAGATCATAATTCCAGCTATCCTATTTCGAAATAATGAAGAAAAATGCCAAATAATTATGACTGATAAGAGAAAAATGAAATGTGTCAATTTTGAAGTGAATAATGCAAAAACATTCAAACGAAAATTTTCTAAACCCAATAATTATTGAGTGAATAAATGAATCCATTGGTTAAATGGTTGACTGATCCATCGGTCAAACTATTAAGTTTTAGTCACGAAAATACACAGAAAATATAAAGTGGCCTATTCGATGACTTCAACAGAATATATATTGATTTCTACTATTGTCATCAAAATTTCCAATCAATATTTGTTGGATATTTTGATTACGGTTATCAGAATGTCCATCAAACATAAACTGCGATTTTCCGTGACTTTTCAAAAAATTTCATATATATGCTCGAAAATCATTTTGATGACGGTCATGGAAGTTACCAGAAGTCACGGAAATGGCCAACGAATAACAAATAATGTCACCAAACCGGTCACATAACAAACATATAATATTATATATTGTAACGGAACGCTTTTACCTATGCGTACACTCGCTACGCGCAGGTCCGCGCTTCCTAAATTTAAAAGGAGCAGGTATGAAAAGGAAGTGAGACGACACGAGTTTTTATAATAAAATCAATTTAAAAATTGATTTTTATTGAAAGAAAACAAAATTATTTGTTTTTTACAATTTGCAATGCTTATTTTGTTTTTTATTTAATAACAATAAATGATTTAAACCGCTAATATGTTTTTTTTTATGTCTGTTTTGTATTTAACCTTGCTTATTTTATTTTAACCAAGTGTTGCTTGCTAAATAACAATAATTATAATGGTTTGCTGTATTTTATTTATTTTATTTTGCTTTCATTGATAATGCTTCGTTTTGTTTAATAAAATAATTTACGACGATGTCTCTTTTTTATTTTTAATTTATTTAATTTAATTTAGTATGAAGTTGGAGACACGAGAGCCAATTTACTAATAATTGTAATTGCAATAATGATAGAATAATATTCACGACGTCTCCCGTTCCTGGCGTGGTTTAAAAATTGATTTTCGGAGAAAAATCTTTATTTTGAATTTATTAACATTAAAAAATAAACAAATTAGATCTCGGACTACGGGAATTGAACGTCGCCGAACCCTTCCAATATCCCGAGCATCTAAAGGTGAGAAAGGAATGAAATCCCAGACTACGGGAGTCGAACGTCGCCGAACTACTCCAATATCCTGAGCATCTACGGGAAAATGTTTAAATAATAATAAGGGATAGAGATCCCAGACTACGGGAGTTGAACGTCACCGAACCACTCCAATATCCTGGGCATCTGCGGGAAATTGTTCAGAAATAATTAGGGAGAGACCCCAGACTACGGGAGTTGAACGTCACCGAACCACTCCAATACTCTGAGCATCTGCTGAAATTTGTTTAAATAATAATCATAAATGACCTCGGGCTACGGGAGTCGAACGTCACCGAACTACCCCAATATCCCGAGCATCAGTGGGATAATAATAATAAAGGAATTGGACCTCAGCCTACGGGAGTCGAACGTCACCGAACTGCTCCAATATCCCAAGCATCCACTAAGACCCACCAGGGAGGGGAGAGGTTCTTCTCTTTAGCTCTTTCAAGCTTCAGTTCAAGAGAGAAGACTGTCTGCCGAGTGCTCCGCGCACCGACTTTTATACCCGACTTGCCGCCGAACTGCGGCCGCCCACGCATGCGTGTTTGCTTTGTTGTGCGTCGTTGGCATGGAAACGCGCCTGCGCGGTGTCGTTCATTCTAATTTTGCTTATTTCTTTTGTTTTTTTACATTATTTTATATTATTTTTATATTATTTAATCTTATTTGATTTATTTCGATATTATTACGCAATAAAATCATTTATTTTCAATTTTTATTAATATCGATTACATAATCGATGCTCACTTCGCGTTGCGCGATGTCCGAGAGGCGGCCATATTGGTATTTTGCGCGTCGCTGTCCGCTTGACAGTTTTTCAACATGGCGGCCGGTCGCCAGTCGATAGTTGTCGCGCGGTTTTATTCATTTTTATTTTTATTTATTTCTTTTCGTAAAATTGGTATCGTCTCAATGCCCCCCAGAACAAAAATATCGAAAAGATTTTTGTTCTATTATGGAGGATTGCGACTTGATACAATAATGGATGTTTTTCTTAAATCTAGAGTCCTCGTTTCTTCTTTGACCCTCTAGGTGCTGACTTCTTTTTCGTTGTTGATCCATGTGATGTCTTCCATTAGGCTGCGATCGTAATGGCCATATTGAGCCCATTCCTTCTCGATGAGGATTTTCGACAGGTCCCCTTGTCCTCTAGGGAGTGTTAGTTGGACCTCAATCCCCAAGTTTTGTTGTTCAATAATTGTGACTGTAACTTGCTTCTGATACAGATGTTCCTGTAGCTTCTTGCAGAGTTGTGCATCCCAGTAATCCCCTTGGATTGGTTTTGTAATATATGTTCAAAAGCCGGATGTGATTCACGGCGTTATTGCGCACTTAAGCGCCATCTATGTTCAATCATTAAGAGCATAGCGAGCATCGCGAGTAATCGCCATTTTCGCCCCAACCTCCAACGTGATCGTAACGCTCCGAAAACTCCGAGGCATGCTCTCGTACAAAAGCAAGGTATGCTGTAGAATCTCCCAGGTAGATTCCTCAAGTCGGTCACAGGGCTCATCAGGGTGATTCCGCTGTCAATTAGTTTTAGGGTAGCTTCCCCGTCTTCGATTTTAACCAAGCGTCCCCGAGATGCTGTCTGTGCATCCGGGATGGCGTACAGCCGCCCAATGCTGAGTTCGACCGTGTTATTGCGATGATTTCTCAATTCCTCGTGGATGTCCTGCTCTAGTTCCGTCATTTCATACCACTTCTCTACTGTGGTGAAAGTGAAGTTTGATGGCGTCAGGAATTCCAAGATGATTGCCTCGTGGGTTCCTTCCCACTGATGAGGTAAAGGAGACTCGTGATATGTCTTCTCCCTTTGGACGAAGTTCATTATGAGATCGTTCCTCATGTTGTCGATGTTGCCAGTTCTGAAATAGAGCTGAGAATGATGCACTAGGGCTCGAGAGCCCCGCTTTTATACCCTTTTTTCATCCCCACTCTAGGTTTCCCCCTCTATGATATTTTACTATTGACTGTCGTATCCCCACTCTTATTTTTCTCTTCCTTTTCCCCTTCTCTCTTTTTTTTTTTTTAGGTTTTTGTGTTTTTCAGGTTCTTTCATGATTTTCAGGTTTTTTTTTTTTTTTTTTTTAGGTAAGTATTTTTATTTTTATTTTTAGGTAAGTATTTTTTTTTATTTTCAGGTTCTCCAGACTATACTTCTTCTTTCTTTTAGGTTTTTAGGATTTTTACGATAGGATTTTTGAAGGGTTTTTCTTTGAAAAATAAATTAAACCAAAGAGACATCGTGTTTTCGAGTTTGTAAATAGAGAGAACAACGTTTTTATTTATGATTCTTGTCCTTCCTTTGTAAATTTGTTAATTATTATATCAACAATGATATTTTCCCTTTTTTTAACAATTAAAAAAAAAAATTTAATTTAATTTACAATTTTTCCTTATCAATAAAATAAATAACAATTTTTTATAATTTTTCTGATCAGTCTTTGCCTCTTCTTATATTTGATTAATTATTATTTTGTTTCGATTTTCTTTTATTTATTTATTTTCCTTTTTATTCTATTATTTGTCCTTTTATTAACTCTCCTCTCATTTTCTCTCTAAATTCCTCCATATCCTCTTGTTGAAATTTAAATTCTTTGTTGGCTGCTTTATATTTCGCGTAAGCGCAAATGAAAACCCCACAATCGTATCCATTAGATTGTCGTGGAATATCCTTTTTATTGGTTAGCGTCCAATCCTCACTTTTGAAAACCTTATTTTCATTTTTTTTAGCCTCTTCGTGGAGATATTGTAGAAGCGTTTCTAAATATCTTCCACCATCACCCATGAGGCTATCCAAATAATCTATTTTTTTCTTTTTTATATCGATTATAGCGAGGCACCAGTGATTCGCAAGGTGGATTGGTACCAAGACTAAATCGAAATTAAAGATATTGATTTTCTTAGTCCATCTCTTGACGGCTTTGTATTTATTTAGATGGAGATAAGGGAAGAAGAATGAATTCATTACATGATTTTTTTCATTTTTTTCTTTAATCAATTCGAAATAATTGTTAATTATTTCGTCATTTAGCCATTTTCCAGGGTTCAGAGTCGCGAGATGTTGTGGCTCGATTTTTTTCACCATTTTTTGTTGATTTTCTGTTTTGTTCTTTTTTGGCTTTTCTTGGTTTTGTTTTTCTTTTATTTCTTTTTTGTTGATCTTTTCTTTTCCTGTTTCAATCGTTTCTACATTTTTTTCTGTTTTGTTTTCATTGGTTTTAACTGTTTTTTCTTTTATAGACTTTACTTCATTCTTTTCTTCGGTCCTTTTTCTTTTATTGTTGATTTTTTTTTCTTTTACTCCTTCTATTTTTATTTTCTTGAATTGCAGAATAGGTATTTCGTTTTCTTTTTCTTCGTCCTTTTCCTCTTTATTTCTTTTGTCGATTTCTTCCGTTTCCATTTTTTCTACTTTTTTTCCATCGTTGGTTGTCTCTTCATTCTTTTCCTCTTTCCAATGAAATTCTCCCGCCTTCCATTTTGTCCATTCTTCTTGGGTTCCTCCAATTTTATCGAGGCTATTTTGCTTATGATAATCGAACAATGGAGAAATCATCGGTGGTACGAAAAATTATTCTGCGATTTCTCGAAAGAATTTTTCTCGATTTAGCATAAATAATAGTTTTTGTTTAGATTCATTTGATTTTTCGATTTCGATCTTATTCACCGTCCAATTTGTTTGTATCGCCTTGTCTATTTTCAATTTTGTCGTTTGTGTTTGTTGATTTCGTATTTTTTTTTACTCTCTTCGCTTTTAATTGTCTTTATTTTATTTTTGTTTAATTTTTGACATTTATATGTCATTTCGTACCCGTTGTCCCATTGTCCAGGTTCGAAATTTGTTTGTTGAGAGAAGTGTGAAATTGAGGCTACTTCGGTCTGCGTTGACGCATCCATATTTTAACACCTATATTAAAATCCTATTTGTTATATTTTGATCCCTGTGGAAACTCGCTGTTAATAGCATGCATATTTTTCTGTTTTTCTCACCCGAAATTCCTGTCCTGAAATGCCTAAATGAATAAATAAATGGAAAGGATGGAGAAGGAGTCCAAAAATGTCCGATTCAAACGACTGTTTGTTACAGAGTGCCGTTCTGGTCGCGGACTACTTCCCCCCCAAACCTCGCAAAATTTTTATAGTTGCGAATTCGTTGCGCGACTGAGCATGCGCGCCATAAGTGTTAGCGGACTTTTCTCGAACTACAATTCGGTTGTTCGATTGGACTTGCGCGCCACAAGTGCTAGCGGATTTTTCGTGAACTATAACTGGTACAAAGTTCTTATTATTGCTTTTTACCTCTTTTTTAACGTTTTTCTTTTGTTTTTATTTGATTTTGAGTTAGTTTATTTTCCTTTCGTGACTTTTTATCGCTATTTCTTAGTAATTATTAGTGTTTTTTAATTTCAAATTAAATTTTTCTTATTTTAAAGCGTTTTTGACTTTGTAACTCTTAATTATTATTATTATTGTTAATTAAGAGCATCTTGTTTATTATTATTATTATTATTTTTTTTTTTTTAGCTTTATCGTCATAAGAGGTAAGTACTATTAGTGTTTATTCAATTTCCAATCTTACGGATAAATATCAAATTTTCAATTTTTGACTAATTAATAAATAATAAAAATTCTTTTTGATAACGTTTGTATTCTGTTTCTTTTTGATTGTTATTAACGAATTTTATCATTTTCTTAATTACTTTGTTTGTTTTTTCGATTTTTAATCCATTCTTTGTATTTTTTCAGGTTTGCGGCATGATACATCCCGCGTTCTACTAAATTATCAGGATTTTCTAAAATAAAAGTTGCGGCTGCTATTTGTTTTTTTATTCTATATGGCCCTTCATAAATTGAGAAGAATTTTGCCATTTTTTTGTTGATTGGATCACTGACGTTGCACGCTTCGGCTAAAACTAAGTCTCCTTCATGGAATTCAATTAATTTGTGTTTTGCATCAAATTTTAATGCTCTTTTTCTTCCTTTTGCCTTAATTCTATTTTTCGCAAGAATGAGTTTGGCTTCTCTTTGTGCCTCATCTTCATTATTTTCATTTTTTTCAAATTTTATCCAATTTCGCCAAATCCTTTGTGGCTTTTGATTCTTTTGAATCTCTATTGGAGTTATTTCTGTCGTTTCATGATGCGTTTCGTTCATACAATCTTCAATCACTTTTACCCATTGCAACCAGTCGGTATGTTTGTTTGTTAAAAATGTTCTGAAAAATCTTCCTATTTCTCTATTTACCCTTTCAACAATGTTTCCTTGTGGATGTCTAATTGATGAAAATACGGGTTGAATTCCCTCACTGGCTAATTTTTCCAGCCACAATCGCGAAGTGAATTGCGTACCGTGATCAAATTGTAATTTATTTGGTTTACCGTGGTTGGGAATGTAATGATTGAAAATTTTATTAATCGTAGCTTGTGCTGTAGCACTTTTTAAAGGATATAATACAACAAATTTTGGAAACGCATCAATCGTGACTAAAATATGTTTCATTCCACCCTTTGTTACCGGTAGAGGACCAAAATAATCTATCGAAACAATATCTCCAGGTCCATTTGGGACGATATTTTGTTGTGCTGCATATGAATGCTGATTGGGCACTTTATTTCTTTGACAGGAATCACAGGATGCTAAAATTTGTCTAACCGTATGATACATCTTTGGGTAAGTAAAATCCTCTTTTATAATATTGTACACTTTTTTAGCGGCAATATGTCCGTACATTTTGTGTGTTTCAGGTACAAGAAGTTCGAGAATCGCTTTCGGCAATACGACTTTCCAGGCATCAGGATGTACTGCTTTTAATAAAATATTATTTAAAATTTGATATTTGTTGTTTTGATTTATTTTAATTTCTTCCCTTATTTCTCTTATCCTGTCCTCTCGTATTTGCCATTCAGCCATTTTCGTAATTCTTTCTTTTAATTCGTTTGAAGGTTTTACAGCAAGAGTTGTTGCTATGACTATTTCTTTTCCTTCTCGACCACCTGTATCTGGAGGATTTAAACGACTTAATACGTCGGCGACAATGTTTCTTATTCCTGGACAAAATTCAAAATTAATATCATAGTCTTGGATTGCTAAAATCCATCGAGTTAATCGAGCATTTAATAATTGACAATTTTTTAAGAACGTAATGGCTTTGTGGTCAGTGATTACTTCGATTTTTGCACCTAACAAATACGTTCTCAACTTTTTTAATGTCCAAACAACCGCTAACAATTCTTTTTCAGTTGTCGTATATGCCAATTCAGGTCCTTTTAATGTCCTACTTGCAAACATTATTACACTCAGCTCGCCATTCTCGTCCTTTTGAGCCATGGTGCCCCCCAGAGCGTAGTAACTTGCATCCGTTTGTAAGACGTATCCTTTTGCTGGATCAGGATGTTTTAATAAATAAACGTCGGCAACAAATAAATTTTTTATTCGATCGAAAGCCTCTTTTTCTTCATGCTCCCATTTCCATTTTGTCTCTTTCCTTAGCAGTTTTAAAAGTGGGATTGTTTCCTCTGCATGTTTCTTAGTAAATTTTATGTAGTAATTAATTAATCCAAGAAATCCTCTTAATTGTTTGAGATTTCTTGGTGTAGGGAATTCTTATATTGCTTGTATTTTTTCTGGTTGAGGCTTGATTCCTTCGGTAGTTAAAATGTGGCCAAGAAATTCAACCTCTTTTCGGAAGAATTTGGCTTTCTTTAATTTGATTGTCATTCCATTTTGTTCGAGTCTTTCTAGTAATTCGTCTAGATGTTGCATGTGTTGCTCGAAATTTTCGGATATGACAAGCAAATCATCGACAAAATTAATAACGTGATCTCCCAGTCCATGGAGAATTATATCGAGTGCTCGCAGAAGACTTGCAGTACTTGTTTTTAATCCAAATGGTGTTACGGTGAATTCGTAAACCTTACCTCGATATTTAAATGCGGTGTACTTCATCGAATCAGGATGAAGTGGGATTTGCCAAAAACTGTTTATGAGATCGAGTGTTGTCATCACTTTTGCGGTGTGGCATTTTTGGAAAATCTCTTCGATGTTTGGTACAGATTCATGGTCGTCGGCCATTACTTGATTTAGTTTTCTGGCGTCTAAACATAATCTGACCGATCCGTCTTTTTTTATTACAGGGATGATAGGATTTATCCATGGACTCGTTGATCGTTGTATTATTCCATTATTCATTAATTTTTCGATTTCTTTATCGACTTTTTCTCAATGCATCAATGGTACCTCGTATGCATGTGCAACGATTGGTTTTTCCGTCGTTATTTCCAATTTATGATAATAAATCTGATATGATTTATGGAATCGAAGCTGCTCTTCGATTCCATAAAACTTCCTTTTGTATTTGTTTTTGTTTTTCGGTGAGTTCAGATTCGTTTACCATTTCTTCTATTTCTGTCCATGTAATATCCTCGTAGTTGTTTTCGTTATGTAAGATATTTAAACTTTGCACTGGCCTATTTTTATTTTCTTTGTTCAAAGTGAAGTCCATGTCGCTATGACTAATGGCTTCTATTTTTTTTTCATCTTCTGATGCCCCTATTGTCGGGATTACATCAGTAATATTATTATGTTTGACCTGGAGAGACATTTCTCCTAGGTCAATTAAACTTCTCAAAGGTTTGAGGGAATCTACCCCCAATAAAACGTCTCTAATTAGGCCAGGGATAATCAAATATCTAACATAACTTTTTATTTTTCCTATTTCCGTTGTTGCCATTATTTGCTGCTTTACTTTCGTTAATTTTCCTTTAATAGCGCCTTTTACCGTGACTCCTATCACCGGTAAAATTGGGCAATTTTTTAAAACTTCCTTATTTTCAAGATAAAATTCTTCAGAGATTGTGGTCACTTTGGATCCACAATCCACTAAAGCTGTTACTGGAATGCCTTCAATTTTTGCGTAAATCTCAGGACATTCCACCATTGGAACTGACTCTCCATTTATATCTTCTCCCAACAGGAATTCTCGTGTGTCGGAGAAGATTGTGTTTATTAGAATCATTTTAATTTTGAGGTTATCCATTGATTCATCGTTTTCTTTTTCCATTTTCTCGATTTCCGTTGTACCTCGCACTTCTTTTGTTGATTTATTATTTTGTACGGGTACCACGTTTACTCGTTTCCCGCCGTTGAAGTGGATGGTTGAGGCTCTTCCTGCGTCGTTATTGTTTGTAGAGGTTGTGCAACGTTGTTTTCCTCCTTATTTCTGTATCCTCCATTATTTCGGTCTGCATTTTGTTGCCAATTGTTTCTGAATCCTCCATTGTTTCGATTTCCTCCATTAGAGTTTGATGACCATCCGTTGTTTTGTGGTTGATTTCTGTTTTGATTTGATGACCATCCATTGTTTTGGGATTGGTTTTGATAATTGGAATTTCTATTAAAATTTGAATTTTGATTGTAATTTTGATTCCAATTATTTCGATTCCCATTATTCTGTTTTTGATTCCCATTTTGTTGATTATAGTTTTGACGTTGATTTCCATTTTGTTGATTATATTTTTGTCGTTGTTGACCCCAATTCGATTGATGATTTGAATTTTGATTTCCCCGTTGATTCCAGTTTTGTTGATTCTGGGGCATTGTCACGGTAGCACCCTATATATTTCATTCCTTGTCCAAATCCTTTCCCACATTCGCACCCGATACCTCACATCCGCTCTCACAGTCAAAACTCCTAACACAGCATCCTTATCTTATCACCGCATTCCTCAGCACTTACTTTGTCCCACGAGCCTCAACTTCTCCTCCGCTTCATCTCCCCACTACCACTTCACCAAATCATTCTCCTTTATTCTACTCCTCAGTTCATCACCATCATTCGAACCAATTGCTTCGTGCTCCCTTATTACTCAGTCTTAATATATTATATCTTTTACATCATTCTTCCGTCTGAACTATTATTATTAACATTTTATTCACCCTTTCGACCCCGACCATTACAGCATCCTGTAGGGCTTTTGTTCCCTATCATTTTCGTTTTTGTTTGTAGGTGTTTCTCTTTCCCTTTTTGAATTGATAGGGCCTCCTTGATCAATTTTTTCCAAAAATTCGATCAATTGTTCGAGAGTTTCGAATCCTCGGCTGATAATGGTTGCTCGAATTTCCTCCGTAAAGTGTTGAGACAGTGAGGCGATAATGTCCTTGTCACTCGGGGGTGGAAAAAGGTCTCGAGCCATTCCAAAAATGCGAATTGCGTATTCAACTTTGTGCAATTTACTGTCATTTTTGAAATAACCGAACTCTAAATCCTTTCGAACCTTCCTCTGGGCCTCTTTGCCCCAGAAGCGTTCAGTAAACTTCTTTTCGACATCCTCGAATCCTTCAATTTGGTCCTCTACGAGAACCCACCATTCTTTGGCTGATTTTTCGAGGCTTTGTCCGAGGAGATATTTCAATTCTCCTAACGTCGGATTTGTCACCTCGCAATAGTGACGGAATTCTTTTATGAATTTAATTGGCCTAGCCCTGTTTGATCCGTCAAATGTTGGCGGTTTTATTTTAATTTTATTTGTTTGTACAATCGGCGTAGACCTCTGTTGCATTTTTATTTCCTCTTCTTCATTGTTGTCATCCTCTGTTTGTTCTTGAAACGCGATTTGTTGTTTTTGAGGAATTATTCGCGTACTTTCTTGTTGCGGTGTGTGATAGACTATTTTATTTTCGAGGTCTAATATTTTTTTTCTTTGATCGCCTACCGTTAATTGTAATTGAGCAACACTAACTTCAGTTACCGCAATTCGAGATGTTGTATGCTCTAATTTTTGCGAAAAATATTTAAATTGTTTGTCTTGTCACAACCGACGAAAATTTTGCTATTTTTAACAATTAAAATAAAGTTAATACTTAAGACTTTTCCCTTAAGTAAAGTATCATAAGCCGACACGACGTAGCAACCTTTGACCTGCTAGGCCATAATTCCAGCACGCGCCGCACACGACGACCCTACGCTCATGTTTCCCTAACACACACAAACATCTTACCCAGCCTCAAGAGTCACACCATAGAAACTATGCCGCTATCACTACTCTTACACTAAGACACTGACCGAATCTATTCTTCTAAATTAGGTCAACAAAACAAGATCATAAAAATCCCCGTTTTGCCAAAATCAATTCCCCACCAATTTCCCTAAAATTCACTCTATAAAAGCCGTGATTTTTCATCGCGCTTTGCATTTCGTTCCGTACCTAGAGTCGCGTGTATACTGTTAGCAGTAGTTCGAATTGTCATTCGGTTAGCCGTCTTATACAATTAAACTCTGGCCGACTCCGGATCCATTGTAAAAGAACGCGAGTTAGTCCAGCAATTAAAGTCTTCATTTCGATATTCAACTTAGAATATTTTCCGATAAAATAACCAACATCTCCAAAGAATAGAAGTAAGCTACAAAACCAAAGGACACCTCTCCGGTAAAGTACCTATTATTTTATTCTCGAAGTTTGTATCCAAAGATTATATTTAACTAACATTTTATTCGACGAATGTACAAAGAGTCTTAGGATCTCTTTATCCATTCTAATTGTATTTACTAATATATCATTTATATTAAAGAGTGCTTGCATCATATAAAAACTTCTTAATTCTTTAAAGATAAACCTTCTTTCCTCAAGTCGCAATTAAGATAAAGCGAGACTTCTCGAGGTCTATCGGCGTGCGCCCACCATACTCTTAGGAGTATATCTATATACAACGCTCTGCGTATAAACTGCAGGGAAAAGCATATGGGACATAACGTTTACCGCTCGACGTTCAAACACCCAATCTTTTCCTTCACGCCTCTCCGGACGTGACGTCTATTGGAGCTAGGATCTCATGCACCTCGTTTGCAATTCGAGCCTCTAACAATTTCATGTGATTTTCTATTTGTTCACTCTGATCATTTAAATGTGTTTTGATTTGATTGACTATTTAATGATTTTTCGCAATTTCATTTGCCATGCTTTGCATCTGTAATTTTAAATCGCGAGTGACTTCTATTAAATTTTCTAACATAACATCCCTACTGTATTCAAATCGCGGTTCATCTTTATCTGATTTAGGAGTGCCAAATTGTTCCCCCTTGTTTACTTTTTCTTCAGTTTTTTCCAATTCTGATCCGAAATTCCCCCTAGATTCGTTAAAAATATTACCCGTGCTTCGAGGTGGCATCGTGGTATCTAATTCTATTTGTTCGGTTTGATTTTCTGGATTTTGAAATCCAGAATCGCCTATGGCTTCGTCTATTTGATTTTTGTCATCCGCCATCTTGTTTGTTCTAATGATTTTTATTTAACAAAAATATCAAAATTTATCCCCTAGTCTCACTCCGTTTTGCGAATACCTGCCCCACGTTGGGCGCCAGTTGTAACGGAACGCTTTTACCTATGCGTACACTCGCTACGCGCAGGTCCGCGCTTCCTAAATTTAAAAGGAGCAGGTATGAAAAGGAAGTGAGACGACACGAGTTTTTATAATAAAATCAATTTAAAAATTGATTTTTATTGAAAGAAAACAAAATTATTTGTTTTTTACAATTTGCAATGCTTATTTTGTTTTTTATTTAATAACAATAAATGATTTAAACCGCTAATATGTTTTTTTTATGTCTATTTTGTATTTAACCTTGCTTATTTTATTTTAACCAAGTGTTGCTTGCTAAATAACAATAATTATAATGGTTTGCTGTATTTTATTTATTTTATTTTGCTTTCATTGATAATGCTTCGTTTTGTTTAATAAAATAATTTACGACGATGTCTCTTTCTTATTTTTAATTTATTTAATTTAATTTAGTATGAAGTTGGAGACACGAGAGCCAATTTACTAATAATTATAATTGCAATAATGATAGAATAATATTCACGACGTCTCCCGTTCCTGGCGTGGTTTAAAAATTGATTTTCGGAGAAAAATCTTTATTTTGAATTTATTAACATTAAAAAATAAACAAATTAGATCTCGGACTACGGGAATTGAACGTCGCCGAACCCTTCCAATATCCCGAGCATCTAAAGGTGAGAAAGGAATGAGATCCCAGACTACGGGAGTCGAACGTCGCCGAACTACTCCAATATCCTGAGCATCTACGGGAAAATGTTTAAATAATAATAAGGGATAGAGATCCCAGACTACGGGAGTTGAACGTCACCGAACCACTCCAATATCCTGGGCATCTGCGGGAAATTGTTCAGAAATAATTAGGGAGAGACCCCAGACTACGGGAGTTGAACGTCACCGAACCACTCCAATACTCTGAGCATCTGCTGAAATTTGTTTAAATAATAATCATAAATGACCTCGGGCTACGGAAGTCGAACGTCACCGAACTACCCCAATATCCCGAGCATCAGTGGGATAATAATAATAAAGGAATTGGACCTCAGCCTACGGGAGTCGAACGTCACCGAACTGCTCCAATATCCCAAGCATCCACTAAGACCCGCCAGGGAGGGAAGAGGTTCTTCTCTTTAGCTCTTTCAAGCTTCAGTTCAAGAGAGAAGACTGTCTGCCGAATGCTCCGCGCACCGACTTTTATACCCGACTTGCCGCCGAACTGCGGCCGCCCACGCATGCGTGTTTGCTTTGTTGTGCGTCGTTGGCATGGAAACGCGCCTGCGCAGTGTCGTTCATTCTAATTTTGCTTATTTCTTTTGTTTTTTTACATTATTTTATATTATTTTTATATTATTTAATCTTATTTGATTTATTTCGATATTATTACGCAATAAAATCATTTATTTTCAATTTTTATTAATATCGATTACGTAATCGATGCTCACTTCGCGTTGCGCGATGTCCGAGAAGCGGCCATATTGGTATTTTGCGCGTCGCTGTCCGCTTGACAGTTTTTCAACATGGCGGCCGGGCGCCAGTCGATAGTTGTCGCGCGGTTTTATTTATTTTTATTTTTATTTATTTCTTTTCGTAAAATTGGTATCGTCTCAATATATATATAATATATATATATAATATAATATACTTTTATAATAATGTTTAATAAAAATCATAAAATTATTTACAATGTAATGTTTTTCTCCTCCTTTCTCTCTCTCTCTCTCACTCTCTCTCTTCCTCTCTCTCTCCCTCTCACTCTCTCTGTCTCCCCCTCTCTCTTTCTCTTTCTCTCGCTCGCTCTCTCTCTCTCTCTCTCTCTCTCTCTCTCTCTCGCTCTCTCTCGATCACGTGAGTACAGCTTATCACCTGTCACTTCGGCTCTTCCTTTTTGGATCTTTTCTGCTGCCTCTTGCCCTCGGGCGTTTTGGTTGCAGGTTCTTTGGCTTGTGTTTTTTATGCCATTTTCATCAATATTGTTGAATTTGGCTTTGTGCTTTTATCTGCTGGGATTTTCAACTTTCTGGGTGTGCGAATTTCATAACCTCACTTTCTGGACCCTGGCCGCCACCCGCTTTCTTTCTCCTCTATCACGATTACGGGACACGTGGCGCCATCTTTAATTGATAATTCGCTTATCAATGCTCTTCACCGTCGCGTCATCTGTAGGGATTGTCAACTAATTTATACTATCTCTCTTATCGGGATCTACTTCTGTGATGCCATCTACTGGGTTCTTCCGGGACCTTATATCGACTATCGATTACGCACTCTGATCCTCTTATCGATCGATTGATCTTGTTGCTCTTGTGATCTTCTTATCGATCGCTGGCTCCTGACTGCTCTCTTGGACAAATTTTTATCGACCGCCGGCTCTTTCTATTCTTGTGGGTTCTTCACTTAAGGACATTTGCTGTTTTTTGCTATCTTTCCATTGACACCATGAACTGCGGCATTTGTAATTCTACGATCAAGCGCAAGGAGCCATCCATCGCTTGCACCGGAGTGTGTATGCGGAATTTCCACCATGCCTGCGTTACAACTACACTCAATTTTGATCCATTGGAGTTTGGCTCTTCATCTTTCAAATGTGAGCAGTGCATGCGGCGCCGATCGACCATTCTGGACCGCTCTACGGATCTTTCGCATGATCATTCCATGATGGAGACTTCGATTCAGATTGACACAATCCCATCGCCATCTGGTGTCACACTTGATGATGTTATGCGTCAACTTCAGGCGAACGCGGTTGCGTTTGATAACAAACTCGATAAGAAGCTGGAGGACTTGAAGACGGATCTGCAACGCCAATATTCTGCTATCCAAACCACTGTAGCAGGGGTGATTAAATCGGTTTCATCATTGCGTGGCGAACTTTCATCCCTTTCAGACGATCACCACGTACTCCGTGCTCGTGTGGATGAGACTGAGGGACTGGCACGTACTGCTATTGCTGAGCTGAACTCTTTGAAGCAACATCAGACTATTGAGATGAACTCGCTTAAATCGACGTGCTCTGAGTTGGCAGCTGCGCTGGATTCTACTCCTTCGTATTTAGGAACAGCGTCTTCTTCGATCTCCTCATCATCGTCATCACTTTTAGACTCGGCTGGAATTGTCATCCGAGGTGTGCCGTCGGAGCTCACTCTTACGGATACTGAGATTGTCCGTGCGGTCTTCATGTCTCTTGGTTCTTCTCATCTTCTAGATGATGTCCTCGACTCTCGCTTCATGAGACCGAAAACTTCGCAACCGTCGAACTCTGCTGCTCCTCTGGGACCATCGAGAACCAAGTCATCACTTGTATGCCGTATGAAGTCTGTTATTACTCGTGATTTCATTCTTGAAAAAGTCTTTGCTAAGAAAACACTGTCTGTCAGGGATGCCTTCTCCATTGACCGTGACGATCGTATTTACGTGTCCGAGCTTCTCCCACCGAGCATTCATAAACTTCTTTTATTAACTAAATCTAGAGCTCGTGGCCTTAAACTCTCTCGTGTTTGGGCCAATCATGGTGTTGTCAAGGTCATTCGAGAAGGTAGCCCTACAGTTATTATACTGCGTTCTGAATCTGATCTTGATCAATTTGCGTGACTCCCGGGATGTGAGAGTCAATCATCTGCTCTTAAAGCCAATTTTCCCTCACCATCTGCAGTATTAAAAGTCGCCTGCTTTAACGCTAACTCACTGCTTGCTCATTTTCCATTTGTCTCTGCGCATATTGCTATGAATTTTTATCATATTATTGCTATTACGGAAACTTGGCTTCATGATCGTATTCCGAATGATCTTGTTGTTCTTCCTGACTTTTTTCTCATTCGTAATGATCGAGTGGGTAAACGCGGTGGAGGGGTGGCTTGCTATATTCATAATTCTCTGCGTTTTAAGTTGCTCGCTGTCTCTGCTCAAGAATTTAGCAATGCCCCAGAATATCTCATTGGTGAGATTCGTAATGTGCATGATCGGACTATCCTATTTGCTACGGTTTATAGACGTCCAAAGGGTATCTTGTTTAATGATTTTTCTGAAATCCTTGGTGGCCTCTCGGTGAATTATCAAAATATTATAATTACTGGGGATTTGAATTGTGACCTTTTACAGTCTCACTTTGAGGCGAATGCTCTTCGCGAATTTGCTCTGTCACAATCTCTTTTTATCGTCGAATCTGGTCCGACGTTCCATTCAAACTCATCTCATTCCTTACTTGATCTCTTCTTGGTTGACAGTCCTTCTCAAGTTATTTCTTTTGTCAAATCTGCCTCTCCTTTTATTGCTGGTCATGATCTTCTTGAACTTGAATATAAATTTCAGCCAGATTGTCGGTCACCTGTTACCGTTGCTCGGAGGAATACTAAACACTTTATTGCATCTGATTATCGTAACTCTCTTTCGTCTTCATTATCTTGGCTGAGTCCTGTATCCTTTTCTTCTCTTTCGTCTGTCAACCAACTTGATCAATTAATTCTTGATTTTTCCTCCTCTATTTCTGCTGCATTTGATACTCATGCGCCCATGACCGCCTGGACCATCAAGCGTTCTCCTGCTCCTTGGCTCACGACTGAACTTCGTGCCAAAATGAAGCATCGAAACCGTCTTTATAATCAAGCAAGGCGTTCGCGTGATTTATTATCTCTGTCGGTTTACCGTAATTATCGTAATACGCTCTCGCTGGAGCTTCGCGCTGCGAGGGACTCGTTTTATTTTTATCGCCTCTCCTCGATTTCTGATCCTTCGAAAATCTGGAAGGAGCTATCTTTTCTTTCGCTTACGAAGCCTAGAGGTTCTTCTCCATTCGCCTTCTTCTCTCCTAATATCCTCAACTCTTTTTATGCCGCTATCTCTACCTCGACTGTTCCTTCTACTTCTTCCATTCTTGATCTTCATCTGCCCTCCTTGCCTCCGCTTCAGCCTACATTTCTATTTTCTATTATCACTCCTGAATCATTGAGTACAGTCCTTTCATGCTCACACTCTCTCTCGCTTTCGCAGGGACCTGATTCCCTCTCTAGTTTTTCTATCGTCAAAGCTTTACCGATAGTCTTCGACCTGATCTTGAACATCTTCAATTCCAGTCTCCGTCTCTCGATCTTTCCCTCTCCTTGGAAACGGGCCTTCATTCGCCCGTTGCTCAAGTCTATTCCACCTTCTTCTCCATCCGATACTAGGCCTGTTGCCAATCTCTGTGAGCTGTCTAAGGCTCTGGAACGCATCGTTTCGAAACAGATTACGGACTTCCTTTCGGTCAATTCTCTTGCAGATCCGTTTCAATCTGGATTCAGAGCGGGCTATAGTACGCAAACAGCTTTATTAAGGCTGAATCAGGATGTTCGTCAAGCGGTTGATGATCGCAAGCTTACCATTCTTGTTCTTTTTGATTTTAGCAAGGCGTTCGACACTGTTCCACATCATCTCCTTCTCCATAAGTTACGTCTTTTGGGCTTCTCGGATAGTGTCATTGCCTGGTTTTCTTCCTACCTTTCTAACCGATTTCAAGCAGTTGTGGATGATCGGGGTTCACTCTCTTCCTGGCGTGAGACCAATATGGGTGTTCCGCAGGGCTCAGTTTTGGGGCCTCTTCTTTTTTCACTTTTCATTCGTGACATTGGTAATGGGCTGCGCTTTTCCCGCTATCTCACATATGCTGATGATACTCAGATCTACACAACTTGCTATCCTATTGACCTTGCTCTTACACTGTCCAATCTTGCTCATGATGTTAACTACATCTCTCATTATGCCACTGATAACGGTTTAAAACTCAATCTGGCTAAGTCAAGTGTGATGATCATGGGCAGTGGTACTTATATTAATCAAATTAATTTTTCTTCTATTCCACCGATCATTGTTAATAATGTCAAGCTTCCGTTCGTTAATCACATTCGCAATCTTGGCATAATAATGCAGTCTAATCTATCCTGGCACCGTCATATTATGTACATCTCCTCAAAGATTAACCTTATCCTATATCGTCTTAAATATAACAAAAATCTCCTCTCTTTCAAATTACGTAAACTCCTTATCACTGCTCTTGTTTTCCCTCAGCTTGATTATTGTTGTCTTGTTTATAATGACCTCACTGGTGAACTTAACCTAATTCTCGAACGCCTTGTTAACAAATGCATCCGTTTCATGTTCAACCTACGTCGTGATGTACATATTTCCCCGTATCGAAATCGACTTCGTTGGCTCACTGTTGCTAATCGCAGAAAATACTTTATGGGCATTTTCGTCTTTAAACTACTCCATAACTCTCTACCCTCTTACATTTCTGATCTCTTCCCTCTTGCTCCTCTTCCATCTCGTCCCTCCAGACGTCCTTTCCCCTTAACGTTTTCTATTCCACCCCTTAGAACCGCTACGCTACAAAAATCGTTCGTCTTCAGTGCTTCTTATTTTTGGCACTCTCTCCCTTTTCATATTATTTCTTGTGATACTCTTTCCACATTTAAGAAGGATCTCTTTACTTTTCTAGTCGATTCTCAAAATATTGTTTAATCGCCGTCTTCGCTGCGCTCTGTTACTTTAAGTTATTTTTAGTTTAATTTTAAGTCTAGTTTAAGTTTTTATGTACTTTATTCTTTTCTTTGTTGCCTACGAATCCTGATTAAGGGCATAATAAATTTGATTCATTCATTCATTCTCTCTCTCTCTCTCTCTCTCTCTCTCTCTCTCTCTCTCTCTCTCTCTCTCTCTCTCTCTCTCTCTCTCTCTCTCTGCTTTCAAACACTGCCGTATCATCATCTATAACTATAATTTAATTATTATTATATGTTACGCGTTACACCCATCGCTTCCCAGAAGTTGAATTTTCATCTAAAAAACCGTCAGATCTCAGGATTGCGTGGGTGGATCGACTTGCGACAACTACCAATGGAAAAAGAAAAAATAATAAAAAATCGTCCTCCATACTCAGATTTTTTATTTAACACGTTCCTGTGTGGGAGTGATTTCAAAACATTGTGACGTCACAAAGAGCCCATATTGGAGTATAGAAGAGTGCGGCAGGGCTCGTGCTGACTTTTGTCTTTTTAATACTTGGCGTCGTGCCGCTACCGCGTCTCTTGATGTACATTAATTACTTTATTTTTTGGTATTGTACCATTCTTTTTTTTTCTCCGTTTTAACAGGTGGGAGCTCTTCTGCGGCCGGGATAACAAACAAAATTGTATACATGATTGCCGTAGATCATTGGCCTTTGTCAATAGTTGACAGTAGAGGATTCAGAGCATTGATGAAGGAAGTTGTCCCACTTTACTCGATTCCAAGTCGAAAAACTATAACAAAAATACTCCAGCTGAAGTACGAGCAGATGAAAAAAGTGTATTGAGATCGTCCCGCACTTCAAACTTCCCTCACTCTAACATGCAGCATATGGACGGATACGGCTAATCAGAGTTACCTTGGCATCACGTGCCATTATTTATCAAAAGAACTCTCATTCGCGAGTAGTTGCTTGGGAGTATTTCCGCTCCATGAGCGTCACACGGCAAACTACATTTCGGAAAAGTTTGAATCTTCCCTGGCGGCGTTCGGTATACCAGTAGCCAAAGTGACAGCGATTGTAACGGATCGTGGAGCAAATATTTTCAAGGCCACGGTTGACACGTTTGGTGCTTCAAAACACATTCCGTGTTTTGAGAAACTGGAGGTTTTCGCCACTTGAGAAAATCTTCTTTCGCGTCAAAGAAATCGTCACGTTTACGAAAAAGAGCGTCGTTGCATCGGATGAGCTGCTAAAACTCCAAATCTTCAACGGGAAGACTGAAGGTACGGCTCTGAAATTGAAGCAAGATGTGCCCACGCGCTGGAATTCAACATTTTACATGATTGAAAGATTTCTCGATCTCCGTGATTACATCTATCCAGTTCTGATGAAATGCTCGTCAACTCCGGAAATGTTGACAAGGGAAGAAAGTGAAATTCTTAAAGATTGCGTACGAGTTATGCATCCGATTGAACACGTAACACGCGAAATGAGTGGGGAAACGTATTCAACAGGTAGTATGGCCATCCCAATCATCCGATGCATGGAAACCACTTTGAGTCGATGCGAACCAACCACGAAAGTCGGTCAATCTTTCAAGACCGCCATTATTGCACAAATTCAAAGAAAATTCGATGCAATCGAAAAGAATGAATTATTGGCAATGGCAAGAATAATGGATCCCCGGTTCAAGAAAATTAACTTTCAATCTGCTCTAGCAGCAGCAGGGGCAATAAGAAAAATCAATAACCAACTCAAATTGGGTGGTGATAGTCCCGGTTTGATAGATCCGCCCGCTTCGGAATCGAAAACCGCTACTTCTACTGATGTTGTTGACATATGGTAAGTCCATGATAATTTGGTCGCCAAAAACATGGAATCATCGGGAAATGATTCTTCGGAGCTGAATCTGGAATTCAGTTAATATCTGAATCAGCCCCCAATCCCACGACAAGGAAACCCGCTCGAATATTGGTTCAGCGTGAAAAAAGCGTTCCCCAAACTCTACACTGTGGCAATAAAGTATCTGAATATTATAACAACTTCGGTCCCATTGGAGCGGTTATTTTCCAAAGCTGGGGGGATAAAAACAGAGCGACACAACAGATTGGTGGATAAGCATCTAAATATGCTGCTATTTTTGGCTTCAATGTGTGACGAGGACTGGGATATGGAATAGATGATTAAGGTTTTACGTGTATGCGTATTTATATCTCGAATGGGGTTGTTTTGTCCGTTTTCAAAAATGTTATTTATTTCTGTGTTGTTTCATGTTCCTAAATGTAACTAATATTATAAGCTTGTTTTTTTCAAACTTACCTCATGGTTGTTTTTTGCCGTTATATATTTAAATTTTTGTTTTTTTTTATGAGATTGGAAGATTGTTATCCAGAGTCGCGGTACCGACTCGTTGTTGAGAAAGGAAAATAAAAAGTGAATGCATGTGTGTAATTATTGTACCTTTTTTCTTATTCTGTCATACTTTTTAATTAATAAAATCCTCTGGTAATATGCTGTGCTTATAAATTAATTATTTTTTGTGTCACCGCATCATTAAAACTAAACAAAAAAATAACGTTCAAATTTATATTGCAGATAACGATTCATAACTTCTGGTGCCTTGCTGGATGAGCAACTGGATTTTTTTCCAAATTTTTCAGGAACTTTGTTAATTATTGAAAAATCGATGAAATATATAAATTTTAGATTAAAAAATATATCTTGCGGCGTTTTTTTTAACTCTAGGAGAAAAAGTTGTGGATCAAATTCAAATTTTTTTTTAATAATCAAGCCTATTAGAAAAAATCGATTAATCGATTATTTTTCGATTTTTTTCTTGAAAAATCGATTTTCAGTTATCGATTGCTGGTATAATCGATTATTTGAAAATCGATTTTTTTTTAAATATCGCCCATCTCTATATGACAAAACTTTGAAGTTCCGATCAAAAATAACGGTCCGGCAAAAAAATATTAAATATTAGGGTCTGTGGGCATGTATTGAGCTAAAAAATAACCTAGAAACGTGCGTCAGTCTCGCAATATCTGGAAATTTGATGTGGATTTGAAAAATGAAAAATGAAAAATGAAATTTTAAATCAATATCATAAAATTATTCGTCATATTGACAAAAATAGTCGTTTCAATAAATATTGCGATAAACTCGTGTCGTCGAATTACGTTTTTTTTATTCAATTTTGATGAAAAAACGAGTTTTTTTTTCCTGAAAACGGATGTTGCGACGTGAAAATCATATCTCGACAAAAAATTGAGATTTACCCAAGCTCTTGGGTTTTTTTACAGCTCAACAAACTGAAGTTGAAGGAAAAAAATTGTCAATGCCAGGAAGGCAACCCAAGACAACGTTTTTTCGATTCAATTTTGATTCAAACGTCATTCATCGAGTTTCGCGAGTTGTGCAATACCGCCAGAAAGGGGGGAAGGCGACGAAGCTTTTCGTCATCTGACCCATCACCTCAAACGGAATATTTATAACGCGCGGGCACGATGTATGTTCAAGATGCCGCTAGTGTATTGCGGAACGTTTCGAATCCTTGCGGTTCAGATCCCCGCACGAAATAGTCCCTATGCGGCTCCATGGTAGATTACTTCGTACGACGAGTCCGGAACATTTTTGATTCACGGGGTTAAAGTTTGCATTATTGGAAAGCAACGAAAATCTCTTCATTGTTTTCTTCACCATGCAAAAAATTATGAACAGTATTCAGTCGATAGGTTTCTGCGTCCTAAAAACTACAAGAAAAGTTAAGACTGTTTCAAAAATATAAAAAAGAAGAATTTTTTTAATTCATTGAGTTCCAACCGTGCAAACTTCAGTCCCGTTTTTTCGACACTTGAAACATTACGATTTTCTAGTGAAAATTCCACATTGTTTTAGAAACATTTGTATACGACTCGAAAATGTCACAGCTTCTGATATCCATGCCTTGTTTATTTTTAATTATTTCCGACGTGTACACGAGTATTTATTAATGCTTGGAAACCAAAAAACAGTTATCTTCAATATTTATCCATTTTCAGGACAACGATAATATTATTTGTAATGATTGACTTTCATTATTTTATAATGTATGTTTTTGAAAGTATTTCAACATCTTCTCGTTATAAAATATGTTGAAATAAGAAAATAAAAGATTTATGAAATATCAACAACCCAGTTGAACTAAGAAATTTTCTAATGATCAATTACGAAAAAAAAAAACGGAGCTTTCAAGTAAAAACCGCGACTGAATCAATAAAACTATTTTTTTCTTTGAAAATTTTATTTAAAAAACTGTATAGAAAAAGTTTATTAATAAATCATTTTTTAACAAGGTTTACTAATACTTTTTTTTTCCTTTGTCGTCTATAAAACAAAAATATATGGAAAAAATAAAGAATACTTCGTTCGAAGACTACTATTGCTGATATCTTACTCAAATATATTTGATTCTGTATGTTCAGATAAGCGAGATCTGAAAAGTTGTGGTCATCTCAAAAATAATTTTTTTGTAGATTTCCGCTAAAACTCTGTTATTTCTTTACATTTTGTTGTGACAAAACGATTGAATACTCGTCTTTGCATTGTGACGAGGCACGGTCCAGCAATGATGAGCGAATAAAAAGGTGATCCGAGTGGGACTCGATCCCGGGACCCGCGGAGTCTGAGTCCGGAGCGCTAACCACTGCGCTAGGGCCATCTATATTCTAACTCATATTGCCAGACCGTGACACTCCCCCTCCTACAGTGTTCGACATCCTCGTCGACTAACGTCGCATTTTCCGAAGATTCTGCCTCTGTGGGTGATTCAAAGTATTCTGCCGCGTTTGGGCTTTCGTAGATTCTGCCGCTCTGGGCTTTTGTATGTGCCGCTGTGGGCCGTAGATTTGCCGCTGTGGGCCGTAGTTATTGCCGCTGTGGGCCGTTGATTTTGAGTGAGCGTGTAGTCGGCTCGAAACTTCTGACACCATTTTGTGACGAGGCACGGTCCAGCAATGATGAGCGAATAAAAAGGTGATCCGAGTGGGACTCGATCCCGGGACCCGCGGAGTCTCAGTCCAGAGCGCTAACCACTGCGCTAGGGCCACCTATATTCTAACTCATATGCCAGACCGTGACAAATATTTTCAGTTGAAAACAACAAAAAAAAAACATGTCACCGGCCGTTCCGGTGATTTTTTAAACATTTGCTCTGTGAAACTAGATTTAAAATAAAGCCCATTATTCTATATTCATACCGGTGTTCTTGAATAATTCTGAAGCTTTGCATAAGTATAATTAATCAATTTTGCATCATTTTTTTTTTGAGCAACCAAAAGTTTCAATATATCGTACTTATTTCATTTTGTCCAGCTCGGAAATCCCTACACAATAACTGATGAGAAACAAATACTAGAGCGAAAAAACCATCAATATTTTGTACAAAATATTTTGGTGCATTACAGAAAATATTAAATGGCCTTATTATTAATTGTCCAAAAAAAGACAACACACGGGACTGAAATGACGAAGCGGTTATGAAGCTTTCCACATTTACAGCGCCGAACAAAAGAAGGAAATAAAGTGAAATATTAAACATTAATTCCGATTACAAGGATTTTTAATCCTTGACCCGGATGGATGTTACAAAGTTCTTTGGAAAATATATAAGGACTTACCTTTGCAGACAATGATTCCGGTGTTCTTGAAGAGAAATTAACGTCATCAATTGTTGCCACGAGTTTTCCTATTACGGCTGCGACTTTTGGCACTGTTATTTTATTTTTTCCGCCCATCTTCTTCACTCAAAACACAAGCACTGGTCACGACTTCGATAGAATACGATAAATAGAAAAAAAAATCGAGCTCGGATTGCGTTAAGAGGCAACTAAATTATCTCTAACCTCAAAGGAAAAAATTTATCGAAGCAATTTTCTTACGTTTTAAATCGATCTTACGAACAATGGAACCTCGAAATAATTACCCGAAATAACGATATTAATCGAAATATACCGAAAACTGGACCGTTGATTATGTAAAACAATGAATTCACTTGCGTCTTTACAATCCAAACTCAAATGTATTATTTTTATGAACATCAATCCACGAATGAAGCGATCACAAAAGTAATAATTTGCGCGCTACAATTTTTTCCGTTACACCACTACACTTGCACCACCTACTTCTTTTGATTTCTTCTTTTTCTTCTTTTGGTTATTTCTCTAGACGTGGGAAATGTGTCAGTATTGCCAACTTATACCAGCGGGAATTACTATTTTCAAAACTTATTTGAGGCCGCAGTTTGATTCGCTGCCCGATATCGCGACACGCGCGCCACGGTACCGCAGCGCCACGCGTTAAAATAACAAACTAACCGCGTTTGCAGCAGCGCGGAGAAATTTCTCTCCTCCTGCGCCTCACCCCGAGGCGCCCGACCTCATTCTGCAATATCAACCACCACGGTACCGCGGCGCCGCGTGTTAAAATATCAAACTAAGCAGCTTTGTAGAAGCACACTGAAATTTCTCCCCCCCTTCCCCTCAGCCCGAGGCGCCTGCCCTCATTTCGTAATATCAACGGTTTTCAAAACGTGGACACCACGAGTGAGAAATACAAGTTCGCAGAAAAGAAGAATTCGCAGACAAAGAACGTAAGTATAGCTTATCGTTAATAAATCATATATTTATTGCATGTAACGTAAATAAAAAATAAAATAATTTCAATCGAAATAAAAAACGCTCGATTCGTTGCATGATGTTTGAAATATGTTTTTTTTTTCGTTCGTTTTTCTTGACCCTTTCATTTTTGATAAAGTGTTCATAAGAAAATATAAAAAAAACCAATAAGAAACAAAAATATGAATAAAAACGTGAGAAGAAATATAAGAAATACGAATGAGGAAAAAAACCTTTCCAAATGTTATGGAAGAAATTGAACTTTGTTCGTGTTCCATCTTTTCGTATATTTTTGATTGAAGTTGTATTTGTTGAATTGTCCTTCATTTTCATAAACATCGAACGCGTGATAATTCTTGGGTACCAGGATACTTGCTACGTATCCAGAATTCTTGAGCCGTACCTCATTGAATTTTGATACGCAGAAAGCACTCTCCGCCACCAATATTCTTTCTGCGTAACTTATTATTTGTTAAGACTGAGCGAAGTTTCTCAGTACCCAGAATTCTTATTGCGTAGCAGCAGAGAATGAGGCTTGCGCTAAAGCCTTCTGGGTACCAGAATATTTGCTGCGGGACCACAGAGAATAAGATATGCTGGAAAAGTCTTCGGCATGGAGAATTCTTTAGCCGTACCTCATTGAATGTTGATACGCAGAAAGCACTCTCTGCCACCAATATTCTTTCTACGTAACTTATTATTTGTTAAGACTGAGCGAAGATTCTCAGTACCCAGAATTCTTATTGCATAGCAGCAGAGAATGAGGCTTGCGCTAAAGCCTTTTGGGTACCAGAATATTTGCTGCGGGACCGCAGAAAATGAGGTACACAGAAAAGGTGTTCGGCATCCAGAATTCTTCTCGCATACCAAAAGACAATGGTACGAAAGAATTTCGATACTAATTTATGATGTATTTTTACAGAATCACGGGCGATCCAATTGTGAATCCAGAAGTGGTTGATGTAGGAGAAAACGATGATGACATACGTCAGCAGCTTGAGACGCTGCAAAACAATTACGAACGCGATCAGCGGTTGCTACGCGATATGCGTGAGCGATACGAAGGGAGGCAGCAAAGACCACCTCCTCCGCTGCAACCACTCCCGCAACGGCAGCAGCAGAATGTATGCTGTTGTCAACAGCGGAGACAGCAGCCACTGTGCCGGGATGTACCGAACCGCAATTTGTAAGTATAGTTCAAATCAAACAAAAAATTATTCTATTTTTCTTCGGGAGAATCTAAAACTGAGATTCAATATTTGAGAAGAAGAATTTGATTTTTTTTTGAATTTGACATTATTTGAAAGAAAAATATTGAAACATCATTTCTAATATTAGGTTTTTTTTTTAACAGATGTTCGTGCCCATCGGCAACGGCGTATGACAAGCTGAAAGCGTGAGTATTCCTGAAATTTATTCCAAAATATACGAAATTTCTTCTATCTGATTTCGTCAAATTGATATAAATTACGTTTGAATTGCAGGAAATATAAACTATTGGAAAGTCAATACGAAGAATTGAAGGTAGAAAAAAGACGCGTCTGGGGCGTAAGTAACACTAAATACAGATCACGTTGAAGATTGTATCGCTGGAATGTGACGATATTACAATTTTTATTCATATTTTCGTTTTATTTCAACGATGTGAACCTCAATAACATATTTTATTCATATGCAGGGTTAGTCAAAATTCAATTTCTCAAAATTCGACTTTGTACCATATTACTCTATGAAAAATGTAGCTTTTCATAAAAAAAAAAAACAAAAAAAACAAAGTTGACCTTGAAATCTTCGAAGCGCCTTCACCAATAAAAAAATTAGGTGATCTAGTATGACCTTCTTGAACAATGAAATTTTTGTCAAAAACATTTTTGGATATGATCAATGTTTTGGCTATTGTTGTGTAACACATTATCTGCCTTACTCCGTATAGTACAGTGTAATGTCTGAAAATAAATTATCTTTCAATACTCTGTTTCAGAAATACCATGCTGAGAAGAACAAGGCCACGTACTGGAAGAACGTCGCAGACAATGCGTATTATCAAAATTACGGAAATTATTAAACTGAACAAACAAAAAAGTTTCAAATTTTGCGTAAACATGAAACGAAATATTGCGTAAACATGAAACGAAATACATAATAAAACTGACTTCGCAATGTGTTTTGTTCCTTCATACGGTAGTACAGTTTGCATTGTTGATTTGTAACGAAAAATATTTTTCTCGTTCATAAGACATGGAGTTTTCAAAATCGTCCACATTTTACTGATTGGTGTAGTTTTCAGACTGTAAGAAAAAATTATCAAATTAACGTAGACTTAATTTTTCGTAGATGAAATCGTCATCTCTAAATATCTAAAAAGGAACAAAGGAATTTTGTTTCATTTCAACTTAAAAATTTCAATTATAATAAAATGAATAAATAAGAATCATTCGAAGTTAGTTTTTGCGCTTATTTTGTTCATTTATTTGATTCGAAAAAAATCTCTGAAAGAAAAAATCATAACATATTGTAACCTAACGCTATTGCCTATGCGTATACTTGCTACGCGCAGGTCCGCGCTTCCTTAATTTAAAAGGAGCAGGTATTAAAAGGAAGTGAGACGATAATAATGAAATAGACCTCGAACTACGGGAATTGAACGTCGCCGAACCCTTCCAATATTCCGAGCATCTATGGGTTTGCAAGGAATGAGATCTCGGGCTACGGGAGTCGAAAGTCGCCGAACTACTCCAATATCCCGAGCATCTACGGGAGGATGTGAAAAAATAATAATAAGAAAGGATTGAGATCCCAGACTACGGGAGTCGAACGTCACCGAACTGCTCCAATATCCTGAGCATCTCCGGGATAATGACCTCGGGCTACAGGAGTCGAACGTCACCGAACTACCCGAATATCCCGAGCATCAGTGGGATAATTTATAATAATTAAAAGAGACCCTGGGCTACGGGAGTCGAACGTCACCGAACTACTCCAATATCCCAAGTGTCCATTAGACCTGCCAGGGAGGGGAGAGGTTCTTCTCTTTAGCTTTTTCAGTTCGAAAGAGGAGAATGCCTCTCGAATGCTCTGTGCACCGACTTTTATACCCGACTCGCCGCCGAACTGCGGCCGCCCACGCATGCGCGTTTGCTTTGTTGTGCGTCGTTGGCATGGAAACGCGCCTGCGCGGTGTCGTTCTATTCTTATTTTGCTTATTTCTTGCGATATTTTCATGATTTTCTCGCTACTTTTGTAGCGAGGAGCGTCGGAAATTTAGCTACTCGCTACTTTTGTAGCGACGAACGCCGAAAATTTCGATACTCGCTACTTTTGTAGCGAGGAGCGCCGGAAATTTCGCTACTCGCTCCGAAAGTAGCGAGAAATTTTTAGTAGCACGCTATAATTGTAGCAACTTTGAACATCTCTGGTCTCTAAGGTGAGTCACTAAAAAGTTGTCAGTACGTCGGAGTCCTTTTTCGAAAACATTTGTCTTCAGGTCACATTGAAGTACATCTCGATGGCGGCCAATGATGCACATCCGTCATTGTCGGGAGTTGTGCAGTTTGTCCAAATGGGAAACTCCACAGTGAGATTTCTCAACAACGGAACGAATCCCTGTACATAGAAAGCATTCATTTCGTGGCCTTGAAGCTCAATTATAGTTGCCGTTGCTAATATCTTGTCGACCCATTCAACGATATTTTTTATTTTTCCACTGTCACAATCACTACTGACGTATTCACAGTGATGATCAAGAGGTCGGAGATGCTCACTGTCTGCAGTGGTTTTCAACTCAATGTTTTTGATGGCGGCGCCTTTGTCTGCTATAAACTTTTCTAAATTGTTCTGGATGTTCAGAACAGGGTTTGACGATTGACTGAGATCATCAGGGTTGTTGAATTCAGTCGGAACTTTGTCAAATGACTCTTTCGTGTTGTCTGGGATCTACTTTTGGCACTCGTTACCGTTTGAAATACAAAGTCTATCGACTTTGTCATTATTTAAAGCCAAGCCCTTCAGGTATCTATTTGACAATGATTCTGGTGACTGACTGTATTGGCTTTCTTTGCTCCGATTGCACTCTTGAGTCTCTTTGGCTGTGTTTCTCTGCACTGTTCGCACCTTCGACACGAGAATACTGCTCCAACAAGGTTGCTCACACCAAGGTTCTCATTGCTCCGCATTATTGCTTTCCTAACACTGCGTCTTTATATCACTATGTAACATCTGTATATTGACTGTGAATATCCTCATGCTTTTACATCGACTGCGATTACACTCTTAGCATATATAAGATAAGCATCGGTGTCGCACAATAGTTAACTGGTCTCAACAGGGAGCTTGACTAACTGCGTTGCACTAACTTCTATTAACGTTTAACATAATCCTAGTATTAAGTCTGTATCTACGCCTCTATTTTTTTTTCACACAATCTGTACCTACTTTTACTATCTTCTTAATATGTACTTTGTACTATACCATCTTTATGCGTTACTGGTACTACTACCATGTATCGCTAGCTTGTGAACTGTGCCCTATAGCAATGCTAGGGCATATTCAACGACATTTCATTAAATTCTCGGCACATGGCATATAGGAGAGCTCTGGAATATTCAGAAATAGCCGTTCTAGGTTTTGGGGTACCTGCCCGCATGAATGTATGAATCCAAGTCATAATGGAGTGAGATAAATTATCAAAAAAATCGGGGATGCAAAAGCTGACTGGTGTCCGATTTGGCGTGCAATGCTCCATTTCAAGAGACTCGGTAGAGTCTCGGGACAAATACATTTGACAGCTCTGTCGTCTGCTGGCCCGAGGCTCGCCGCAGTATACTATCTCTGAATAAAGTAATTTTCGATGGTGGGGGTAAAAACTGAAAGTCATTTTCTTCAATTACAGAACTCCGGAGAAATGTGATGATTTAAAAATTGCACTGGAGATAAATTATGAAATTGCCCGTCGATTGACCCTAAATACAGCACGATTAATTGCGTATTTGTTGAGAAAGAACTTTGCACAGGGTCAAGATTATGCAAAAATACTAACACATTGAAGGATTTGGTGTGTCTGTATATGCGCGCAGAAGACACAATCGAAAGCGTTTTAATACCCATCAAAACCCATTTCCACTGAAGCCGGTCTTCGGCGACGAAAGTTACGAGTTCCTATTGGTCTTTTCCTCTGTACCGATCCAGTGGAAAGTTTGAACGTTTGACGGTTATCAAGAGACTCGGTAGAGTCTCGGGACAAGTACATTTGACAGCTCTGTCTGTCGTCTGCTTGCCCGAGGCTCACCCGAGTATATTATCTCTGAATAAAAAGATTTCAAGGGTGGGGGGAAACTCTTTCTTGAATTACTAAGCCCAGGCGTCATCTTATGATTTGAAATTTGAACTGGAGACTAATTAAGTTATTCTCCCTCGATTGAGCCATAAATCAACCCGATTGATGCCGTAATTGCTGAGAAAAAACTTTGCACGGGCAAAATTATGCGATGATCGAAGTATGCGTGCGTGTATGTATATGACACAGAGGAAGGGCTCGTGTGGCCATTGTGTTTCTGATTGGTCGCGACTGACGACATATCCCTGTGTTCCCATTCGACAAAAAGTTTTGGATACGAGTAACACGAATAACACTAATACGTCTTCATATGAATGTGTCCTTTGATTTCGCGGATATACAGAAACGTTCGAAAATCGGAAATCGGGAAAAGAGTTCAAGAGACTCGACAGAGTCTCGGGTTCAAGTGTCGACGAAAGAAAAGTGCGAAGACGTTAAAAAAAAAAAGTCAACGTCAGTGGATGACGAAAAAGTGTTAGGTCAAGAGACTCGTCAAGAGTGTTTTAATAGTGTGTGTAGTGCGGGGTTAAGTGCGGTTCCTATCTATATCGCTGAAGTGTCAGCTGTCACAGCTGCAATATCTATATCTCTAATGTGTCAGCTGTCAAAGCTGCAAATTTATATTCGAGTGTTGACAAACCGAAAATGCGGAAGTACGTACATGAAAAAAAGTTATTTCGATTCAGTGAACGATTAAAATAATACGTATAAGATCGTGATTTTGGGTGGTCCAATTAATAAGTGATAGAAATTTCGCTCATGTGTCAGTTGTACAAGTCGCAAGCTCACATTCCAGTGTCGACAAACAGAAGTGCGAAAACGTAAAAAAAAAAAAAAAAATTTTAAAGTTCAGTGATTAACATAAAAGTGTTTCAATGAATTGATTTGTGAAAAAATATTAAATAATTTAAAAAAATCCGCGGATTCGGGTAGCTGGATTAAGTGCTATAAAATACATCGAAACATAACCTCAAAGATTCAGTGGCAAACGTTTTAAAAATGTGTGAATTCTCAAATCAATGGTGTTGATGTTTAGATCGTGGAACGCAACGAGATTTTTTTTTCAAGTATGTCCCTCATATTTTTGTCCCACATCAAGACATATTTTTCGTAAAAGGGAGTGTGTGCGTGATGAAACCTAGTGACCAAAATGTATCTTGTTCATTAATAAAAACTTGTAAAAACAAGGAGTGTTGATGAAATGTTTATTTTCAAAAATTTACATGTGACTATTCTTGTGGAATCATGATTTTCAATGATTTTCAGTTGCGGTCTACGAATCAACCAAAAAACTCCCAATATTCTACACGCTAGGTTAACTTCCTTTGCTTTTCTTTTTAGGCATTCGACTACAGCTTTTCTTATCAACTGGAGTTTCGCTGATTATGTGAACGTTGTATTCACGGAACATCTTCGCCAACAAGCTTACACATCAAAATGTCAGCAATAATATGATGACATGACTCGGTCAGGCTTGTGCAAGATTCGAGTGAAACCTCAATTATGACAAAAAAAATCAAGATATTGAATATTTCTTCAATTCTGTACTGTGCATTGTAGCAGAATTGCTATAAATGTTTCTATACAGTATCAACTTCATCCTCCCGGCAATGTTTCTTCTCATAGCATTAAAATTCTTATCGCTGAGATGCAATAAAAGTTTGTGTCAAAATTTTTCCCTACTCCGAAGACACCGCAGGCTGTAGTAAACTGAATTGAGGTTCTTCGCTTTGTCCATTAGGTTTGAATGAAACTACCAAAGCTGACGCAATGGACCATTTACTATTCTTAATGAATACATTAAAACTATTGTCTCTTTCGCATAAGAGATAATGGTTGTTAGTTGCAGCTCAACGGCAACACTGTTTTCTTTGCAAATAATTGATACGAATTTTCATTGTTTGGTAACGGTCAATTCTTTTTGTAAATTCTTTATTCAAGATTAAATTACTTTTGCCATAAAGTATTTCAATGTGAAAATGTATTCTGTGGACAATCTACTTTTGACTTTTCCTTGAAAAAAAAAAAAAAAAAAAAAAAACAAGGAAGCAGGCTCGTTCCACTCTTACCATAAATTAAATAAAGAACTGAGACAAAATTAGAATCGGATATGAGAATTATGTTTTTAAACAAAAAATATAAAATTATGAATGAAGTGAAAATAAGAATTCATACACATGGTACATCAGGTAGCATAATAGCATAAACCATCATTTTCATCAAACCATCTAATGAATACTTATATTAAAGTTTTGATAAACATGCTCCGTCGCTGTCTTACAGAATGGAATGTGCACTTTCATCCAGTCATCATTTATCCAAGCTGATAAGATACCTTTATGTTATTCGATATAGATGAACCCAAAGTATTGCAAAAGGTAGCTTGCGTGGAAGCAGAAATTTTAAATTGCTTTAGCCGGTCGAGGCAATTTTATAATCAGTTTGTCTGAAAATGGTTTACCGCTGTGCTGAATGTCTCTTATTTTTTACGTGCAGTTTTATTTTCTATTGGTTATTCATATTCGCGAATCAAATTTGCATTTTCATTCTGAAAGTGAAATTCAGCGTCAAAATTTTCATACATACAAGCAAAATTTAATTTTTTTCCTTCAATTCTAGGAATTACAATTTTCAATATTTTTTGTTTCAATTAGAGAAATGGATATTTTTTTGCAAATTGATTCGCTAATGTCAATTCGAGTATTTTTGAATACTCGAATTTGGATTTTTAATTAGTTAAAGTATTAGTAAAATTTGGATTTTTAATTAGTTAGTAAAATTAGTAGTATTTAAAATGAGTGATTAGTTTGGTACTCAATTGGAATTTCCGATTTTTTATTCGGTACATAATTTAAAAACTTGTGATTTCTATTTAGAAATTGAAATTTAGTTGATAATTCGGAATACCCTAAATTAATAAAAACAGAATTCTAAATAAGAAAAATAATTTCAGTACACCAAATTTCCGTTGGTGAATTGGTATTTGGTATATAATTTGAATGACTTCAAATTCCAATTCGAGATGTAAAATTCAGTACATAATTTCAATTGCAAAATGTATTTTGCAAATTTGGCCCATCATTTTAACTATCAAGAGACTCGGTAGAGTCTCAGGACAAGTACATTTGACAGCTCTGTCTGTCGTCTGTTTGCATAAGGCTCGCCCGATCAAGAGACTCGGTACAGTCTCAGGACAAGTACATTTGACAGCTCTGTCTGTCGTCTGTTTGCCCGAGGCTCGCCCGAGTATATTATCTCTGAATAAAACGATTCGCGGTGGTGGGGGTAAAAACTGAAAGTCATTTTCTCGAATTACGAAGCTCAGGAGACAGATGATGACTTGAAAATTGAACTGGAGACTAACTATGAAAAAATCCTTCGATTGAGCCTTAAATCAGCACGATTGATGTCGTATTTGCTGAGAAAAAACTTTGCACAGGCTCAAGATTATGCTAAAAATACCAACACATCGGAAGTTTGACGTGTCTGTATACGACACAACAAAAGGCCTTTTGATGCTATCGAGTTTCTGATTGGTCGCGAGTGACGACATATTTTTATCGCGGCTGACGATTTTCTATCTATATCGCTAATGTGTCAGCTGTCAAAGCTGCAAATTCATATTCGAGTGTTGACAAACCGAAAATGCGAAAGTACGTGCATAATAAAAAAAGTACTTAAACTCAGTGAACGAATAAGAAATAATAAAATCTGCGTAAAATCGTGAATTTGTGTTCTTTCAGTGCAGTTTCAGTGTTTCGAATTCAAGTGTCAACGATAGAATAGTGCAAAGACGTCAAAAAAAAAAAAAAAATTCAACGACGGTGGATGACGAAAAAGTGTTAGGTCAAGAGATTTGTCAAGAGTTGTAAGAGTTGTAAGTAAGAGAGTTGTAAGTGTGTGGAGTGCGGGGTTACGTGACGCGATCATATTTTGAGAATTTTTTGTACTTCCACCCAAGTCGTTCTCAGGCGATAAAAGGAACGATTTCCGTTTGATCACGAATGATTCGTCTTCACCGATCCCGCGAAAAGTTCGCACGGTTTTCTTTAAACGTCTTTGTAAAAGTGTCAGTGACATCGAAAAGATAACCCCACTGTTGAATGAGGTTATTAGTCAGTTGTTGTCGGGAATCGCAACGTACTCCTCATCATCATGGAATATATACAGCATGCCGAGAATTCAACAACGAGATCAACGTCAAAGTACGAAGTTATTCGATTCTGAAATGTCACCGGTCTCGCCCATTCATTTTGGCAGCGAAGACCGCTTGGAGTTCCTCAAGTACCAAGGTATTTATTATTTATTATCGAAAGACTCTATGGCATATATACAGCCTGCCGAGAACTCAATAACGAGATCAACACCAAATTACGAAGTTATTATTCGATCCTGACATGTCACCGGTCTCGCCCATTCATTTTTACAGCGAAGACTTGTGTTGGAATTCCTCAAGTTTAAAGGTATTTATTATTTATTATTTATCATAGAAAATCTCTGTAGCATATAAACAGCATTTATTATTTATCATAGAAAAACTCTATATACAGCATGCCTAAAACTCATCAGCGAGATTTACATCAAAGAACGATGTTACTCGATCCTGACATGTCACCGGTCTCGCCCATTTATTTTGACAGCGAAGACCGCTTGGAGTTCCTCAAGTTTGAAGGTATTTAATATTTATCATAGAAAAACTCTTTAGCATATATACAGCATGTCTAAAACTCATCAGCAAGATCAAAATCAAAAAACGATGTTACTCGATCCTGACATGTCACCAGTCTCGCCCATTTATTTTGACAGCGAAAACCACTTGGAGTTTCTCAAGTACCAAGGTATATTTATTATTCATTATCGAAAAACTCTTTCGTATACACTACCGTCCATAAGTTGGGAAACACCTGACGAAATTTTTGGACGCACTAAAAGTTAGATTGCTCAGTCGAAAAAAACGATATTCAAATTTTGTGAACGGTGTCTCGAAAGGGACATATTAAGCTTCATTTTGCGCTCTTGAAACACTTTTTCCGATTGTTTTTGGACCCAGTACGTATTTTTGAAGTTGGGCTTTTTTCGACATTTTTTTCAACGTTTCAAATAGCGCGCATGGTCCGTCGAAAATTTTTCCAATCGTTTTCTCCATGGAAAACTTAAAGGGGATGGCAGTAGCTTTAATTTCATTTTTTTTAAAGTTGCGTACGATTTTTTTTGCAAAATTATGCGATTTTTACACAAAAATGACTCTTTTTCGAAAAAGCCTCGTAACTACAAAAACATGAAGTTTCTGTGAAATTGTCAAGAGGACAAAAAGTTACTGGCAAGCATCCTTTGATCCCTGTCATTTTTTCAGAATTCTTATTCGAGACTTTTTTTTCAATCATTTTTACTCGAAATCCCATTAAGAAAAGTGCCTCAACTCAGAAATGATAGGGTGTGCCGCAAAATATCAAGAGGAGAAATTTTCTTATTTTTAAGATTACAACTCGTTCAAATTTTTTCAGATTTTTTTTTCAATTTTTTTAACCCCCCTCTATTTCAAAATAGAAAAAAAAGTTGAAAAAAAATCTGAAAAAATTAGAACGAGTTATAATCTTTTTTTTATTTTTTATTTTAAGGTGTATTACCGGGCGCTCAGTCGCATTGGACCATTGTGCCCGAGCCCCATTTAAGGGGCAAATCGTTTCAGGGTGTGTCGGATAGCAGGCCGGCCTCTCTTGCGAAGTTCAGAAGCCTGCCTACTTCTTTCCACCCCATTTTGAAATCGTTGAATTGCCTGGCCTGGAAGACCCTGTGTCTAGATTCTTCCAGTCCTTTGCAACTCAGTATTAGATGCAGTGGGGTCTCCTCTGCTTCATTGCATCTTGTGCAGATTGGGTCATTTGATAGTCCCAACCTCACTGCGTGCCTGCCCGTGAGCCAGTGCCCTATTACCAAGCCTGTTATCAGCCTCAGCTGTTTTCTATCAAGCCCGGTGAGCACTAATCCAAGTTCCCAAGAGGGTCCAGTCAGCAGTGCCCTTGTGTGTCTCATCCCCGGTCCCTCATTCCATAGGTCCGCAAACTTCTCCACAACCCATTTCTCTGCCTCCCTTTTCACAAGGTCCGGGGTGATACCCACACGAAGTGGGCTGCCCGGAATCCACCCCGATGTTCCTCTCTTGGCTAACTCGTTAGCCTTTTCGTTGCCTGGGATACCGCTGTGTCCCGGCACCCATAACAGCTTGACCCAGTTGTCTCTGGCGACCTGGGCCAGCAGTTCCGTGCAGTCCCTGACCAGCACCGATTTTATTATCGTGGCATTCAACGCATTTAGCGCGGCCTGACTGTCAATGCATATATATACGTGTTTGCCCTTTGTCTCTCTCCTCAGGATGGAGAGGGCACAGGACTTGATCGCGAATAGTTCGGCTTGGACGATGGTAGCGTACGGTCCCAGTGAGAAGCTTAGTTCCGTCCTGGGCCCATCGATCCATACACCGACGCCGACTCCCGCCCCTGTTTTGGCCCCGTCTGTATACCAGACTGGTCCCCCAGGAGACAGGAGGGCTCCGTGGTTCTCCTTCCATAGCTGTCTATCCGGTATGACTATATGATAGTCCTTTTGGAAGCGGTAGACGCGGGTGCAGTTGTCCCCTTCGAGGTGGCCAATACCGCCCAGCCGCGTCTCGTCCCTAAGGATGGACGCGTGCCCCTCTCCCACGGTTTTCCACTTCCCGTTGTGCCGCAGCCGTATGGCTGCCTTTAATGCCTCCGCCTCCGCCGTGATGTGGGGCGGTGGAAGATTGAGCAGTGCGCCCAGTGCCAGGGTCGGGGTTGTGCTCAAGGCTCCTGTTATCCCCAGCCCAGCCAACCTGTACACCCTGTCCAACGTTTTCCTGTTGCCCGCCCTTTTCAGTGCGGGCCACCACACCACAGCTGCGTATGTCAGCTGGGGGGCGATGATGGCGTTGTAGATCCATCTGACCATTTTTGGCCTGAGGCCCCAGGTTTGTCCGAACGTCCTTCGGCAGGCCCAGAAGGTTGCTGTCGCCTTCCTTGCCTGCTTATTGATGTGCGACTTCCAGCTCAGTTTGCTGTCCAGAGTCACTCCCAGGTATTTTACCTCCCGGGAGAGTGTCAGTGCCGAGCCGTAAATAGAAGGTGGTTCGAAATCGAATCTCCTCTTCCTTGTAAATAGTACCATCTCTGTCTTCCCTAGGTTTACCCTTAGGGACTGAGCATTGCACCATGTTTCGACAAGATCGAGTGCTCTCTGCATTCTGCTCGCCGTGTAGTTAGGATGATTCCCGCTAATTGCAATGCAGACATCGTCCGCAAAGCCTGTAACTTTCACCCCTAGCCTGCTGATCTCGGTCAGCAGCCCGTCCACGACCATGAGCCACAGCAAGGGGGAGGTGACCCCCCCTGCGGGCACCCACGACCCACACGGGCCCTGATTTCAACCCCATCAAGTCTAGCGGTAACGGTTCTTGATTTTAACATGCAGTGGATCCAGTCGATGATCGTTTCATCAATCCCGAATCTTCTTGCTGCCTCGCAGATGACGCTGAAGGAGGTGTTATCAAACGCTCCTTCGACGTCCGGAAAAACGCACAAGGTGGCCTCCTTTTGGTGATGGCTCTCTCGATCTCCCGTACGAGATCATGGAGTGCCGTCTCCACGGATTTGCCAGCCTGATACGCGTGTTGAGACAGTTGCACTGGCATGTGCACCAGTGCCCCGTCCCTTATGTAACGATCCACCAACCTTTCCATTGTTTTCAGCAGAAAAGATGTCAGGCTGATGGGCCTAAAGGATTTGGCCTGGTCGTAACTGGTCTTCCCCGGTTTGGGTATAAATACAATCACGACCTCTCTCCACGCCCTTGGTACGTATCTCAGAGCCAAGCAGGATCGGAACAGATAAGTCAGATGTCTGACCAGGTCCTCCCCTCCCTCCCGTAGGAGGGCTGGGAAGATCCCGTCCGCCCCTGGGCTCTTGTAATTCTCGAAGGAACCTAAAGCCCATTTTACCTTGCCGGCCGTAATCACCTTTGCAGCCATCTCCCAGTCCGCGGGCCTGTATCTACTAGGCACTTCCTCAGCCAGGGTGCCCTGTTCTACTAGCCTTGAGCCCGGAAAATGGACTGCTGTTAGGTGAGCTAGGATATCTTCCAGCTTTTCCGCTGATTGTCCTCCCGGGAGTGTTAGTCCTCCCGGCTTTATTTGTGGACCTGTCATGAAGACCCTGCGGAGTCTGGCCACTGTGGGAAGGGCCTCGATCTCCTTGCAGAATTTCCTCCAGGCTTCTGTTTTGGATTTCCTGACGAGCTTTTTGTAGGCCTTTTGCGAAGCTCTATAATTAGCCCAATCGTCGTCCGTGTTTGACTTCGTTGCCTTGTTTAGTAGCCGACGGGAACTGGAGCGGAATTTTCCGAGCTCCTTGTTCCACCAGGCCACTTTCTTACCCGCTCTCCTGCCCTTGGTTGGGCAAGCGGTTTCATATGATTGGATTAGAGCTTCCCGTATAAATTCTACGGTCCTCTCAATCTCCCCTTCTGTTCTGGCCCACGTGGCAGCCCCCCTAAGCCTTCCCACTAGCAACTCCTTGTATAGGGGCCAATTGATAGTCCTTGGGTTCCTGTACCTGGTCTCAGTTGGCTGTGTGTCACCTTCGCCCGCTATACGGAAGGAGATGCGGCGGTGGTCCGATAGAGTATCATCGTCCTCCACCCGCCATCCCCTTACCCTTTGCACGGTTCCGGGCGTAGCCATCGTTAGGTCGATGACCTTTTTTCTTCTCGCTATGACGAACGTGGGTTCGGAACCCCTGTTCATGATTTCGAGGTTTGTAGTCGCTAGGTACTCCAGTAGGGAGTTGCCCCTATCATTAGTGTTTGTGCTGCCCCAGATGAAGTTGTGCGCATTGGCGTCACATCCTATCACCAGGTTCAGCCCCTTACTCATGCAGTGCTCTACTACCGTTTTGAGCTCCTCCGTTGGTGGCGGCTCGTTAGAGTCGTAGGGGAGGTACGCCGAACAGACCACCAGGTCTATCGGCACCCCCTCTGAGCTCGAGTTTATCAGGGCCACTGCAACGTCTCTGCTGCAGAACCTATTGAGCGCCAGAGCTCTGCATCCCTTTTTTACGAAGATGCATGCTCTAGGTCCCGGCTCTGCGCTGTCGTATATCAGTGTCCCTAGACTTTGGTCTATCCCCTTGACAAGACCCTTGTACACCCAAGGTTCTTGTAGTTATAATCACAAATTTTTTTTATTTATCATAGAAAAACTCTTTAGCATATATACAACATTTATATTCGTTTTGTATATAATATCAATAATAGGACAAGTATTTAAAGAAAAAACAAAAACTAGTTGGGAATTGAAGAAAGTCACCAAAATGTATAAAAATGAAAATCGGTCAGAAGAAGATAAGAGTCCAGAAAAAAAAATCGCAATGAGAATGAACTTGAAAAAAAAAACAATTCAAATGAAAAATAATAGATTTTAAAAAAAATTTCGGCCGAAGTACTTGGCGAGTTTTTTTGCTTAGCTTGGATCACATGATATATCTCCCATGGTTACGAACTCGCCAAGTACTCCCAACGAAATTTGTTTTTCTATTTATTCTTGTTTCGCTTGAATTTTTTTTTCAAGTTTATTCTAATCCCGATGTTTTTTCTGGACTCTGTTGAACTTTTTCACTACATAAACAGAACACTGCACTACTGTGAACAACCAAAATGAAAGTTAAGTTTGGTGAATCATAGCTTTCATTATCTGATGTCACATGAGTGGAGTGTAGAGTCGATACTAAAATCATTGAAATAAATTCACAATATTCAGATGCAAATACGTAAAAACTCCAGGGTTTGAACGTGTTCAGAAAAAAGGAGTGATATCCTGTCCAAAATCCCCTCCCCGGGGAAAAAAAACCCTGGACAAGTAAATTTGTTGGTGACCCCCGTTTCCATCTGTTTTCACAGAAAAATCTACAAACAAAAATCTACCATCCACAAAAAATTCAAGGTCCTAGAAAAATCTTATAGAAAAAATAAGAAAAAGAAAAAAAGAAAAAGTGAAGTACAGGAAAGAGTAAAGAAACACAAGGAAAAACACTCCAGAACGACTACCCTCAAAAAATCATCAACCCTGAAATAATAAAGGATAGAGAAAAGCCCCAGAAAAAATTCCCTCAAAAAAATAAAGAATAAAGAAAAACCCCAGAAAATATCCTCTTATAAAAAAATCGAAAAGACTGAAGAAAATAAAAGAAAATGTAGAAATGGTACAATAATAATAATAAAAGTCCATGATTTTCGTTCAGCACTAAAAATTTTTATATCAATAAAAGGATAAGTAACCTATTGACGTCTGAAAATCAATTAACGAGAAAAAAGAAAATCCTTACAAAAAGATACGCCTCAAAAAATAATAATAAAAGTTCATGATTTTCGTTCAGCACTTAAATTTCTTTTATCAATAAAAGAACAAGTGTTCCATCGATGTCTGAGAATTGAGTAACGATAAATAAGAAGAAATCAGTTGTCGCTGGAAAAGAGTTGCTAAGTTACAAAAATAGATTTGAAACGAAAAAAGTCTACATTTCATTTACGTACAGGATTAAAATTTACAATATCAATACTCGGACAAGAATTTCAATGGTATTTATTAAAATTTACAATATCAATACTCGGACAAGAATTTCAATGGTATTTATTAAAATTTACAATATTAAACTTATACAAAAGTTTCAATGGTATTTAATTAGTCATCCATGCCCCTCGAATTTCCGGACACGCGATTCTCCCACTTTGTTCCCCTGATTGAAATAGAAAAGTTTAAATATAAAATTTCATTTTCGCAAATTGCTCTAGACTGTCGCGCACGTCTGTGAAGTTACCATATCAAATGTTAGCATCTCACAAATAAAGTCGATATAAAGTGGCACCCAGCATAGTTCTACAGTTCTTGATAAGTTTTATCAATAGTTCCGTCGATTAAACTATTAATATCGCGATTTAAAAAAATGAGATGCTAACTTCGCAAAAACATCATAGCATCCAAATTTGTTGAGTTCTATGTTCTCAACAAGTATCAACAATAGTTCTGGGAATTAAAGTGATAAAATTGAGTTTTGACAGAATGAGATGCTAACTTCGCAAACACATCGTAGCATCTCATCACATTTCGAACTCCTGACCACACAAGAATCCAAATGCGGTGAGTTTTGTGTTCTAAATAGTTTTTAACAATAGTTCTGGCGGATAAACTAATCAAATTACGTTTTGAAAAATGAGATGCTACCTTCGCAAGCACACGACAGCATCTTATCAAATTGCGAGTGTCAGACTAGCGTAATAGTTCTGTATGATAATCAGCATCACTTGCTATGGAATGGAAAATAGTTCTGGCATCTGGAACTTTAACATATTTCTCCATCGAATTTTTTTCTTCAAAAATCCAATAAATACTGTGTTCGGGATTGAGCGAGCCTCAGCGGCGACGTGGGCCCAGCTGGGACGGGTTTTCACGCGCCGTCGCTGGCGGCAGCAGCTCTTGGGTCAATTCGCGCGGGCAGCCGGGAGTTCGAGCGAAAAGGGCGCTCGTTCCCGCTGCCAACACGGGAGTCACCACCTCCTGGACGCATTTCTTTCGGGATAGAGAAGACGCTCTGCTCGCATGCGCGCGTGCGTCTTCATCGATCGCCATGATGGATTAATCAGTCTGAATTCCAGGGCACCGAGGCAAACACGTGTTTTCTCATTAAGTTAATTTCTGAGCTTTCTGGGTTTTACGGGTCAATCCGCACGTTTCTTTGGGATAATCTCCTTTATCCATTGGTTCTTCGCATTCTCATCATAATTTTGGGGAATATTTCGGGCTTTTTATCATATATTTTCACGGTATTCGTACGGGCCATTATCCTCACCGGGAACACGTGGGTAGCCATCTTGGCCATGCCTCGCACACATCGGGCTACATCATTTCTGTACGCAATCGGGATAAATCCGGGCCATCCTCACGCTCACGAATTGTACCATCTAATAAACTGTTAATTTAGTATTAAAACTCTCGCCTGCTTTTATTATTTTTAACCACCAACACCAGATCACGCAAAAACATACTGAGATGCTAGTCTACTGTTAAGAGTTCTTATTCGGGAACAAATTCAAGATGATGACTAGCATCTCTCGCAATAAATGGCGAAAGAATTCTGGCCGCTAAAACTTTCTCGTATTTTTCCATCGATTTTTCTTTCCTCAAAAATCTGAAAAATTGTGAGATGCTAGCCTTCTGTGAAGAGTTCTGGCGTAGAAAACAGTTCTAAATGTATCCAGCATCGCTCGCAATGCAATGCAAAAGAGTTCTGCCCTCTGGAATTTTCTCGTATTTTTCCATCGATTTTTTTCCCTAAAAAATCCAATAAAAAGTGAGATGGTAGCCTTCTGTGGAGAGTTCTGGCTTGGAAAACAGTTCTAGATGATGAAGAGCATCTTTTACTGTGAAATCCAAAAGAGTTCTGCCCTCTGGAATTTTCTCGTATTTTTCCATCGATTTCTTTCCCTAAAAAATCCAATAAAAAGTGAGATGCTAGCCTTCTGTGAAGAGTTCTGTCTTAGAAAACATGTCTAGATGTTAACCAGTATGGCTCGCAATGCAATGCAAAAGAGTTCTGCCTTCTGGAATTATCTCGTATTTTTCCATCGATTTTTTTTCCTAATAAATTCAATAAAAAGTGAGATGCTACCCTTCTGTGGAGAGTTCTGGCTTGGAAAACAATTCTTGATGATGAAGAGCATCTTTCACTGTGAAATGTGAAAGAGTCCTGGCCTCTGGAACTTTCTCGTATTTTTCCATTGATTTTTTTCCTTCAAAAATCCGATATAAAGTGAGATGCTAGCCTTCTTTGGAGATTCTTGGCTTGGAAAACTGTTCTAGATAATGAGGAGCATCTTTCACTGTGAAATACAGAAGAGTTCTGGCCTCTGGAACTTTCTCATATTTTTCCATTGATTTTTTTACCTTAAAAATCTGATCATTTGTGAGATGCTTGTCTATCGTTGAGAGTTCCGGCCCAGAAAACAGTTCCAGATGGTGACTAGCATCTCTTGCAATAAAATGCGCGGAATTCTGGCCTCTGGAACTTTCTCATATTTTTCCATTCATTTTTTTACCTTAAAAATCTGATCATTTGTGAGATGCTTGTCTATCGTTGAGAGTTCCGGCTCAGAAAACAATTCCAGATGGTGACTAGCATATCTTGCAATAAAATGCACGGAATTCTGGCCTCTGGGACTTTTTCATATTTTAGCATTGATTTTTTTTCTCAATAATCTGATAAATTGTGCGATGCTACCTTACTAAGAAAAGTTCCTGCAAAAATAAAAAATTCTAAACTAAAACAAGTATTCAGTCTAAATTCCATCCGACGGAAGTCTCTGTTAAAAAACCATGTTTTTGTTACGAAGAATCATAACATTTTTAGGTTAGAACAGGTTCTAACACATATAACACACATAGATCATAACCCAAAAAAACATATCAAAAATGCCAGAATAGATTTGAGAATTTGAGAAAGAAAACTCCCTGGCCAAAAAGGAAAATCCCTGGCCCCCTCCCCCTTTAAAAAAATGAAACAATTTGAGGAAAAAGCCTTTTGCCAAAAATACCCTAACAAAACCCTGCCAAAAAAACGCCTAAAATAATTACAACCCCCAAATAAACATACAAAAAAATACCAGAATAGATTTGAGGAAAAGAAGTCCCTGGCCAAAAAGGAAAAATAAAATTCGAAAAAAGGAATACTCCCTCTCCTCTCAAAAAAAACCTTAACAAAACCCTGTCAAAAAAACGCCTTTGATTACTACCCCCCAAAAAAACATGGAAAAAATGGCAGAATAGATTTTTAAAAAGAAGCCCCTTGACAAAAAGAAAAAAAATAATGCTACGGAAAAAATCGAACGAATCGCTGTCACAAAAAATACCGAAAAAATGCTACAACTCTCGCCAGCAAAAAAAAAGAAATTCGAGAAAAAAAACAACCCAGCCGAACTAGTTCCCTGAAACGTACCAAACACCCACCAGAAAAAAAACCCTAGAAAAAACTACTTCCTCCTCCCCGCCCAAAAAAGTGGAGCATCCGATGAAAAAAAAACAGACTCTTGAAGAAAAATAATTGCTGCATAAGAAAAATAACTACTCGACAACATGAAATATGAAGAAGCCAATGAGTTACGTTCAGGACTAAAATTTATAATATCAATAATGGGACAAGTATTTCATTGATGCTCGACAATAGATTCATGAGAAAATTAAAAAAAAAGCAGTTAGTGGTTGAAAAGAAAACCAGCCTAGCAAAAAGAAAAACCGGTCCAAATGAAAAAATAAAAATGGGGTGTATAACAAACAAATGATAAACCTAGTTTATAAAAAAATCGTGGAGACAATAATTTACGTTCAGTGCTGAAATTTTTAATATCAATAACAGGACAAGTTTTCATTGGTGCTTGATTATAGAACAAAAAAAACCGGTCGAAAAGAAAAACCGGTCAAAATGAAAAAATAAAAATGGGTTGTATAACAAACAAATGATAAACCTAGTTTATAAAAAAATCGAGGAGACAATAATTTACGTTCAGTGCTGAAATTTTTAATATCAATAACAGGACAAGAATTTCATTGGAGCTTAATAATATAACAGACTTATAAGAAATATTTAAACAATCAATCGAAAAGAGTTACCAATCTACAAAAAGAAGAATTGGTCGAAAAAAACAGTACCCAAATGAAAATAAATGAAAGGGTTTTAACAAACAAAAGAACCTAATCTACAAAAAATAAAAAGAGACAACGATTTATGTTTAGCGTTGAAATAAGATGCTTGAGAATAGATCAACGAGAAAACAAAAATAACTTGGTTTTCAAAAGAGGTACCAAGTTACAAAAATAGTCATACATATAAAAACGAGTCTGGAAACAGGATCAAAGAGAAAAAAGAGTAATTGGTGGATAACAAAAAAAAAATAGTGTACAAAAAATTAAAAATCGTAAAAGATGATGATTCACGTTCAGCACTTACATTTAGAATGATATTTATTGGTGTTTGAGAAAAGATTAACAACAAATAGTTTTCGAAAGTGCAATTCTTCCACATTGTTCGCTCGATGGGAATGGAAAAATCTTATTGGTAACAATTTGTTAAACGTTCACCACCGTACGTTCAGCGTATACGCACAGAGTACTTGTCCGGCCCATAACTTTTTATGCAAGTTGCTCATTCAAGAAAAAATCAAATTAGAGGTGAAGTCATAGAACCCATGGAGTCCAATCTCTTCAAACAAGCTTCACACGAATCCTTGCTTTCATCGAATCCATTAGTCCAATAAAAATTTTGCTCCAAAGTTTGTATTTATTGACTCAGCAGATTTGAGATTGTGGAAAGAAACTTTTACGAACTCGGTCGACCAATGAGCGCTCTCTCACAACACACACGAAACATTTCCAATGGTTCAGTATATATTTCAAGTCAGAGGTATAAAATGTGCGCACTGTTCGCACAAACACAAACTTATAAAAAATAATCTAGCTGTTTCCCTCGGGATAACCTCGCATCATTCGTGATATTTGATATCGACTTAAATGGAATACGATACTCTTTGTTGTCATTATTACAAAATGGTCATATTAGGGCTCCGTTCAGAGAAATTGGTTCATCATTTTCTAAAGCTGCTGCTTACATACAACCAGCATTATTACAAAATTGTCATATTAGGACTCTGTTCAGCTAAATTGGTTCATCATTTTCTAAAGCTGCCTGCTCACATACAACCAGCAATGTTATTGTTCTTATAATACGACGGGAAACAACTTAACTTAACTTAATAATAACTTATCATCTGCTACTATGAAAAAAACTTATAGTTCATATGGAAATATTACTGCAATAAAAAACGCTTTGCTTTTTCGCGAGTGGTCCCCGATTTTTTCTTGAATGAGCAATTTGCATAAAAAGTTATGGGCCGGACAAGTACTGTGTGCGTATACGCTGAACGTACGGTGGTGAACGTTTAACAAATTGTTACCAATAAGATTTTTCCATTCCCATCGAGCGAACAATGTGGAAGAATTGCACTTTCGAAAACTATTTGTTGTTAATCTTTTCTCAAACACCAATAAATATCATTCTAAATGTAAGTGCTGAACGTGAATCATCATCTTTTACGATTTTTAATTTTTTGTACACTATTTTTTTTTTGTTATCCACCAATTACTCTTTTTTCTCTTTGATCCTGTTTCCAGATTCGTTTTTATATGTATGACTATTTTTGTAACTTGGTACCTCTTTTGAAAACCAAGTTATTTTTGTTTTCTCGTTGATCTATTCTCAAGCATCTTATTTCAACGCTAAACATAAATCGTTGTCTCTTTTTATTTTTTGTAGATTAGGTTCTTTTGTTTGTTAAAACCCTTTCATTTATTTTCATTTGGGTACTGTTTTTTTCGACCAATTCTTCTTTTTGTAGATTGGTAACTCTTTTCGATTGATTGTTTAAATATTTCTTATAAGTCTGTTATATTATTAAGCTCCAATGAAATTCTTGTCCTGTTATTGATATTAAAAATTTCAGCACTGAACGTAAATTATTGTCTCCTCGATTTTTTTATAAACTAGGTTTATCATTTGTTTGTTATACAACCCATTTTTATTTTTTCATTTTGACCGGTTTTTCTTTTTGCTAGGCTGGTTTTCTTTTCAACCACTAACTGTTTTTTTTTTTTTTAAATTTTCTCATGAATCTATTGTCGAGCATCAATGAAATACTTGTCCCATTATTGATATTATAAATTTTAGTCCTGAACGTAACTTATTGGCTTCTTCATATTGCATATTGTCGAGTAGTTATTTTTCTTATGCAGCAATTATTTTTCTTTAAGAGTCTGTTTTTTTTTCATCGGATGCTCCACTTTTTTGGGTGGAGAGGAGGAAGTAGTTTTTTCTAGGGTTTTTTTTCTGGTGGGTGTTTGGTACGTTTCAGGGAACTAGTTCGGCTGGGTTGTTTTTTTTCTCGAATTTCTTTTTTTTTGCTGGCGAGAGTTGTAGCATTTTTTCGGTATTTTTTGTGACAGCGATTCGTTCGATTTTTTCCGTAGCATTATTTTTTTTCTTTTTGGCAAGGGGCTTCTTTTTTCAAATCTATTCTGCCATTTTTTCCATATTTTTTTGGGGGGTAGTAATCAAAGGCGTTTTTTTGACAGGGTTTTGTTAAGGTTTTTTTTGAGAGGAGAGGGAGTATTCCTTTTTTCGAATTTTATTTTTCCTTTTTGGCCAGGGACTTCTTTTCCTCAAATCTATTCTGGTATTTTTTTGTATGTTTATTTGGGGGTTGTAATTATTTTAGACGTTTTTTGGCAGGGTTTTGTTTGGGTATTTTTGGCAAAAGGCTTTTTCCTCAAATTGTTTCATTTTTTTAAGGGGGGAGGGGGCCAGGGATTTTCCTTTTTGGCCAGGGAGTTTATTTTTCTCAAATTCAGAAATCTATTCTGGTATTTTTTCTATGTTTTTTTGGGGGTTTCATTATTTTTTGGGTTAGGGGGGTATTTATATTGCTAATGTGTTAGAAGTCGCAAGTTTATATTCAAATGTCGAAGTATCGACAAACGGATAGTGCAAACACGAGTACAACGTAATAAAAAAGTTATTATTAAGTTCAGTGAATAACGAAAAATTGACTTTCGTTTTGTGATAATCAAGAGACTCGGTAGAGTCTCGGGACAAGTACACTTGACAGCTATGTCTGTCGTCTGCTTGCCCGAGGCTCACCCGAGTATATTATCTCTGATTAAAACGATTTCAAGGGTGGGGGGAAACTCTTTCTTGAATTACTAAGCCCAGGCGTCATCTTATGATTTGAAATTTGAACTGGAGACTAATTAAGTTATCCCCCCTCGATTGAGCCATAAATCAACCCGATTGATGCCGTAATTGCTGAGAAAAAACTTTGCACGGGCAAAATTATGCGATGATCGAAGTATGCGTGCGTGTATGTATATGACACAGAGGAAGGGCTCGTGTGGCCATTGTGTTTCTGATTGGTCGCGACTGACGACATATCCCTGTGTTCCCATTCGACAAAAAGTTTTGGATACGAGTAACACGAATAACACTAATACGTCTTCATATGAATGTGTCCTTTGATTTCGCGGATATACAGAAACGTTCGAAAATCGGAAATCGGGAAAAGAGTTCAAGAGACTCGGCAGAGTCTCGGGTTCAAGTGTCGACGAAAGAAAAGTGCGAAGACGTTAAAAAAAAAAGTCAACGTCAGTGGATGACGAAAAAGTGTTAGGTCAAGACACTCGTCAAGAGTGTTGTAATAGTGTGTGTAGTGCGGGGTTAAGTGCGGTTCCTATCTATATCGCTAAAGTGTCAGCTGTCACAGCTGCAATATCTATATCTCTAATGTGTCAGCTGTCAAAGCTGCAAATTTATATTCGAGTGTTGACAAACCGAAAATGCGGAAGTACGTACATGAAAAAAAGTTATTTCGATTCAGTGAACGATTAAAATAATACGTATAATATCGTGATTTTGGGTGGTCCAATTAATAAGTGATAGAAATTTCGCGCATGTGTCAGTTGTACAAGTCGCAAGCTCATATTTCAGTGTCGACAAACAGAAGTGCGAAAACGTAAAAAAAAATATTTTAAAGTTCAGTGATTAACATAAAAGTGTTTCAATGAATTGATTTGTGAAAAAATATTAAATAATTTTAAAAAATCCGCGAATTCGTGTAGCTGAATTAAGTGCTATAAAATACATCGAAACATAACCTCAAAGATTCAGTGGCAAACGTTTTAAAAATGTGTGAACTCTCAAATCAACGGTGTTGATGTTTAGATCGTGGAACGCAACGAGATTTTTTTTTCAAGCATGTCCCTCATATTTTTGTCCCACATCAAGACATATTTTTCGTAAAAGGGAGTGTGTGCGTGATGAAACCTAGTGACCAAAATGTATCTTGTTCATTAATAAAAACTTGTAAAAACAAGGAGTGTTGATGAAATGTTTATTTTCAAAAATTTACATGTGACTATTCTTGTGGAATCATGATTTTCAATACTTTTCAGTTGCGGTCTACGAATCAACCAAAAAACTCCCAATATTCTACACGCTAGGCTAACTTCCTTCGCTTTTCCTTTTAGGCATTCGACTGCAGCTTTTCTTATCAACTGGAGTTTCGCTGATTATGTGAACGTTGTATTCACGGAACATCTTCGCCAACAAGTTTACACATCAAAATGTCAGCAATAATATGATGACATGACTCGGTCAGGCTTGTGCAAGATTCGAGTGAAACCTCAATTATGACAAAAAAATCAAGATATTGAATATTTCTTCAATTCTGTAGTGTGCATTGTAGCAGAATTGCTATAAATGTTTCTATACAGTATCAACTTCATCCTCCCGGCAATGTTTCTTCTCATAGCATTAAAATTCTTATCGCTGAGATGCAATAAAAGTTTGTGTCAAAATTTTTCCCTACTCCGAAGACACCGCAGGCTGTAGTAAACTGAATTGAGGTTCTTCGCTTTGTCCATTAGGTTTGAATGGAACTACCAAAGCTGACGCAATGGACCATTTACTATTCTTAATGAATACATTAAAACTATTGTCTCTTTCGCATAAGAGATAATGGTTGTTAGTTGCAGCTCAACGGCAACACTGTTTTCTTTGCAAATAATTGATACGAATTTTCATTGTTTGGTAACGGTCAATTCTTTTTGTAAATTCTTTATTCAAGATTAAATTACTTTTGCCATAAAGTATTTCAATGTGAAAATGTATTCTGTGGACAATCTACTTTTCACTTTTCCTTGAAAAAAAAAAAAAAAAAAAAAAAAAACAAGGAAGCAGGCTCGTTCCACTCTTACCATAAATTAAATAAAGAACTGAGACAAAATTAGAATCGGATATGAGAATTATGATTTTAAAGAAAAACTATAAAATTATGAATGAAGTGAAAATAAGAATTCATACACATGGTACATCAGGTAGCATAATAGCATAAACCATCATTTTCATCAAACCATCTAATGAATACTTATATTAAAGTTTTGATAAACATGCTCCGTCGCTGTCTTACAGAATGGAATGTGCACTTTCATCCAGTCATCATTTATCCACGCTAATGAGATACCTTCATGTTATTCGATATAAATGAACCCAGAGTGTTGTCAAAGGTAGCTTGCGTGGAAGCAGAAATTTTGATTTGCTTTAGCCGGTCGAGGCAATTTTATAATCAGTTTGTCTGAAAATGGTTTTACCGCTGTGCTGAATGTCTCTTTTTTTTACGTGCAGTTTTATTTGCCATTGGTTATTCATATTCGCGAATCAAATTTGCATTTTCATTCTGAAAGTGAAATTCAGGGTCAAAATTTTCATACATACAAGCAAAATTTAATTTTTTTCCTTCAATTCTAGGAATTACAATTTTCAATATTTTTTGTTTCAATTAGAGAAATGGATATTTTTTTGCAAATTGATTCGCTAATTTCAATTCGAGTATTTTTGAATACTCGAATTGAAATTTGGATTTTTAATTATAGTTAATGTATTAGTAAAATTTGGATTTTTAATTAGTTAGTAAAATTAGTAGTATGTTAAATGAGTGATTAGTTTAGTACTCAATTGGAATATGCGTTTTTTTATTCGGTACATAATTCAAATACTTGTGATTTCTATTCAGGAATTGAAATTTAGTTGATAATTCGGAATACCCCAAATTTATAAAAACAGAAATCTAAATAAGAAAAATAATTTCAGTACCCCAAATTTCTGTTGGTGTCACAACCGACGTTAAATTTTTCTTTTTAAAAATATATCTACAAGTTTTCCTTTCCGAGAATTCTTCGAATAACACTCGCTACCCGGCCATAAAATATGACACGCGACACACACACTCCAGAGTTAGGACTAAATTTGTAACCGAAACACTTGTAACCGACGAATATAAATCAAACTAGCTTCCGCTATACTTCCGGACTACACTATGGACTATACGAAACATCCACTCATCTAATTAGGTCACTACGATCTTACTTCTAAGAAAACCTATAAACTCCTACTATTTTTCCGCATTTTAGCCCTATAAAAAGGCCATGTCTCTCCACAATCGCCGCATTCCGTTCGCACCTAGAGTCGCGTCTATACTGTTAGCAGTAGTTCGGTTTGTCATTCGGTTAGCCGTCTTATAATTAATCTCTGACCGAACTCCGGGTCTTCTGTAGAAGAGAGCGAGTCGAGTTCAGAAATCAAAGTTAAAGTACCAAACTCAATATTTGGACTTAGAATCTTTTAACCTTTTCTACGACACAACAAATCACAAGTAAGCTACAACGAACCAAAGATTTACACGACACCTCTCCGGTAACGTAACCATTTATATTTTGTATCCAGTTTGTATTTCATCATTATATTTACTAATAACTTGTTTTCATTAAAAGTACATAAAGAATATCTAAATCTTTTGACTCACTTAACACCCCGAATCCCTCTCCTAGTCGCAACCTAGACTAAGGCAAGACTTCTCGAAGTCTATCAGCGTAAGCCCACGATACTCTTAGGAGTATATTTATAAAAACGCTCTGCGTATTAAAATGCAGGGAAAAGCTTATGGGACATAACGTTTACCGCTCGACGTTCAAACACCCGAACTTTTCCTTCACGCCTCTCCGGACGTGACATTGGTGAACTGGTATTTGGTATATAATTTGAATGACTTTAAACTCCAATTCGAGATCTGAAATTCAGTACATCATTTCAATCGCAAAATATATTTTGCAAATTTGGCCCATTATTTTAACTATTTTAAATCTTGATTCAGGATCTGAAATTTAGTACATATCTTTATGTACCGTAAATTTTGATTCGGAAATGGGAATTTAGTGAACGATTTGAGGTACTTCAATTTGTACAACGGGAAATCGAATTTTGTACATACCTTCAATACCCTGAAATTTATTCGGGAATCAGAATCTGGTACATAATTGGAATAACTTGCAGTTCTATATCGATAATTCAAATTTAGTACATGATTTTAATACCCCAGATTGTTATTTGTGAGATAAGGTTTTGATATACGCCATTTTTTTCATTTTGCGTATAATGTTTCCTTCGATGGTCCCTTTTTCGCCAAATAACCAGCAGTAACGGAATTATTCATTTATTTTGCTTTAGCCAAGCTATAATACTTACAATAATCAAAATTAATTAGTAAAATAGTATTAAGTATGTTCCTAATCATTTTTTTTCATTTTTTGAAGGCTTCCTAAAGTTGCCTAAATGATTCGCAAACGAATCCTTAATCTTTTATAAAAATGGGTTCGAAAGGGTCAGCCATATAGCTAACTTTGATTAACAAACAATTACCAATCGAATAAAAAAATCAAGACTCGATAGAGTCTCGGGACAAGTACATTTGACAGCTCAGTCTGCCGTTTGCTGGTCCAAGGCTCATCCGAGTATAATATCTCTAAATAAAACGATTCGCGGTGGTGGGGGTAAAAACTGGAAGTAATTTTCTCGAATTACGAAGCTCAGGAGACAGATGATGACTTAAAAATTGAACTGGATACTAATTATGAAAAAAAATTTCGATTGAGGCTTAAATCAGCACGATTGATGTCGTATTTTCTGCGAAAAAACTTCGCAAAGGCTCAAGATTATGCCAACCAACACATCGGAAGTTTGACGTGTCTGTATACGACACAACGAAAGGCCTTTTGATGCTATCGAGTTTCTGATTGGTCGCGAGTGACGACATATTTTTGTCGCGGCTGACGATTTTCTATCTATATCGCTAATGTGTCAGCTGTCAAAGCTGCAAATTCATATTCGAGTGTTGACAAACCGAAAATGCGGAAGAAATTTGAACTAATTTGTATGTCAAAGTCGCAAATTCTATCAGAGTGTTGACAGATGGTAAGGCCGGAATAATTCACGCAAAAAAAAATATCAATTTGACCTTTTGAAACCCACATTTTTCCTTAAGTGCAATTAGCTCAAAACTTTGTACTCCGGGGTTTCATCGGTCGCTGATTACAAATCTGCACTTAAAATTTACAAATTCAAGATAGTGAATCCAATATGGCGAACAACAAATGCAAAAATTGTTTGATGAAAGCAAAATATGGTACTCGGGGGTTTCGGGGTCGCTGATTACAAATCTGCACCCAAAATTTCAAAATTCAAGATGGCGGATACAATATGGCGGACAAGAACTGCGAAAATCGTTAAAGAAAAGCGAAAGTTGGCACGCGGGGGTTTTTGGGTTCACCGATATGAATAATATTGTTCGATATTTGAAGGAATATTAAACTCATGAGTTAATGATGATACATTGCAATTTTCACGCATCTTGCTTTTATAGAAAATCGTAATTCTGGGGCTCCTCTCAATAACGAATCGTCTCAATAACGAAGATAATTATTCAAAATTGTATATCGGATCGATTCATAACTTGGGGAGCAACTCTTCATATCTATTCTGCTGCGATTTCTCGATATATTTTTTTTATTTTCATGGACAACTTGGAAGCCGTTAAAGAAGCATTAAATTTTTATGATTCACTTCCTAAACTCACTGTTCCTCAAAGGTTCTTCTAATGTCGAAGTGAATTAACAACACTCCGCTTCCAAGTTGTAAATCATTATTCCCAGAATTTTTATGTATGTATTTAGCTATTGAAGTTTTTAAAAACACGGCAACGCTTCTATAGTAATAGTGAATCATATAAGAGTAAATTTATAGTATTTATAGTATATGATCAATCCAATTATCTAATCGGGTATGAGTGGAGTGGACAGTAGATATCAATTTGTCATTCAAATAAATTCATGATGTAATCATGCAAATACGAAAAAACTCTAGGCTTTAGAGGTGTTGAGAAAAAAAAGAGTGATATCAAGGGGTTTTAACAAGGGGGACATGTCCCCTCCCCGGGGAAAAAACCCTGTACATTTGTTTGACTCCCGTTTGCATCTGTTTTCACAATAAATTATCCCCCCCCCCTAACCCAAAAAATAATGAAACCCCCAAAAAATCATATCAAAAATGCCAGAATAGATTTGAGAATTTGAGAAAGAAAACTCCCTGGCCAAAAAGGAAAATCCCTGGCACCCTCCCCCTTTAAAAAAATGAAACAATTTGAGGAAAAAAGCCTTTTGCCAAAAATACCCTAACAAAACCCTGCCAAAAAACGCCTAAAATAATTACAACCCCCAAATAAACATACAAAAAAATGCCAGAATAGATTTGAGGAAAAGAAGTCCCTGGCCAAAAAGGAAAAATAAAATTCGAAAAAAGGAATACTCCCTCTCCTCTCAAAAAAAACCTTAACAAAACCCTGTCAAAAAAACGCCTTTGATTACTACCCCCCAAAAAAACATGGAAAAAATGGCAGAATAGATTTGAAAAAAGAAGCCCCTTGCCAAAAAGAAAAAAAATGATGCTACGGAAAAAATCGAACGAATCGTTGTCTCAAAAAATACCGAAAAAATGCTACAACTCTCGCCAGCAAAAAAAAAAGAAATTCGAGAAAAAAAACAACCCAGCCGAACTAGTTCCCTGAAACGTACCAAACACCTACCAGAAAAAAAACCCTAGAAAGAACTACTTCCTCCTCTCCACCCAAAAAAGTGGAGCATCCGATGAAAAAAAAACAGACTCTTAAAGAAAAATAATTGCTGCATAAGAAACATAACTACTCGACAACATGAAATATGAATAAGCCAATGAGTTACGTTCAGGACTAAAATTTATAATATCAATAATGGGACAAGTATTTCATTGATGCTCGACAATAGATTCATGAGAAAATTTAAAAAAAAGCAGTTAGTGGTTGAAAAGAAAACCAGCCTAGCAAAAAGAAAAACCGGTCCAAATGAAAAAATAAAAATGGGGTGTATAACAAACAAATGATAAACCTAGTTTATAAAAAAATCGAGGAGACAATAATTTACGTTCAGTGCTGAAATTTTTAATATCAATAACAGGACAAGTTTTCATTGGTGCTTGATTATAGAACAAAAAAAAACCGGTCGAAAAAAAAACAGTCAACATGAAAAAAATTAAAAGGGGTGTATAACAAACACAAAAACCTCTAGTCTGCAAAAAAGTTGAAAGGACAACGATTTACGTTCAGCGCTGAAATGTTTAATATCAACAACAGGACAAGTATTTCATTGGAGCTTGATAATATAATAGACTTATAAGAAATATTTAAACAATCAATCGAAAAGAGTTACCAATCTACAAAAAGAAGAATCGGTCGAAAAAAACAGTACCCAAATGAAAATAAATGAAAGGGTTTTAACAAACAAAAGAACCTAATCTACAAAAAATTAAAGAGACAACGATTTATGTTCAGCGTTGAAATAATATGCTTGAGAATAGATCAACGAGAAAACAAAAATAACTTGGTTTTCAAAAGAGGTACCAAGTTACAAAAATAGTCATACATATAAAAACGAGTCTGGAAACAGGATCAAAGAGAAAAAAGAGTAATTGGTGGATAACAAAAAAAAATAGTGTACAAAAAATTAAAAATCGAAAAAGATGATGATTCACGTTCAGCACTTACATTTAGAATGATATTTATTGGTGTTTGAGAAAAGATTAACAACAAATAGTTTTCGAAAGTGCAATTCTTCCACATTGTTCGCTCGATGGGAATGGAAAAATCTTATTGGTAACAATTTGTTAAACGTTCACCACCGTACGTTCAGCGTATACGCACAGAGTACTTGTCCGGCCCATAACTTTTTATGCAAATTGCTCATTCAAGAAAAAATCAAATTAGAGGTGAAGTCATAGAACCCATGGAGTCCAATCTCTTCAAATAAGCTTCACACGAATCCTTGCTTTCATCGAATCCATTAGTCCAATAAAAATTTTGCTCCAAAGTTTGTATTTATTGACTCAGCAGATTTGAGATTGTGGAAAGAAAATTTTACGAACTCGGTCGACCAATGAGCACTAAAATTTATAATATCAATAATAGGACAAGTATTTCATTGTCTCTTGAGGATGGAGTATTTAAAAAAAAGCAAAAATAAGTTCGTTATTGAAAAAAGTCACCAATGTATAAAAATAAAAATCGGTCCAAAAGATCAGAGTCCAGAAAAAAAATCAAGATAAAACAAAACGTGGAGAAAAAAATTTCAAACGAAAAAAATTAGATTGAAAAATAATTTCGGCCGTAGTACTTGGCGAGTTTTTTGCTTAGGTAGAATCACATAATGTATTTTTCATGGTACGAACTCGCCAAGTACTACGGCCGAAATTATTTTTCAATCTAATTTTTTTCGTTTGAAATTTTTTTCTCCACGTTTTGTTTTATCTTGATTTTTTTTCTGGACTCTGTTCTTTTGAACCGATTTTTATTTTTATACATTGGTGACTTTTTTCAATAACGAACTTATTTTTGCTTTTTTTTAAATACTCCATCCTCAAGAGACAATGAAATACTTGTCCTATTATTGATATTATAAATTTTAGTGCTAAATGTAAATCATTCTTGATCTTGCCAATTTTTTGAAAATTTTGTACTTTTTTGGGTAGTTTTTTTCTGTGAAAACAAATGGAAACGGGGGTCAACAAATGTACTTGTCCAAGATTTTTTTTCCCCGGGCAGGGGATTTTTGGCCAGGATATCACTTCTTTTTTCTGAACCTTTCACTTTCATCATAAAATTTTGGAATTTATGGTCCGCCATATTGAATCCGCCATTTTGAATTTCGAAATTTTGCATGCAGATTGTTAATCGGTGAACCCAAAAACCCCCGCGTGCCAACTTTCGCTTTTCTTAAACGATTTTCGCAGTTATTGTCCGCCATATTGTATCCGTCATCTTGAATTTCGAAATTTTGGGTGCAGATTTGTAATCAGCGACCCCGAAAACCCCCGAGTACCATGTTTTGCTTTCATCAAACAATTTTTGCATTTGTGGTCCGCCATATTGGATCCGCCATCTCGAATTTCTAAATTTTAGGTGCAGATTTGTAATCAGCGACCCCGAAAACCCCCGGGTACCATATTTTGCTTTCATCAAACAATTTTTGCATTTGTTGTTCGCCATATTGGATTCGCCATCTTGAATTTCTAAATTTTGAGCGCAGATTTGTAATCAGCGACCCCGAAAACCCTCGAGTACCATATTTTGCATCAGCAAACAATTTTTGCATTTCTTGTCCGCCATATTGGATTCGCCATCTTGAATTTCTAAATTTTGTGTGCAGATTTATAATCAGCGATCCCGAAAACCCCCGAGTACAAAGTTTTGAGCTAGTTGCACGTAAGGAAAAATGTGTGTTTCAAAGGGTCAAATTGATATTTTTTTTTGCGTGAATTAGTCCGACCTTACCATCTGTCAACACGGATCTACGAAAAGTTCGCAAAAAACACGCTGTTTACGCGTCTCGCGTCAAAACTACCGTCAAACTTTCCGTGGTATGGGTACAAAGGAAAGGACCAATGGGAACTCGTTACTTTTGTCGCCGAAGACCGGCTTCAATGGAAATGGGTTTTGTTGGGCATCAAAACGCCTTTGATTGTATCGTCTGCGCGCATGTACAGACACACCAATTCCTTCAATGTGTTAGAATTTTTGCATAATCTTGACCCTGTGCAAAGTTTTTTCTCAGCAAATACGCCATCAATCGTGCTCAATTAAGGCTTAATCGAAGGGCAATTTCATAATTTGTCACGATTTCCATTTTCAAGTCATCATCTGTTTCCTAAGCTTCGTAATTCGAAAAAATGACTTTCAGTTTTTACCCCCACCACCGAATTTTACTTTATTCAGAGATAATATACTCCGGCGAGCCTCGGGCCAGCAGACGACAGAGCTGTCAAATGTACTTGTCCCGAGACTCTACCGAGTCTCTTGATAAACATAACTTCAAAAAATTAGTGGCAGGCTGGCAGGCGGTCTGAAAGTGTGTAAGCTCGCAAAAAGTGTTGATGTTTATCGTGGAACGCGACGAGATATTTTTTCAAGCATGTTCCTTATATTATTGTGCCAAATCACGAGACATTTTTCGCAAAAGTGAGTGTGTGAGTGTGTGTGTGTGGTGAAATTTGTGACGAAAATAGGGTGTAGTTTCGAAGAGCCCATACCTCCGATTGATCGGCTTTTTTGTATAAACATATATTTTGACTCCCTCCCGAACGGGGGTTCCACCTTGACGTGGTGGTGAGGCTTCTGGCGGCGTCTGGCGGCGCCCGGGATGGGCCTCACATGCTTGTCCCGGGCGTGGCTAGGCACGGCTGTACTATGAGAATCCCCCCCCCCCCCCCAAGCCAAGGTGTTCAAGCTACCGTGCCGAGGGATGCATGGCGCGAGGGAGTCGCATCTTAAACGGTGCCTCTCGGATACCAGGCGAACTCCGAGAGTAAGTAGCCAAGCCCCGGTCAACACGGCTCTGACCGGATGAGACCGCTTTTCCGTGCTACTACTCATGGGACTCAAAATGAAACCAATTACAAATCAAACAAAACGAACTGACAACAACGACGACGAAGGCAAAACGACACAACGGAAAAGCTCCTCCAGGGACCAGTTTCCTCAGGAAGCAAGGGACCGAAGGAAGCTTCCACGACGGAGACGGTGGGGGACCGACCGGTGGGGGACTCGACAGAGGACCGACCAAAGACCCGACCTCGACATAGTGGAGCGGCGAGACGCCGCTTCAAAAAACAACAGCAACGACAAGCGGTGAAGGTGGGCGTAAGGGCCGAACCAGTTCCGTCGTCGTCAAAACACGTGAGAGGGGGGGACGCAATGGCTGGTGCGGTCAAATGCAGCAAGCCAGAGCACGATACCCCCAGCCCAACTAATCTGGTGAAGCTTGCCGTGGTGACCGACGGTTTCCCTGAAACTAGACTGGGACCGGGGGAGGTGGAGATCGTCCACAAGATGATCAGAGGGCGTATCCTGGGGCTACCCCAGGTTATAAAAGTCCCCACTTTTACCGGCTTCTGGGAAAGGGACGGGGCGATCGTGGTCGCCTGCGCCAACGAGGAGACTGGGGGGGGGGTGGCTGAAGAGCCTATCCCTAAAGCTCAAGATCGCGGAAAAACCTCTGCGTGTGCTGCCGCTCGAGGCGCTACCCAAGCGCCACCGGGTGGTCGTTCACGTGGAGGAGCCAGACGTGTCTGTCGAGGAGGCTATCAAGCTCCTTGACAAGCAAAACGAAGGTCTGGATGCCAGCGGGTGGATTGTGGCCAAGGGCAGTAGAAGCAGGGACGCTTCGAGTGCCCACTTCGCCTGCCTGATCGGCGACAACTCGCTGGAGGCTCTGAAGAGGACCGGTCTCAGACCCTTCTGCGGTTTGGGCAGAACCACATTTAGGCTGCTGGCCAAGGATAAAGACCGGGGCGGAAAACCCGGGACGGAGGCCATGGCCGCACCCAACACCAGTGATGATGGGGAGCAATCCGACTAGGGATGGATATTCCTGGTCTCCCCATCATACAAATACATCTGCATCACTCCAAGGGCGTCTCGGCCATATTGGTCAGGATGATGGGAAGGATGCAGACGGGACTGGCGCTGGTTCAGGAGCCATGGCTACTGGATGGAGCCATCAAAGGCGTGGGAGGAGGAGAAAGGCTCTTCCACGACTCGTCCGAGGGAAGGACACGGGCATGCATCCTCGCCAGGGGCCTGGAGGTTACATTCCTACCTCAGGTGAGTACCAAAGACCTAACGGTTATATTATTAAAAACTAAGTTTGAGGAGGAGGGACCCTAGTGGGGTCAGCGTACATGCCCTACGATTCGGCCGATCCTCCTCCCCCTATAGAAGTATGAAACTTGGTCGAATATGCGAATAACAAAGGGCTAGAACTCCTCTTGTTCTGTGACGCGAACTCCCATCACTATGGATGGGGCAGTTCCGACGTCAACCCGAGAATTTACATTTATGGACTCTAGAAGACGAGAGGTCATCGACCTAACGTTATGCACAGATGATCTGTCGGATAAGGTCCAAAACTGGAGGGTCTCCCAAAAGCCCTCCGGTTCAGACCACCGACAGATCCATATGTCTCTCCAATACATGCAGGCTGCAGTATGGCGCCGCTGTAGAGAGAAAACAGAATGGAATGGATTCAGGGCAGCCTTGAAGGCCTTGGACTCCAAGCATCCCCACCAACTTCCGCAACAGGGTGGAATTAGAGGCCGTGGCGACCAGACTTAGAGATGTCTTGGTTGATGCATACGAGGCCAATTGCCCGGAGACACTCGTCCGAAGTCGAACCAATACCATACCATAAACAATTCACCTCATTTAAAAAAAAATTGATTGAAAAAAAAAAAAATCGAGCATGGAAGTCGATCCCGCAACGCTGAGGTCGAGACTCAGGGATGCTACCAACGGGACCATCTTATCAGATATGAAAATAGTCCACTTTGTGGTACCTACGATTCGCGGCTTATTATTAAGGATTCGCTTGGTTTTAAGAATAATATTTTGTCGTTTAATCAAAATGCTTTTACCATCACAAACGTCTTACAGTATCTTAAGGACCATATTTTTGAGCATGGGGACGGAGGTTAATAAAATAAATAACAAATAATAATACGTGACGTCACGCGGGAGTCTCGGCTTTGGCTCGGCCGCACATGAACGTGCTGAGCTTCCATGTGTTGGTAAAGCTGCCGAAGGTGCGGTCGGGAATCTTCGACCGCACTCGGCTCTCTTCCGGAACGACACGATCGTCGCTTGCTCACGGACACGAGCGACTGTGATTGTGTGATGGGTGCGAGAGAGACTAGGGAAGGGGTAGATTTGTCGCCCGACCTGGCTGCGTTGCTGCCCCCAGGTACCCATGGCTGAATTTTAACAGTTACGTTTGTGTTTTAGAGTTTCGTTTGCTCCAATAATCTAACATCCCGGAGAGACTACCCGTACGATAAACGCTCGTATTTTCTTTTAGAAGAAAATATCGCTTTATCGAGCTATGTGCTTTAAGAATCACTGTTGAGTCTTTTGTTATGCTTGAATTTCGCGCCAACTTAATTTCGACGTTCGCGATACTTGGCGTTCTTGCGATGGGCCTCTCACGCGCCGTGTCTACCCCCTCCACGTCCGGCGTAGCCGGCCGGCACGTGAGCGCGAGAGTGGTCTACCGAATAGTTGCTGCCGAGATTCGTCTGAGAGACACCGTCTCTTCCTTCGCTCCTCATACGTAAGTGATGCCTATGGTTCTGGTATAAGGTATTGCACGACGCTCAGACCCTCGCGGCGGCCATCTTGACTACGCCGTGCACGTGGCTGAAAGACAGCCCGTGAACAACTCCGCGCCTTTTAGGCGTATATTGACTCTCGCGATTATTTCAATAATCGTGTAAAATGATTAGCATTTATTTATTTTATATTTAATATTAAGTTTATATTACGCGTAAGTCGGAGAAAATTAGGTTTTCTCGTGACGACTAGGCCATAGTATTTTGTCGTGATTTCGTGTTACGCGTCCAAGGCGGCCGCGAGCGCATTGCGCCGGCTTGTTTTCGTGCTGTCTCTCTCTCACTCTTTGTTGAATTTTGTATTTTTATTTTTCAATGGGTCATTTCGGTTCTTTTTACCAGCGGCAGTTTGCGTTATATTACACTATGTTATGTTTGCTTTATATCATCTTGGCTTCTTTACTTTTTTTTATGTTTAATTTTGGTTTATGTACTGCGTATAAATCGGTGATGTTTTGTGGGACTTGCTTGGTTCATGTTGTCACCAAGCTTCCCCTTTGCCCTATAGCTCGCCGGGGCAAAATAAACGATCAATCAATCACTCGGCCTCAAGTACGCTAGGCATTGTTATCGTTTTTATTTGCCTCGAATTCCTTTATTAGTTTGTTCTCGTGTTTATTTCACTCGATTTTCGTATTTCTTTTATGTCGAAATATTATTTCGTATATCCCGTTCTGTGTAAAGTCAGCATTTTACCTGTCTTCGGACTTTAGCTGCCTAGACTTCGATCGAACTACCTGAGTTAGTGTCTCGCACACTAACTCCGTTATTATTTTGATTATTTCGTTTATTTCCGTGTGACTTTATTACCTGTCTTCGGACTTTAGCTACCCAGACCTCGATCGAACTACCTGAGTTAGTGTCTCGCACACTAACTCCGTTATTATTTTGATTACTTCGTTAATTTTCGTGTTAGAGTGACTTTATTACCTGTCTTTGGACTTTAGCTAGCTAGACCTCGATCGAACTACCTGAGTTAGTGTCGTGCACACTAACTCCGTTATTATTCTAATTGTTTAATGAAGTTTCGTGTTATTATTTATCCTATTACTTGTTTCCATGATCTACCTAACCTACGATCAAACTACCTCAGTTAGTGCCGTGCACACTAACTCCACTATTTTTTCCGTTAATTAACGAATTCAGCGATAAGTTCTCTTTTCTTACCTGTCTTCGGACCTTAGTTACCTGACACGCGGTCTACCTAACTGAGTTAGTGACGTGTACACTAACTTCGTCATCGCTTAAGTTTCTCGGGCTTATTTTGGCAAATTGATTGCTTATTGCGACCTATTTCTAGTTTCCATTGTTATTTTATTTAAATCGCGTTCTTACGGAGTTCAGCTAAGTGTTTTCCTATTCAGTCGCCCCTACAACCTGCCTTCGGGCTTCGACTATCTGTGCTTCGCTCGATCAACTAATTGCCTGAATAAATCATTGGTTAAACTCAACTTATTAGTCTTTGTCTAGTTTATTTTATCAGTCCTGATTCCTTACTCTTGCCCCAAGCCATCCCCTCTACCATCAAGTACCTCAGTCGAGCTGAGTAGTCGGACCACCCTGGATCCTCGTGGCCCCTTGGACTACCTCGTCGACCGTATCCGTGCCGGAGTGAACAAACTTAAAATCGGTTTCACCAGCGGTACGTTGGTACCTGGCGCCCAGTCCACCCCAGTCGGGTTACAGTGGTCCGAGGAGGTACTGCGGAGGAGTCCAGAAGGGACAGATAGACCCGAGTTGGGAAAATCGTGTTACAACACAAAACAATACAGATTCCCACAAGTCCACGAAGAGGAAATACGCAAACAGGTCAACGATCTCGATGAGGGAATAATCCAACCATCTTTATCACCATTCAATTCGCTCGTTTGGATCGTTCCAAAGAAAACCGACCATGAAGGCAATAAGCGACGGCGTATGGTCATCGACTTTAGAAAACATAATAAAAAAAAAAACAACCCCAGATGCGTACCCATTACCAAACATCACAGATATCATAGATCAATTGGGTAGATCTCGTTATTATTCAGTGCTAGATTTGGCATCAGATTTTCACCAAATCGAAATGCACCCACGAGACAAACCAAAAACCGCTTTCTCCACACCAAATGGACATTACGAATTCAACCGAATGCCATTTGGCCTGAAAAACGCACCCGCAACATTCCAACGGCTAATGGATGTTGTTTTATCCGGTGTCCAGGGTACCGATTTATTTGTCTATTTAGACGACTACATGGAGAAAAAAATTTCAAACGAAAAAAATTAGATTGAAAAATAATTTCGGCCGTAGTACTTGGCGAGTTCGTACCATGAAAAATACATTACGTGATTCTACCTAAGCAAAAAACTCGCCAAGTACTACGGCCGAAATTATTTTTCAATCTAATTTTTTTCGTTTGAAATTTTTTTCTCCACGTTTTGTTTTATCTTTATTTTTTTTCTGGACTCTGTTCTTTTGGACCGATTTTTATTTTTATACATTGGTGACTTTTTTCAATAACAAACTTATTTTTGCTTTTTTTTAAATACTCCATCCTCAAGAGACAATGAAATACTTGTCCTATTATTGATATTATAAATTTTAGTGCTGAATGTAAATCATTTTTGATCTTGCCAATTTTTTGAAAATTTTGTACTTTTTTGGGTAGTTTTTTTCTGTGAAAACAAATGGAAACGGGGGTCAACAAATTGCTATAATTTAAGTGAATAAAATTAGTGTTACAAAGTTCATCAACGTCGTCCACTTGTCCGTTATTTCGTGTTCCCACCTTTGTCGCTATCAAGAGACTCGGTAGTCTCGGGACAAGTACATTTGACAGCTCTGTCGTCTGCTGGCCCGAGGCTCGCCAGAGTTTATTATCTCTGAATAAAGTAAAATTCGGTAGTGGGGGTAAAAACTGAAGGTCATTTTCTCGAATTACTTAGGAAGACATTTTCTCGAAGCTTAGGAGACAGATGATGATTTGAAAATTGAACTGGAGACTAATTATGAAAAAATCTTCCGATTAAGCCTTAATTCAGCACGATTGATGCCGTATTTGCTGAGAAAAAACTTTGCACAGGGTAAAGATTATGCAAAAATTCTAACACATTGAAGGATTTGGTGTGTTTATATATGCGCGCAGACGACACAATCAAAGGCGTTTTGATGCCCATCAAAACCCGTTTCCACTGAAGCCGGTCTTCGGTGACAAAAGTAGCGAGTTCCCATTGGTCCTTTCCTTTGTACCCATACCACGGAAAGTTTGACGGTAGTTTTGACGCGAGACGCGTAAACAGCGTGTTTTTTGCGGATCTCTACATCCTGGCATTAATACACGACATTTCTCAAACGGGTAGTTTTTTACTGTGAATACAAATGGAAACGGGGGTCAACAAATGTACTTGTCCAAGGTTTTTTTCCCCGGGAAGGGGATTTTTGGCCAGGATATCACTTCTTTTTCCTGAACCTTTCACTTTCATCATAAAATTTTGGAATTTATGGTCCGCCATATTGTATCCGCCATTTTGAATTCCGAAATTTTGGGTGCAGATTTGTATTCGGCGACCCCGAATCCCCCGAGTACCAACTTTCGCTTTCATATCAAACGATTTTCGCAGTTATCGCTCGCCATATGGTATCCACTATCTTGAATTTCCAAATTTTGATAGTAGATTTGTGATCAGCGACCCCGAAAACCCCCGAGTACCAACTTTCGCTTCCATCAAAAAACTTTTGAATTTATGGTTCGCCATGTTGGATCCGCCATTTTGAATTTCGAAATTTTGTATGCAGATTTTTAATCGGTGAACCCAAAAACCCCCGCGTGCCAACTTTCGCTTTTCTTAAATGATTTTCGCAGTTATGGTCCGCCATATTGTATCCGCCATCTTGAATTTCGAAATTTCGGGTGCAGATTTGTAATCAGCGACCCCGAAAACCCCCGTGTACCATATTTTGCTTTCATCAAACCATTTTTGCATTTGTTGTCCGCCATATTGGATTCGCCATCTTGAATTTCTAAATTTTGAGTGAAGATTTGTAATCAGCGACCCCCAAAACCCCCGAGTACAAAGTTTTGACCTAATTGCACGTAAGGAAAAATGTGTGTTTCAGAGGGTCAAATTGATATTTTTTTTACGTGAATCATTCCGGCTTTACCGTCCGTCAGCATTCGGATACAAATTTGTGACTCTGGCGTACAAATTAGTTTAAACTTTGCCCACGACGGATCTACGAGAAGTCCGCAAAAAACACGCTGTTTACGCGTCTCGCACTTTACACTGTCAAAACTACCGTCAAACACAAACTTTGCGTGGTATAGGTATACTGAGGATGTAGTCACACTCGTGACCAATCAGAACACAGGGAAATGATCACACTTGTGACCAATGAGAACTTGGATAGGCAGACTGAGGCCTTTCATTGTGGCATATACAGACACGTCAAATTCTTCGATGTGTTAGAATTTTTACATAATCTTGAGCCTGTGCAAAGTTTTTTCTCAGCAATTGTGGCATGAATCCTGCTGATTAAAGGCTTAATCGAAAGCTTTTTTTCTCAAGTATCCTCTAGTTCAATTTTCAAATCATAGCATTTCTCCTGGGAATCGTAATTAAAGAAAAAGACTTTCAGTTTTTACCCCCACCACCGAAATTTGCTTTATTCAGAGATAATATACTCCGGCGAGCCTCGGGCCAGCAGACGACAGAGCTGTCAAATGTACTTGTTCCGACACTCTACTGAGTCTCTTGATAGAGAAAGCACGAGAAGTAACTAAAACACAACGTGTCCATAACAGATTATGAATGATTGAATCAATATTAAAATTTGGAGGAATAACAGTAGGCTCCATCTTTGTATTTACAACAATTGGTTGGAGATTTTCAATGTTCGGAAAAATATCATCCCTATCTAAATTCCTATCTTGCATTACAAAAAAGAAACACAAAACGCGGACATAGCAATGCAACCTTACCGCCCCCAAATACAAATAATAAACCCACCACGCGAAATAGCGATGTCAACGGATAACCTCATAGAGCCAGAATGAAGTACACCACGAGCGATTACGTATTATAGAGAAATTATACCATGAGATTTACGATAACCATGGGAATCCTTATTTCATATCTTCTTTCGCTCAAGCTCAAGACAATGACACTGCATGAGAAACACAGAACAAACGCAATTAAAACATTTCCGTCTTCTGCACCACCCCCAATAGATAACAAAAAAAAAAAAAAAGAAAAGAGAAAAAACACACACACACACAGGCACAAAAAAAAAGAGAAGGAAAACGGAATCGCGAATACTATTAATGGTCCCCTGCCCCATCTGCGCAACAAAAATTCACCACCGACGCCTCGCTACGCATGTCACCGAATGTAAAAAGCGTCTAGCGAAAAATGATATCCAGAACCCAGCAACAGATAGGCAATGCTATATGTGCAAAGGAGCATTTCCCGCGCAGCGAATGCTAGCGCACATTGACCTTTGCGCGGTATATTGGGTACGGAGAGGAATCTTTCCATGGACCTTCATCAACGACAATGAAGAGGACACCGAAGACGATGACATAGATACTAACACCAGTGACACCAAAGACAGCATCAAGGACGAAAAGACCATCCCTTCTCCCGCTCCCACACCGACCAACATTAAAAAAGAGGCCGCCGACATAATTAACATTGACGACAGCGACGACAATAGCGACGACAGCAGAGAAACGTATATACTACTAGAAAAACCCACTACCAAACGAAAAATCCAAAACCTCCTTTCCACACTTAGACCAAAAACACCACCTATTGACGATCCAAACCTACCACGACCGAGCAACCGACAAAGCATCACGATCACGATGGATGCACGACAAATAATACGAGCCAACGCCGAACAGAGGACATTCCAACTAAACAAAATACCGATACTTGACGTTCCCGACAAACACGAACCCCCAAAGAAAAGACAAAAAATAACATTCACTCCAGACGAAACAACTCCCCCAAGACTCAGTTTAGACACACGGACAGAACTTGAAAACATTAAAGATTGGATCGACACAATTAGCGCGAGAGAACTCCCGGCGGTCCGCGCAGAAATCAGCAAAATATTCAAGGAAAAAGCGGTAAAATTCGAGAGACGAAAACGACTCTAAAACACAACACGGACCTCCATATTCACATCTACACTCACGCTATCACCACTACATTTGTTATTATTACAATTTCGTACCCCCAAAATTTATTGTAACCACGTAATACCTTTATATCTTACTTTCTTTGACCTATATACATATATTGTAATCACTTATCATCGTAATCCTGACTTAACGACATAAATAATCATATTCTTAAGGCATATTATATTCATAACAACCTAATATCGTAATCACTTACCTAAATAATCTTAGACGTAAGGCATAGTATAATCACGCATTTTACTAGAGCCAAAAGAAAAAAAACTCATTATTTTTTCACGACAACAACCAACATAGTTTATTTTGCCCACAGCACCTGAACTAAATCCATCCCATCACTAATAACATGTCATATCCATTAACCACCAGCGAACTAACCAAGTTTAGAATGTTTCAGAATCTTTGGAAATTTAGGTACAATACCCATTGGGAAAATAAGAATCCGAGCAAACGACAATTGGAAAATGGGAAAATTTTAAATGAAACATTACTCATTTGGAATTGGAATCGAGACAGAGCAATAACAACACATGAAACCAATAAAAGGAAAAACCAATAAATAAATAAAAGAAAGTCAACGATAAGTAACAACCAACCAATAAACGATAAATGATACCAGCCAAACCTATTCAAAATAACACCCAACCCCCTACTAACACGGACAACTAATCAATTTACTTAGTTACAGATTTCCGGAAAATGAGAGAGAAACAGATCATAGAAACGGAATATAAATCGTAAAGAACACCAAAGTTACCAAAATTGATCAACGAGAAACCATGAGAAATACAATGGAGAACCAGATTACCTACAACCCTTAAAACAATGATACTAATGAAACCTTTACATACTTTCACACAACCCTGCTCACGAACAACACAAAATTTTATATAGAGTCACACTTGAAATGAACATCATGTACAATTTTCATTATATGGAATCAAGAAAACAAACAAATTTGTAACCTACGATGCGGAGCATCGTTTTGTAAGAGGGGGAGTGTCATGGTAGCATCCTATATATATATTCCAAACTCTCCCACATTCGTACCCGACACTTCACATCCGTTCTAAACTCTTTCTCACACTCAAAACTTCTAGCTCAGCATCCTAATCTTATCACCACATTCCTCAGCATCTCTTTGTCCCACGAGCCTCAACTTCTCCTCCGCTTTATCTCCCCACTACAACTTCACCAAATCATTCTCCTTTATTCTAATCCTCGACTCCTCAGTTCATCACCATTTTCCGAACCAGTAATTACACCGTGCACTTCCAGTTACATCAAGTCTTAATATATATTGTAATAAATTGTCTGTTATATTTTGTTTAACCAATTTATTTGAAGATTTATATTTAATAATTACATCGCCATTTCTCTTTATTAATAATAAGTTACTTATCTCGATTTTATTAACGGTCAATTCCAGGCTTTGATATCGGTCCGGAACCCCAATCTCCTTCCGTTGATAACGATTTTGAGATTTTTATATATGACCGAGAGAGGTTGGCCTGACCTCGAAGGGAGTAATTATAAATGAAGTTGACTGGTTGAGAGTCCCGGAGCGAAAAGTCTCGAATTTTGGGAGCCAGCTTTCTTGTAGACCCAAAAGAGTGGGAGGAGTTTGAGGACATACGTGATCCATTTCTGGGATTACCTCGTGAGTCAAACGACCATCGATAAACGAGAGTAACCAGCGGGAATTTTTCGAATTTCCCAGTACGCCTTACAAACCCCCCCCCCTTTTATGCGAGACTCCTTTAAGGATGACCGACATAAAAACATGCTCAAAACAATATTTGTGCAAATAATAACATTATAAGTCTATTCTTAATGGGATTTCGAGTAAAATTCAAAAAAAAATTCAAAAAAACATCTCGAATAAAAATTCTGAAAAAATTTCAGTGAACAAAGGATGCTCGCCGGCAACTTTTCATCATCTTGACGATTTCACAGAAACTCCATGTTTTTGTAGTTACGAAGCTTTTTCGAAAAAGAGTCATTTTTGTGAAAAAATAGCATAATTTTGCAAAAAAAAATCGTGCGCAACTTTAAAAAAAACGAAATTAAAGCTACTGCCATCCCTTTTAAGTTTTTCATGGAGAAAACGATTGGAAAAATTTTTCACGGACCATGCGCGCTATTTGAAACGTTAAAAAAAATGTCAAAAAAAGCCCAACTTCAAAAATACGTACCGGACCCATAAAAAATTGGAAAAAATGTTTCAAAAGGGCAAAATGAAGCTTAGAATGTCCCTTTTAAGACACCGTTCGCAAAATTTGAATATCGTTTTTCTCGACTGAGTAATCTAACTTTTAGTGCGTCCAAAAATTTCGTCAGGTGTTTCCAAACTTATGGACAGTAGTGTACAAGAAGACGCAACGACACAACTCAGAGCTCCAGAAACTGTATACTACAGATGGCGCTAGTATGACAAGTAATGAGTAACGGAACTACCAACTTTTGAAATTAATTCCTCATATTCCCCAAATAAAAAATATACAATTATAAATTTTGTGGAGAAAAGAAAATTTGAGTGACATTTTAAATAAACCCGTTGAAAAGTATTAAATTACGGTCCTAAATTTTGATAAAAGTTATTAAAAAAATCCTCTAATAAAAAGTTGATGGGTAACGATATTTTTCGATTGTTGTTTGTTGCCGTTTTATTCGTGCTGTGATTGGTCGGTCGGTCGGTTGGTTATGTACCGTGTTTCAGGTCGTTTGGCAGTCGCAGTCCCGCTGTCATTTTGACATTAGCGTGAATACGCCTGCGGTTATATGTTCCTCTCAGAACAAAACCCTTTTTCATATGTATGAGAGTAGTAGTAGTAGTAGTTAATATATGTCGCATCGCAGTCGAAGACGTTATTTGGGCGACGCACTCGACTTTACGGTGTTTATGGAGGGTCAAATGACGAGCGTCGAGTGACGATACGTCGCCGAGATATTTAGAAAATACTGACTCTGTTGGCGGTGTGTGGTGCATGTACCACGAGTGGGTTGTATCGCGTAGAGGCCTAGGACAAAGAATAAGAGAAAAGAAGACCAAGAGGTCTCACGATTGGGATGCATTCCTCCTCGGGTCATCGTATCGGAAAGAGCATATTTTTAAAGAACGGCTCTGCGCGATACACTCCGCTAGCACCACTATCGAGAGATTTCGTATTATAACTTTTATTTGCACCTTTTAATCTGTGTATCGAATCATTTAATAAATTCTGTACGCTGTGTCACTGCGGCCGTCAGTGAGATATCAATTGTGTCTTGAGAACACGCTCTTGCTCTCTCTCTTTTATTTTGATATACACATTATTTGTGTATATCTGACATCAGAAGTGGGATAAAGATCTTTCAACTCAGAGATTCGACGATAAAGTTCACGTGAAAATTGTGAAAACTTTGAAATACGACTATGACTAAAGACAGTGAAAAAAATGCCAGTGTTGCGGCTAAAGACAGTGAAAATAGTGACAGTGTTGTGGTTGAATCCGGTGAAAACAGTGCCGGTGTGATAGCGAAGGACGGTGATAAAAGTGTTAGTGAGACAGGCAGTGTACGATCTCGAAATCGGAAAAGAAAACGATCTCCGGTTTCATCCGAATCGGAATTCGAGTCTGATGATTCCGCGTACTCAAAAAATAAACGGAGAGACCGTACGTCGAGGCTGGAGGAAGAGAATCTGCGACTGATTGCCTTGCTTACGCGACGAGAACGAGCTCCTATGGACCTCGTTAAATTCGATCCAAAAACAACTGACGCTACCGGCTGGGCAAAAATGGTTGATGAATGGATTCGACGTTACAAACCCGACGATTGGGAAATTGTTCAACACCTGGCTAAAGCCTTCAAGGACGAAGCGGCACAGTGGTTCACTGGCATGGACCCTTCCGGGAAAGGCAGGACCGAGATTCGTGCCGAGTTTATAAGCGCGTATGCAAAAAATAAAAACGTCGCTTCAGAACTTCATTCGATTTGGACCGACGACGCCGAGTTCACGCTCGAAAATTTCATGAAGAGGGGAAGGAAGATCAAAGCGTGGCTCAAGGAACGGAAATCGGTGGACGAGACCGCTACCCAACTGGCTGGATTGTCTTACTCGTTCCAGAACCGATTTGTGCGAAATGTATTCGTACGCGAATCACCTCGCAATCTGCAAGAAGCAATGTCGTACCTCGATGGAAAAACGACCGACCACCATCGACCGCGTGCATCCCTCGGAGCCCCTGGTCCACATACTAAGACTCCGACGCCGCGAGATGGGAAGTCGCACCGTTCAGACATCGAGTGCTACAATTACGGAAAGAAGGCTGATTGTAAGGAATCGTAAGGCTGATTGCAGATCATCTTCGAAGTCACACAGCAGCCAGTCACGGGACAGCAAGGGCTCATATTTCAAGAAGGCGTTGACCTGCTACAACTGCAAGGGAGAGGGTCATATCTCCCCGAACTGTCCAAAGAGGGAAGAAAAAATCGTGAAGCTTTGTAATTTGACCTCTACCGAAAATACTTTGAAGCTGGCTGACGGTAAGGTGTTGACATTTATTTTTGATTCTGGTTCAGACTGCTCGTTAGTAAAAGAGAGTCTGGTGGAATGGTTGCCCGGTAGGAGACGGTGCGTTTCTACGCGGTTGAGAGGTCTTGGAAATGGATATGTAGATTGTTGCGAGCAAATCTCTGTTTTGGCCGATTTAAATGGCATAAATGTTGAAATTGATTTGTATGTGGTAACGGACGAAACTTTGTCCGTGGATATAATTCTGGGTAAAGAATTGTTAGCAGATGGTGTCTCAGTCACGTTGGACGGAACCATGGTAAAATTTGCAAAAGTAGACAAATTTATTGGCTCGTGTAACTTGGAAATTAGTATCGATGCTGTTGATTGTGATTCAATTAATATGAGAAAAGCACTCGTTGACTTTTTGAGAAAGTATGAGAAAAATATGAGTGTCGAGTCCCCCAAGATTCGAGTCACTTCGGGTAGTCTTGAGATAAGATTGAAAGACGAGAACAAGCTCGTGCAGAGACGCCCTTACAAGCTAGGCGATGTAGAACGACAAACGGTGAGAGGTTTGGTTGACAAAATGCTTAAGGCAGGAATCGTTCGGGAAAGTAGAAGCCCATTTTCTAGTCCAATCATCTTAGTAAAGAAAAAGGATGGCTCGGATAGACTATGCGTGGATTTTCGGGAATTAAACTCAAATACGGTAGCGGACCGTTATCCATTACCGCTGATACAAGATCAATTAGATCGTCTGTGTGGAGCGCATTATTTTTCGTCGTTAGATATGGTAGCGGGATTCCATCAGATACCCGTAGAGGAAAACTCGATTGAGAAGCTTGCATTTATTACACCTGACGGACATTACGAATACCTGACAATGCCATTTGGGCTGATGAACGCACCATCCGTGTATCAAAGAGCAATTAACAACGCACTGGGAGAATTGAGATATTCTTATGCAATTGTTTATTTGGATGATGTCCTTATATCTGGCAAAACCGAACAAGAGGCTTTTGATAGACTGAAAATCGTAACGACAAAACTGGCTGAGAGCGGGTTCTCGTTTAATTTAAATAAATGTAAATTCTTAAAAACGCAAATTGAATATCTGGGATACACTGTATCGAACGGAGAGTTGAGGCCCAACCTTCTAAAAATCGAAGCACTGGTGCAATCGCCCATCCCTCGAACGCCGACCCAGGTAAGACAGTTGCTGGGACTAGCATCTTATTTTCGTAGATTTATACAAAAATTCTCACAGACAGCAGCCCCTTTGTATAGGCTGTGACGAGAATTTTATTCCTCCTCACAAAACTCGCGTCTCTTGTATTAATTAATTTTTATTAATTGTTTTCGTGGGCACCAGTTGCCGAAGCAACATAATACAAGAGAAAAACGAGTGATTGACCGACTTCGCTGCAGCGGAATAGGCGGGGTCAAACAAGAACGAAAGATTAGGCACTTTTATTTTGATGGACTCTTTTAATAATTCTAGATTTATTCTTTTAGAATAATTTTAACAATCAAAACAAACCGGGATATGAAAATTAATCACTTATTTTAAATTTGATATGAAACGGGAAGAACTTAGCGGGAACGTTTGCGAGTTCACTCACTCTTTTCACACACAATCAACCGGGAACCTACACACTCCACAATACTAAATCGAGCCTGTCCATTCTAACCACGGTGCTACTCGTGGAAAGAACCAAATATGATATTTGAGGTTTTACAGTTAATTACTACCGAGCACCCGAGAATCGGTGGCTCGGCCGGACTTTTCTTTTACAAACGCGATTTTAGGCCCGGTTTCACACATCAAGACACTCAAACGGAAAACACACTCGCGCAAACGTTCTTCGAATAATCGCGACGGGAATACAAATTAATTTTTATCGCAATAATGGTTAATCAATACGAAAAACGGAAAAACGGGAGATTTCCGGATTCGGCCACGAGACTTCATAATTGCGCGGACTATTTTTCGTAAGCTGCTTCGCTGACCGCCACGAACACGCAACAATTACTACAAAAGAATAAGAGATGTTTTATAAGGCGATAGGCGAAGACGCCGCCGCAACCGAATATTTCGCGTTCACAGAATCGAACACTTTCTTTTATTTTATTATAAAGAAACGGGACGGGAACGAAGACAATTTATTCGCTGACCAACTCGAACGCGAGAAAGGGAAAGAGGAAATAAAATGTCGTTCACCGCTTTACCTCACACGTGCGTCCTGCTCCACGCTCACCGAAAATCTAACGAAATTAAGAGTCACACGCTGGACAATGGACTCCCCTCCCCTCCTTTCTCTTACTTCCGAATATTCGCGATCTTTTGTGACAGGATCGTCGATATTGAAATCAATTATTGGCGTTAGACGGGGCCCCAAATTTTCTCTAGGATTGATTGTTATATTTTTGTTCTTCTGAACACCCCTGAGCCGAACATTATGTTTGTCGCGGGAAGTAAAGAGAGAAAGAAAACGGGAACAATACGTCGTTTTAAAATAATTAGACGGGAAACAAATTTTCAAACGGGATAAACGCCACTTCCTTGTGACTGCCCTGAAACGACGAAGACCATCATGATGCCCATATCGTTGTCGCCGGACGATCGTATTCTCGAAAATTCTCGATCTTCCAACATCGAGCCGTTGATGAATGCGTGTAATAGTTTAATAGGTGTGTGTGTGTGTGTGGTCCGGGATACGTACGAGCCCTGCTCGAAGTACGTTGACGATGAAGTTTGAATGTTTCTCTCCTCCCTCTCACGTTCACGCTCTCGCTAGGCCGATCATGCTCGTAACAAAAAAAAATCGCGTTCGGGACGCAATTAGTCAAATATCCTAATTAAATAATTATTTCTTCGCCTCTAAAAGACCCTACGAAGACCCTTCGTGGCCGGAACATCGAGCAGGAGGAACGAGCGAGTTTTTGCAAAGACGTGTCAAAAAGTTTAACGTCACAAGGCTTACCGCAGGCAATACGAAGACAGTACAATGGACAAACGAACACCACGAAGCTAGGACAAAGCTCATTGAATTTTTAACATCGGAACCGTGTCTCCGAATATTTGACCCTAGCCTACCGATCGAATTACATACTGACGCTAGTGCCCTCGGGTACGGCACTGTGTTGCTTCAAGTCCTCAACAAAAATAAACATCCAATCGCTTACTACAGCAAACGCACTATAGACGCTGAAACTCGTTATCATTCATACGAACTCGAGACCCTCGCAGTCGTAAACACGATAAAACACTTTCGACAATATTTATTCGGTCGTAAATTTTTGGTTGTCACAGACTGTAACTCACTAAAGGCCGCGAGCCTAAAGAAAGATCTAACACCACGTGTGTATCGTTGGTGGGCATTTTTACAATCTTTTGATTTTGAAATTGAATATCGCGCGGGTGAGAGAATGAAACACGCGGACTTTCTGTCGCGAAACCCTATTTTGGATAAAAGCGTAATGAAGGTGACAAAAGTCGATATGAACAAAATAATAGAATTGGCCGATGACTGGTTGATTGTCGCTCAGCAGAAAGACGACGAAATGAAAACTTTGTACCGGGAAGTACTAGACGGATCTGAGAAAACGAAAACTTACACGATTAAAGACAAAATCTTGATGCGAACGATAGAGAGAAAGGGTAGACAAATCACATTACCCGTAGTACCCAGGTTGATGGTATGGTCGCTCATACATCATGTACACGCGAATATTTGTCATTTAGGATGGGAAAAGACGTTGAACAAATTGTACGAACTTTATTGGTTTCCTAACATGTCAAAGCAAGTAAAGAAATTTGTGGCAAATTGTATTTTGTGTCAGACTTGCAAGTCGGTATCGAGACCATTACAAGCACAGCTACATCCAATCGAAAAAGACAATATTCCATGGTCAACAATTCACATAGACATATCGGGAAAATTATCAGGCCCGTCTGGAAAAAAAGAATATGTTTTCGTAATCATAGACGGATTCACGAAATTTGTAACATTGAACTGGATTAATCGTTTGGATACAGAGACAGCAATTAATCAGATTGAGAAACATTCGTGTATTTTTGGGGCACCAAGACGAATCATTTGTGACCAAGGTTCAGGATTTACAAATGCGCGATTTAAGGAATTCTGCAACGAAAAGAATATTTTGATTCATTTAATAGCTTCGGGAACACCGAGAGGTAATGGTCAGGTTGAAAGAGTTATGTCAACCATGAGGAATATGTTATCCATAAGCAAAGCTCAGGGAAAACAATGGCAGAACGAATTAGGCAGAGTGCAGCTTGCAATAAATTCAACCGTTCAGAAAACGTTGGGAAAAAGTCCCGCTGAGATTTTGTTTGGAACTAAAATAAATGCGTTAGAGATCGAACGTATAAAACATGACAGTGTAAACACAGATAGTGTTAAGTTAAGCGAGATCAGGGCAGAGGCTAGCAATAGTATTGCAGCGGAGGCCAAAAAGGAAAAAGAAAGATTTGATCGAAAAAATAAAGTGGTCAAGCCATTCAAAGTTGGAGATTTTGTAATGGTCAGGAATAATGACAGGATAAAGACAAAGTTGGACGCAAAATATCGCGGTCCGGTAGAAGTCATTGCGGTGCTACCGAATGATAGGTACCTGGTGAAGAAAGTAGGCTATGGATTGAGAGGCCGAAATAGCATTAAAGTTTCTCATGACAAACTGATCGCAGCTCCGGGAAACGAGGCGAGTCAGGATAACAGTGTCGCAGAAACGGAAAGATAGGTGAGAATAAAATTGTATGTCAATTTCTGTGATGTAATTCCAGAAATTGTCTCAGTGCATGATCATGAGTGCAAACATGGGGTTTTTGCAAAGAGAGAATTGTCGAACGGATGCAGTCTGGTTCTGCTGGTTTCCGAATTCTGTTGAAAATTCGCAGAGAACGTGTGGGTCTGGTTGAATCAAGAGACTCGGTAGAGTCTCGGGACAAGTACATTTGACAGCTCTGTCTGTCGTCTGCTTGCCCGAGGCTCACCCGAGTATATTATCTCTGAATAAAACGATTTCAAGGGTGGGGGGAAACTCTTTCTTGAATTACTAAGCCCAGGCGTCATCTTATGATTTGAAATTTGAACTGGAGACTAATTAAGTTATCCCCCTTCGATTGAGCCATAAATCAACCCGATTGATGCCGCAATTGCTGAGAAAAAACTTTGCACGGGCAAATTTATGCGATGATCGAAGTATGCGTGCGTGTATGTATATGACACAGAGGAAGGGCTCGTGTGGCCATTGTGTTTCTGATTGGTCGCGACTGACGACATATCCCTGTGTTCCCATTCGACAAAAAGTTTTGGATACGAGTAACACGAATAACACCAATACGTCTTCATATGAATGTGTCCTTTCATTTCGCGGACATACAGAAACGTTCGAAAATTGGAAATCGGGAAAAGAGTTCAAGAGACTCGGCAGAGTCTCGGGTTCAAGTGTCGACGAAAGAAAAGTGCGAAGACGTTAAAAAAAAAAGTCAACGTCAGTGGATGACGAAAAAGTGTTAGGTCAAGAGACTCGTCAAGAGTGTTGTAATAGTGTGTGTAGTGCGGGGTTAAGTGCGGTTCCTATCTATATCGGTAAAGTGTCAGCTGTCACAGCTGCAATATCTATATCTCTAATGTGTCAGCTGTCAAAGCTGCAAATTTATATTCGAGTGTTGACAAACCGAAAATGCGGAAGTACGCACATGAAAAAAAGTTATTTCGATTCAGTGAACGATTAAAATAATACGTATAAGATCGTTATTTTGGGTGGTCCAATTAATAAGTGATAGAAATTTCGCTCATGTGTCAGTTGTACAAGTCGCAAGCTCATATTCCAGTGTCGACAAACAGAAGTGCGAAAACGTAAAAAAAAATATTTTAAAGTTCAGTGATTAACATAAAAGTGTTTCAATGAATTGATTTGTGAAAAAATATTAAATAATTTAAAAAAATCTGCGAATTCGTGTAGCTGGATTAAGTGCTATAAAATACATCGAAACATAACCTCAAAGATTCAGTGGCAAACGTTTTAAAAATGTGTGAACTCTCAAATGGTGTTGATGTTTAGATCGTGGAACGCAACGAGATTTTTTTTTCAAGCATGTCCCTCATATTTTTGTCCCACATCAAGACATATTTTTCGTAAAAGGGTGTGTGTGCGTGATGAAACCTAGTGACCAAAATGTATCTTGTTCATTAATAAAAACTTGTAAAAACAAGGAGTGTTGATGAAATGTTTATTTTCAAAAATTTACATGTGACTATTCTTGTGGAATCATGATTTTCAATACTTTTCAGTTGCGGTCTACGAATCAACCAGCAAACTCCCAATATTCTACACGCTGGGCTACCTTCTTACGCTTTTCCTTTTAGGCATTCCAATGCAGCTTTTCTTATCAGCTGGAGTTTCGCTGGTTATGTGAACGTTGTATTCAAGGAACATCTTCGCCAACAAGTTTATACATCAAAATGTCAGTAATAATATGACGACATGACTCGGTCAGGCTTGCGCAAGATTCGAGTGAAACCTCAATTATGACAAAAAAATCAAGATATTGAATATTCCTTCAATTCTGTAGTGTGCATTGTAGCAGAATTGCTATGAATGTTTTTATACAGTATAAACTTCATTCTCCCAGCAATGTTTCTTCTCATAGCATTAAAATTCTTATCGCTGAGATGCAATAAAAGTTTGTGTCAAAATTTTTCCCTACTCCGAAGACACCGCAGACTGTAGTAAACTGAATTGAGGTTCTTCGCTTTGTCCATTAGGTTTGAATGGAACTACCAAAGCTGACGCAATGGACCATTTACTCTTCTTAATGAATACATTAAAACTATTGTCTCTTTCGCATAAGAGATAATGGTTGTTGCAGCTCAACGGCAACACTGTTTTCTTTGCAAATAATTGATACGAATTTTCATTGTTTGGTAACGGTCAATTCTTTTTGTAAATTCTTTATTCAAGATTAAATTACTTTTGCCATAAAGTATTTCAATATGAAAATGTATTCTGTGGACAATCTACTTTTCACTTTTCCTTGAAAAAAAAAAAAAAAAGAAAAAAAAAGGAAGCAGGCTCGTTCCACTCTTACCATAAATTAAATAAAGAACTGAGACAAAATTAGAATCGGATATGAGAATTATGTTTTTAAACAAAAAATATAAAATTATGAATGAAGTGAAAATAAGAATTCATACACATGGTACATCAGGTAGCATAATAGCATAAACCATAATTTTCATCAGACCTATTAATGAATTCATATATTAAAGTTTTGATAAACATGGTCCGTCGCTGTCTTACAGAATGGAATGTGCACTTTCATCCAGTCATCATTTATCCAAGCTGATAAGATACCTTTATGTTATTCGATATAGATGAACCCAAAGTGTTGCAAAAGGTAGCTTGCGTGGAAGCAGAAATTTTAAATTGCTTTAGCCGGTAGAGGCAATTTTATAATCAGTTTGTCTGAAAATGGTTTACCGCTGTGCTGAATGTCTCTTATTTTTTACGTGCAGTTTTATTTTCTATTGGTTATTTATATTCGCGAATTAAAGTTGTATTTTCATTCTGAAAGTGAAATTCAGGGTCAAAATTTTCATTCATGAAAGCAAAATTGAATTTTTTCCCTTCAATTCTAGAAATTACAATTTTCAATTTTTTTTGTTCCCATTAGGGGAATGGATATGTTTTTGCAAATTGATTCGCTAATTTCAATTCGAGTATTTTTGAATACTCGAATTTGGATTTTTAATTAGTTAAAGTATTAGTAAAATTTAGATTTTTAATTAGTTAGTAAAATTAGTAGTATTTAAAATGAGTGATTAGTTTGGTACTCAATTGGAATTTCCGATTTTTTATTCGGTACATAATTTAAATACTTGTGATTTCTATTCAGAAATTGAAATTTAGTTGATAATTCGGAATACCCTAAATTAATAAAAACAGAATTCTAAATAATAAAAATAATTTCAGTACCCCAAATTTCCGTTGGTGAATTGGTGTTTGGTATATAATTTAAATGACTTCAAATTCCAATTCGAGATGTAAAATTCAGTACATAATTTCAATCGCAAAATGTATTTTGCAAATTTGGCCCATCATTTTAACTATCAAGAGACTCAGTAGAGTCTCAGGACAAGTACATTTGACAGCTCTGTCTGTCGTCTGTTTGCCCGAGGCTCGCCCGAGTATATTATCTCTGAATAAAACGATTCACGGTGGTGGGGGTAAAAACTGAAAGTCATTTTCTCGAATTACGAAGCTCAGGAGACAGATGATGACTTGAAAATTGAACTGGAGACTAACTATGAAAAAATCTTTCGATTGAGCCTTAAATCAGCACGATTGATGTCGTATTTGCTGAGAAAAAACTTTGCACAGGCTCAAGATTATGCTAAAAATACCAACACATCGGAAGTTTGACGTGTCTGTATACGACACAACGAAAGGCCTTTTGATGCCATCGAGTTTCTGATTGGTCGCGAGTGACGACATATTTTTGTCGCGGCTGACGATTTTCTATCTATATCGCTAATGTGTCAGCTGTCAAAGCTGCAAATTCATATTCGAGTGTTGACAAACCGAAAATGCGGAAGAAATTTGAACTAATTTGTATGTCAAAGTTGCAAATTCTATTAGAGTGTTGACAGATGGTAAGGCCGGAATAATTCACGCAAAATAAAATATCAATTTGACCTTTTGAAACCCACATTTTTCCTTAAGTGCAATTAGCTCAAAACTTTGTACTCGGGGGCTTAATCGGTCGCTGATTACGAATCTGCACTCAAAATTTACAAATTCAAGATGGTGAATCCAATATGGCGAACAACAAATGCAAAAATTGTTTGATGAAAGCAAAATATGGTACTCGGGGGTTTTCGGGGTCGCTGATTACAAATCTGCACCCAAAATTTCAAAATTCAAGATGGCGGATACAATATGGCGGACAAGAACTGCGAAAATCGTTAAAGAAAAGCGGAAGTTGGCACGCGGGGGTTTTTGGGTTCACCGAAATGAATAATATTGTTCGATATTTGAAGGAATATTAAACTCATGAGTCGATGATGATACATTGCAATTTTCAAGCATCTTGCTTTTATAGAAAATCGTAATTCTGGAGCTCCTCTCAATAACGAATCGTCTCAATAACGAAGATAATTATTCAAAATTGTATATCGGATCGATTCATAACTTGGGGAGAAACTCTTCATATCTATTCTGCTGCGATTTCTCGATATATATTTTTAATTTTCATGGACAACTTGGAAGCCGTTAAAGAAGCATTAAATTTTTATGATTCACTTCCTAAACTCACTGTTCCTCAAAGGTTCTTCTAATGTCGAAGTGAATTAACAACACTTTGCTTCCAAGTTGTAAATCATTATTCCCAGAATTTTTATGTATGTATTTAGCTATTGAAGTTTTTAAAAACACGGCAACGCTTCTATAGTAATAGCGAATCATATAAGAGTAAATTTATAGTATTTATAGTATATGATCAATCCAATTATCTAATCGGGTATGAGTGGAGTGGACAGTAGATATCAATTTGCCATTCAAATAAATTCATGATGTAATCATGCAAATACGAAAAAACTCTAGGCTTTAGAGGTGTTGAGAAAAAAAAGAGTGATATCAAGGGGTTTTAACAAGGTGAACATGTCCCCTCCCCGGGGAAAAAACCCTGGACAAGTACATTTGTTTGACTCCCGTTTCCATCTGTTGTCACAATAAGTTATCTTCCCCCCCTAACCCAAAAAATAATGAAACCCCCAAAAAAACATAGCAAAAATGCCAGAATAGATTTGAGAATTTGAGAAAGAAAACTCCCTGGCCAAAAAGGAAAATCCCTCGCCCCCTCCCCCCTTAAAAAAATGAAACAATTTGAGGAAAAAAGCCTTTTGCCAAAAATACCCTAACAAAACCCTGCCAAAAAACGCCTAAAATAATTACAACCCCCAAATAAACATACAAAAAATGCCAGAATAAATTTGAGGAAAAGAAGTCCCTGGCCAAAAAGGAAAAATAAAATTCGAAAAAAGGAATACTCCCTCTCCTCTCAAAAAAAACCTTAACAAAACCCTGTCAAAAAAACGCCTTTGATTACTACCCCCCAAAAAAACATGGAAAAAATGGCAGAATAGATTTTTAAAAAGAAGCCCCTTGCCAAAAAGAAAAAAAATAATGCTACGGAAAAAATCGAACGAATCGCTGTCACAAAAAATACCGACAAAATGCTACAACTCTCGCCAGCAAAAAAAAAAGAAATTCGAGAAAAAAAACAACCCAGCCGAACTAGTTCCCTGAAACTTACCAAACACCCACCAGAAAAAAAACCCTAGAAAAAACTACTTCCTCTTCCCCGCCCAAAAAAGTGGAGCATCCGATGAAAAAAAAACAGACTCTTAAAGAAAAATAATTGCTGCATAAGAAAAATAACTACTCGACAACATGAAATATGAAGAAGCCAATGAGTTACGTTCAGGACTAAAATTTATAATATCAATAATGGGACAAGTATTTCATTGATGCTCGACAATAGATTCATGAGAAAATTAAAAAAAAAAGCAGTTAGTGGTTGAAAAGAAAACCAGCCTAGCAAAAAGAAAAACCGGTCCAAATGAAAAAATAAAAATGGGGTGTATAACAAACAAATGATAAACCTAGTTTATAAAAAAATCGTGGAGACAATAATTTACGTTCAGTGCTGAAATTTTTAATATCAATAACAGGACAAGTTTTCATTGGTGCTTGATTATAGAACAAAAAAAAACCGGTCGAAAAAAAAACAGTCAACATGAAAAAAATTAAAAGGGGTGTATAACAAACACAAAAACCTCTAGTCTGCAAAAAAGTTGAAAGGACAACGATTTACGTTCAGCGCTGAAATGTTTAATATCAACAACAGGACAAGTATTTCATTGGAGCTTGATAATATAATAGACTTATAAGAAATATTTAAACAATCAATCGAAAAGAGTTACCAATCTGCAAAAAGAAAAATCGGTCGAAAAAAACAGTACCCAAATGAAAAGAAATGAAAGGGTTTTAACAAACAAAAGAACCTAGTCTACAAAAAATTAAAGAGACAACGATTTATGTTCAGCGTTGAAATAATATGCTTGAGAATAGATCAACGAGAAAACAAAAATAGCTTGGTTTTCAAAAGAGGTACCAAGTTACAAAAATAGTCATACATATAAAAACGAGTCTGGAAATAGGATCAAAGAGAAAAAAGAGTAATTGGTGGACAACAAAAAAAAATAGTGTACAAAAAATTAAAAATCGAAAAAGATGATGATTCACGTTCAGCACTTACATTTAGAATGATATTTATTGGTGTTTGAGAAAAGATTAACAACAAATAGTTTTCGAAAGTGCAATTCTTCCACATTGTTCGCTCGATGGGAATGGAAAAATCTTATTGGTAACAATTTGTTAAACGTTCACCACCGTACGTTCAGCGTATACGCACAGAGTACTTGTCCGGCCCATAACTTTTTATGCAAATTGCTCATTCAAGAAAAAATCAAATTAGAAGTGAAGTCATAGAACCCATGGAGTCCAATCTCTTCAAACAAGCTACACACGAATCCTTTCTTTCATCGAATCCATTAGTCCAATAAAAATTTTGCTCCAAAATTTGTATTTATTGACTCAGCAGATTTGAGATTGTGGAAAGAAACTTTTACGAACTCGGTCGACCAATGAGCGTCCTCTCACAACACACACGAAACACTTCCAATGGTTCAGTATATATTTCAAGTCAGCGGTATAAAATGTGCGCACTGTTCGCACAAACACAAACTTATAAAAAATAATCTAGCTGTTTCCCTCGGGATAACCTCGCATCATTCGCGATATTTGATATCGACTTAAATGAAATACGATACTCTTTGTTGTCATTATTACAAAATTGTCTAATTAGGGCTCTGTTCAGCGAAATTGGTTCATCATTTTCTAAAGCTGCTGCTCACATACAACCAGCATTATTACAAAATTGTCATATTAGGACTCTGTTCAGCTAAATTGGTTCATCATTTTCTAAAGCTGCCTGCTCACATACAACCAGCAATGTTATTGTTCTTATAATACGACGGGAAACAACTGAACTTAACTTAATAATAACTTATCATCTGCTGCTATGAAAAAAACTTATAGTTCATATGGAAATATTACTGCAATAAAAAACGCTTTGCTTTTTCGCGAGTGGTCCCCGATTTTTTCTTGAATGAGAAATTTGCATAAAAAGTTATGGGCCGGACAAGTACTCTGTGCGTATACGCTGAACGTACGGTGGTGAACGTTTAACAAATTGTTACCAATAAGATTTTTCCATTCCCATCGAGCGAACAATGTGGAAGAATTGCACTTTCGAAAACTATTTGTTGTTAATCTTTTCTCAAACACCAATAAATATCATTCTAAATGTAAGTGCTGAACGTGAATCATCATCTTTTTCGATTTTTAATTTTTTGTACACTATTTTTTTTTTGTTATCCACCAATTACTCTTTTTTCTCTTTGATCCTATTTCCAGACTCGTTTTTATATGTATGACTATTTTTGTAACTTGGTACCTCTTTTGAAAACCAAGCTATTTTTGTTTTCTCGTTGATCTATTCTCAAGCATATTATTTCAACGCTGAACATAAATCGTTGTCTCTTTAATTTTTTGTAGACTAGGTTCTTTTGTTTGTTAAAACCCTTTCATTTCTTTTCATTTGGGTACTGTTTTTTTCGACCGATTTTTCTTTTTGTAGATTGGTAACTCTTTTCGATTGATTGTTTAAATATTTCTTATAAGTCTATTATATTATCAAGCTCCAATGAAATACTTGTCCTGTTGTTGATATTAAACATTTCAGCGCTGAACGTAAATCGTTGTCCTTTCAACTTTTTTGCAGACTAGAGGTTTTTGTGTTTGTTATACACCCCTTTTAATTTTTTTCATGTTGACTGTTTTTTTTTTCGACCGGTTTTTTTTTGTTCTATAATCAAGCACCAATGAAAACTTGTCCTGTTATTGATATTAAAAATTTCAGCACTGAACGTAAATTATTGTCTCCACGATTTTTTTATAAACTAGGTTTATCATTTGTTTGTTATACACCCCATTTTTATTTTTTCATTTGGACCGGTTTTTCTTTTTGCTAGGCTGGTTTTCTTTTCAACCACTAACTGCTTTTTTTTTAATTTTCTCATGAATCTATTGTCGAGCATCAATGAAATACTTGTCCCATTATTGATATTATAAATTTTAGTCCTGAACGTAACTCATTGGCTTCTTCATATTTCATGTTGTCGAGTAGTTATTTTTCTTATGCAGCAATTATTTTTCTTTAAGAGTCTGTTTTTTTTTCATCGGATGCTCCACTTTTTTGGGCGGGGAGGAGGAAGTAGTTTTTTCTAGGGTTTTTTTTCTGGTGGGTGTTTGGTAAGTTTCAGGGAACTAGTTCGGCTGGGTTGTTTTTTTTCTCGAATTTCTTTTTTTTTGCTGGCGAGAGTTGTAGCATTTTTTCGGTATTTTTTGTGACAGCGATTCGTTCGATTTTTTCCGTAGCATTATTTTTTTTCTTTTTGTCAAGGGGCTTCTTTTTAAAAATCTATTCTGCCATTTTTTCCATGTTTTTTTGGGGGGTAGTAATCAAAGGCGTTTTTTTGACAGGGTTTTGTTAAGGTTTTTTTTGAGAGGAGAGGGAGTATTCCTTTTTTCGAATTTTATTTTTCCTTTTTGGCCAGGGACTTCTTTTCCTCAAATCTATTCTGGCATTTTTTTGTATGTTTATTTGGGGGTTGTAATTATTTTAGGCGTTTTTTGGCAGGGTTTTGTTAGGGTATTTTTGGCAAAAGGCTTTTTTCCTCAAATTGTTTCATTTTTTTAAGGGGGGAGGGGGCGAGGGATTTTCCTTTTTGGCCAGGGTCGAGTTTATATGTAGAAATCTGTAGAGAGCACGAGGCTCTGTTGGTTATTAATAACGTTTCAATTCAAAAGTGCAACTTCGGCTTTCGATGCTCGCTGGACTTGATCACCCAGAATCCTCGAACCCAAAGATGTTACTTGAGAATGATCTGAGTATTAACTTGTGAGCAATAGTTAGAACATGTATGGATGCGCAAGACATGCCTACAGAGCTATTGCGAGTGAACAAAAATAGTTAGAACATGTATGGATGCGCAAGACATGCCTACAGAGCTATTGCGAGTGAACAAAAATAGTTAGAACATGTATGGATGCGCAAGACATGCCTACAGAGCTATTGCGAGTGAACAAAAATAGTTAGAACATGTATGGATGCGCAAGACATGCCTACAGAGCTATTGCGAGTGAACAAAAATAGTTAGAACATGTATGGATGCGCAAGACATGCCTACAGAGCCATTGTAAGTAAAACAATAGTTAGAAAATGTATGGATGTGAGAGACATGCCTGCAGAGCTATTGTGAAGGGTAGAACGATAGTTAGAACATGTACGGATGCGAAAGACATGCCTACAGAGCTATTGTAAGTGGACAATGGTTAGAAATTGCACCGATGCGTGGGGCATGCCGGCAGAGCCATTTATGTCTTGGTAATTGGACTTGCAGTGCGACTGTAGAGTATTCAGAAAAATAAATAGATAAAATGCCGCATGGCGATAGAGTGTCAAAAAAAAAAAAGAAAAAAAAAATTAAAGAAATGATGCCCGTGAGGCAGAAACGTGTCGGGAAAATACAGCAAAAGCATAAAGGATGCAGACGGATTTGTAAAGTCAGGAAAGCCGAACGTAAACTAATGCTCGTTTGTTCGATGCCTATTTTTGTGTTTCAGAAATAAATTAAATGGATAAATACTGGGCACTCGAGACGCGTGCTAGTCAGTATGGCCGTGTCGCATCGCAGTCGAAGACGTTATTTGGGCGACGCACTCGACTTTACGGTGTTTATGGAGGGTCAAATGACGAGCGTCGAGTGACGATACGTCGCCGAGATATTTAGAAAATACTGACTCTGTTGGCGGTGTGTGGTGCATGTACCACGAGTGGGTTGTATCGCGTAGAGGCCTAGGACAAAGAATAAGAGAAAAGAAGACCAAGAGGTCTCACGATTGGGATGCATTCCTCCTCGGGTCATCGTATCGGAAAGAGCATATTTTTAAAGAACGGCTCTGCGCGATACACTCGGCTAGCACCGCTATCGAGAGATTTCGTATTATAACTTTTATTTGCACCTTTTAATCTGTGTATCGAATCATTTAATGAATTCTGTACGCTGTGTCACTGCGGCCGTCAGTGAGATATCAATTGTGTCTTGAGAACGCGCTCTTGCTCTCTCTCTTTTATTTTGATATACACATTATTTGTGTATATCTGACATATAGTAGTAGTTCATGAAAGTAGTATATTTTTGAAATATTAATTAATTTTAAGACAAATTAGAGCACGTCTATTTTTATCAACAGCGTGTAATGATATGGCCCAGAGATAAGCAGCACATTTGGATAAAAAAGAATTTGTATTTGTGTATAAAATAATATAACGAATAGTTTTTTAGTCTCCACTTTTTTTTAACTCGAAATGAAAAAGAATTTTTCGTCCATTTCAGCTTGAAATGGAATATTATGTTTATGACGTCATTCACATTTCAAATTGAATTTTTTTTTATTATTTTCGAATAATAACAGATTCATCGTAGGATAATTCTGAAAATACACGGATATTACAAGGAATCGAATTATAAATCGTCAGTATGGAGCAAGAGGAAAACTATTCATAAGGTGCGAGGTGAGATCGCAGAATCCAAAATTTTGTGGTCGAGGTTGATTTTTCGAAATTTCAGTGATTAGGTCGACGGTTCTTAGTTGCTGAAATCTAGATGGACTTTGTCATGGTTTTTGATGACCACGTCGACAACTGCGTGGTTTTCGTTGTCTAGGTCACCGACTTCATGGTTTTTGTTGTCAAAGACGACGTATCCACAGTTTTTGCTGTCTAGGTCGACGTCTCCCATAGTTTTCGATGTTTATATTTCTCCATGTTTTCCCATGTCTAGGTATATTTCTGCATAGTTTTCGCTGTCCAGCTTAAGAACTCCATAATTTTCGATGTCCAGGTACGTTTTCCCGTGATTGTCGGGGTGTAGGTATATTTCTCTACAGTTTTCGATGTCCAGGTCAACAGCTCCATACTTTTCGCGGTCCAGGCATATTTCTCCGTGGTTTTCGATGTCAAGATTGACGGCTCCATAGCTTTCGATGTTCAGGCATGTTTTTCTGTGGTTTTCGATGTCCAGGTATGTTTTTCCGTGGTTTTCGATGTCTCGATATATTTCTCTATAGTTTTCGCTGTCCAGGTTGACAGCTCCATACTTTTCGATGTCCAGGTATGTTTCTCAATGGTTTTCGATGTGTAGATCGACGGCTCCATAGCTTTCGATGTCCAGGTATGTTTTTCCGTGGTTTTCGATGTCTCGATATATTTCTCTATAGTTTTCGCTGTCCATGTTGACAGCTCCATACATTTCGATGTCCAGACATATTTCTCCGTGGTTTTCGATGTCTAGATCGACGGCTCCATAGCTTTCGATGTCCAGGTATGTTTTTCCGTGGTTTTCGATGTCTCGATATATTTCTCTATAGTTTTCGCTGTTCAGGTTGTCAGCTCCATACTTTTCGATGTCCAGGTATGTTTCTCAGTGGTTTTCGATGTCTCGATATATTTCTCTATAGTTTTCGCTGTCCAGGTTGACAGCTCCATACATTTCAATGTCCAGGTATGTTTCTCAGTTGTTTTCGATGTCAAGATCGACGGTTCCATAGCTTTCGATGTCCAGGTATCATTCTCCGTGGTTTTCGATGTCTAGATCGACGGCTCCATAGCTTTCGATGTCCAGGTATGTTTCTCCGTGGTTTTCGATGTCTTGGTATATTTCTCTACAGTTTTCGCTGTCCAGGTTGACAGCTCCATACTTTTCGATGTCCAGGTATGTTTCTCCGTGGTTTTCGATGTCTAGATCGACGGCTCCATAGCTTTCGATGTCTAGGTATATTTCTCTATGGTTTTTGATGTCCGGGTATATTTTTCCGTAGTTTTCACTACCTAGGTCGACGGCTCCATAGTTTTCGATGTCCAGACATATTTCTCTGTAGTTTTCGATGTCTAGATCGACGGCTCCAGAGCTTTCGATATCTAGCTATATTTCTCTATGATTTTTGATGTCCAGGAATATTTCTCGGTGGTTTTTGATGTCTTGATCGACGGCTCCATAGCTTTCGATGTCTAGGAATATTTCCCTATGGTTTTCGATGTCCAGGTATATTTCTCCTTAGTCTTCGCTATCTATCGGTCGACGGCTCCATGGTTTTTGATGTCTAGGTCAACGGCTCAGTGGTTTCCGATGTCTGGGTATCGACATCATAGTTTTCGACATCCAGATCGACGACTCTATGATTTTTAATGACACGGAAGATGTCGAAGTCACGGAAGACCATGAACAAATATCAACGGACGCCGATAACTATGAAGATGTCGACCTAGACATCGCATACAATAAAACACCCACCTGGACATCGGAAACCTATGACAGTGACACGTTGATCTCGACCCCATAATAACTATGACGGCGCCGATCTAGACACCGAAAACCATGAAGCTGTCGATCGAGACACCAAAGACCATGGAGACGATCGACCATGATAACATCAACATACAGAAAGAGAATCTTGAGAAATCGATCAAGCCACGAGATATTCGACCCCGTGCGAATTTGCTTCCATGGATTCACACCTTAGAGATCGCCTTCCTCTTGCTCCTACCTAGCAAACTTTAATATATTCTTTGCTTAGGGAATTCAAACTTATTCATATGAAAATACTTTAATCTTCAAAATAATTGTGCTGTTCCCCAATGTACTTCGAGAAAATTCAAGAACGAGAAACACTTTGAGTTTTAATTTGATTTCAACATAAAGTTAAATCAGAAAATAAATATTTGAATCAGGTGCGTAAAAATATATTTCGCCCTCGAAGCATCATAGATTTGTGAATTAAATAAATTTCATGATCCAAAAAAAGATTTCACAAAGTGAGGAGTGTTGCATCGGCATTGGTAGTTTATATAGACTCTACTGCACAGCCTGAATTTGCACGGATCGGATAAAGGGTCATCTTACCCTACACATTGAGTGGCTCGCCGCAAAATATGATGCAACACTACCAGGATGCCATGGGAATCGTACGAAAATTCGGAAAACCGGATCCCTTTTTTATGATGATTTGTAATCCAACCTAGCGCGATATTTATTCGACGATACTACCGAAAAACTGTATACTAGCGTAGACAGTACCGAGGATTGTGGTGATAATAACGTGATCAACGAAACAATTTTGCCCGAATATTTGAATACACTTTCACCTTCAAGTTTACCGCCTCGCGAACTCCATTTCAGGAAGTATGGCATTTTCATGCTTATTAGAAACTTGATCATCAATGAAGGTTTATGCAACGGTACGAGATGACTAATTTTGAAATTAGGTAATACGGGTTTACGATGAGAGATTTTGTCTGGTGACAAAGAGGGCTACATCGTTTTCTTGCATCGCATTACTCTTTCCTGTGAAAATGACTGTTCCTTCTCTTCCCAGCGACGTCAATTTCTTGTAAAGGTAGCTTTTGCTATAACTATCAACAAATCACAGGGACAAACTTTTGACAAAATCAGTATCGATCTTCGTAAGGGAGTATTTAATCATGGCCAACTATACGTAGCCTTTTCGCGAGTGCGTTCTTGGGAAGCACTCAAAGATTATTTTGGAACCCAACGAAATGGAAATATTGTTAAAAACTATGTATGCAAGGAATTGTATCGTTGATAAAAAACGCCAGATTGTTATCCACATTTTGGATCATTTTGGACATCAGTTTTGAATTTATGTATATATATTATTGTGAAAAGAAATAACCACATTCAAAATGAAAGATATTTATAACGCTCATTAAACTTTTTTTCGGGTCGACTACAACTATCGCTTCTCTTTTTATTTAAAATTTGGTGCAGAGAAAAAAAATGTTAGAGCGCTGCAGCGCCACTAGGAAACCGTTCGCGCGCGGGAGCGCGCGTGATGGACCCTAGTATTGTTAAAAAATTGATTCGAAAGAAATATATTCTCAAACAAAAGATAAGACATAATTTGCAAACTGTCATTCTATCAAAATAAACTCAAATTTTTATGAATATTGTCAAAATTCATAAACTGAATGGATAAATCGGAAATATTTATCAAAAAACTATTAAAATCAATAGGCATTGGTATTCCAATGCGAATATCTTATAAATGGTTAGAGTAATCGATTAACCACAAGCGACCGTTTTTGTAGAGCGTTCAATTTCCTATAGAAATAATGGATACTCATTTGACAATAATTATTTTTTAGTAAGTTACAGAATTTCAAACAAAAAAGCGATTTTTCTTAAAATACTTCAATTTTTGAACTTGAGTATCTCTTAAATGGTTAGCTTAATGAAAAAAGTGCAGGAGATCATTTTTGTAGAGCGTTCAATTTCCTATGAAAATTGACTATGCAACTGGTTGAACAATTTATTGGTGATAAGGTATGACCATTTTTGTATGAGACTAAATTAAAAATGGAAAACTACGATGAGCATCATCTTCCCGTTAATATTAAGAGCTCATACTTGGTGAGCACTTTCTAGAGGCGCCTAGCAACAAGTTTTCGTGTGTCAGATTCAAAAAAAAAATAGTCGATTTTTTTGACCCACCCTAATATATATATATATATTTTTTTCTTTCAAATACTTTTTACGGCTCTTTTTGTGGACCAGCTGAGTAATATTTTCGCGAATTAAGTCGATTATAAGTACCGACGATTTTCAAGCTATCATTTACATTAGACAAAACAAATGCATTTTCTCCATTTTTTTTTACAATTCGATAAGGTCCCCCAAAGAGATGGAAGAATTTTTTTATGACCCTGTCAAAAGCATTAGATAAATGTCGGACCCGCAAAAGGACCATGTCATCCATTTCCAATGGTACCTTTGAAATTGATCCCTGATTCTTTTTTCGATTGTCGAAACTTTTAGTCAATTGATCTTTTGCAAAGGCGATCAAAAATTCATGCGACTTTGCTTTCCCAGTCGGAAAGCCAATTATTCGATGAATTTCTTCCTTAACTGGTTTGCCAAAATGCAATTCCAACGGAGACAAGCCAGTGCTTTGATGTACAGTGATATTTAGGATTTCCTCAATTTTCGGCACAAAATTAACCCATTTCGTATGCCGTTCAGCACACAAAGTCCTAAATAATCGACCGAGCTCACACATGACCCGTTCAGTCGGATTTGATTGGGGATGACGAATCGAACTAATATAAACTTTAATATTCTCAGCCTCTAACGCAGATCTCCAGAGGTGAGAGGTGAATTGCGTGCCGTGATCCGATAAAATTGCTCGCGGTTTACCAAATTTGGGAATAAAATTCTCAAATATTTTTTTCAGAACTATTTTAACAGTTGCGTTTCTCATAGGTTATAAGCTTACGTGTTTTGTAAAAGCATCCAGCATCACAAAAATGTATTGCATGCCCCCCCCTTGCCGTTGGCAAAGGCCCATGAAAATCAACTGTTACCAAATCGTTCGGTCCAGATGATATATTTAGATATTTCACCCTTTGGCATAGATCACCCGGTATACAACCCGGTTTTTTACTTGTTTAGCCATATTCTTCCAATAATAGAATTTTTTTAATGAGCCAGTGTTTTGAACACTCCCGGATGACCCAATTTTTCGTGAATTACTTCGATTAAAGTCGTTTGTATGTTCTGTGTATCATTATTTTCCATTCACTTTTGTTCTTTTCCTTAACAAACACAATATCGTTATAGATTTAAATAATCAATTTATCAGAGCCAGGCTTATTTTGCATAATACTTTTTTGTATAGTTTGTGACGATTTTGCCACAAATTCACCAAAAATATTTAAGAGAAATAAATATTCTTGGCTAAAAATAACTGAAAATAAATAAAAATGTAAAATACGAAATAAAATAAACAACACCGAAAAATTAAAAAGGGAGAATCGAAATTACAAATTTATTTAATCAATTACAAAGAAAAAAACTTCCAATAAATATGGGCGCCAGTTAATTATGATAAATTAACATGTGAAAGTTATATAAACTTTCGATCTCCTTGATATTACAAAGATAATGAACAATATTAAATAAAACAAAATCCGAAATTTGGGCTAGCTTATACAAAACAAGGGCAAAAGACAAAATAATATCTCAGTTGCAGAGGATTCCTGACAACTCGGGCGTCTTATTATACCCGTGAACGAAAAATAGGTGGTGGAGGAAGAAACTTGGACTCGAAATATTCGGAGTCCGAAAAATAAATAATATTTCTTAATTTATCGTCGTATTTGACGATTTGAGAGAACACAAAATACAATAATTATTACGCAAAAATAATTCCTAAACTAATGTCTCGAAATTAACAATAAATGATGTTACGTCCCGAGAGAGGGGATCGTAGGATCCACGGAGGTTTTGATGTTTGACCGCGATTTATGAATTCCGAATGATTTTTGCGATTCGGATCCTTGATTTGGTCTCCGCGATTTCCGATTTAAGATACTATATTTTAATTGTTTTAAGGATTTGGGTTTTTAATATTTTGGTAGACTAAGGTTTGAGAGGTTTTAATCCAAAGGAGTCGAGTTTGATTTTTGGTGTTCACGTACAATTTATATAACTGTCGCGGGATTAAGGTTTTTAGAGATGAAGTTGAATGTTCGGACTCTCGATGCTAACTGACTATTGTAATTTTACAATTCGTAGTTAGAGTTCGAGTTCTTTGTTAGATTTTTTGGGAGTAAGGTGATGTGGAAGTCTTTAGATTTGTTATAGTTTTTACTCGGATTGGTTAAAGGGTTGTTAATTTGATGTCGTTATTTTGTGATTGGATTAGGTTAGTGGGGGAGACTTTTCTGGAAAGATGATTGGAAGAAAAGTCATTTAGCGTTTGGACTTTGTGTATTGTTTGGGTTATGAGTAAGACTATCGAGTGTGATCGCTCCAGTCTCGAACGGCTGCACGTGTTTGTGCTGATTGCATGCATGGGAAATGTTTATCTCACTTAGCGTTTGAATTTTGGTGAACGCGAGGCGTTGTTTCGGATAATGAGGAGTTAATTGATATATGACTTCCTAGTGAAGTCGCATAGGAAATCGAATCGTCGTATAATAGGACTATTGTTCGATTTTATTATTTCTTTAGGATAAGGTTTTGGAGTTTTGGTCAGGCGACAGAAAGTCGTGGGATTGTTTATGAGTTGATGTATTTGGTTCGTAGAATTTTAGGGTTTATTGGTTTATCTTTTACTATGAGAGAGATAGAGAATAATTGATTTATATTTCTCTGTATTTTGCTGGGAAAATGTTAGGTGAAGGTTTGGGTAATTCGAGCTAAGGCTTTTATGGCTTTTCAAGTGGTTGCCGGTTACGGACCGCTCGAGCAACACGTGGTCTATTGTCCTTTATGTGAAAAAGGCTATCTTAGTCTGGGTCTATGTGTATTATTATATTGATGTTTTATGTATTAATAGTAGAGAGTATGTACTATTGCAAGAGTACATACTCGATTACTCATTTTATAATTAATCATATATTTTATTATCGACGAATGATGAAGCAGGTAAGCGAGTTCACCTGCTGATGATTGAAAGAAGGTTGAATGTAATAAAAAAAAATTATGGGGGCGTCTAGCTTAGGCTAGGACGTAACAATGAAATGAAAAATATCGTTCGTTCGATTCGTAAACGAGATCGACGACGATATGGCAAAAGATAACGCAATAGACTTAAAAATGGCTGAATTACAAATAATACAGCAATAGAAAAATAATTAGCAATTAATTCGCCTTATTCTCTCTCGCAATATTGAGCGATGGCAAACGGCGGTAAGAAAATATTGCGAGAGGCCGAAATCATGTAAAAAGACAAAGGGGACTGTTCGAACGACGCTCGAACGAACAATAGACAAAAGAGGGGAATGGGGGGGGGGGGTAAAATGGGCAATTTTCGTAATTATAAAAACCTTAAAACTATCACCACAATATTCGTCGCGTCTCAATTCTTAATTAATCATTATTTTTATTGAAAAATAATTCAATAATCGCCAGAGGGGCTCAAAAATATCGTAAAGGAAGGACAAACGAAATAGGAACGATCGGGCGTACAATGGCTACGAAAAAGGACGCTTCTCGAAGCCGCGATTACAAAAACACGAAAAACGACTTACGATTAAACTGCAGGTTCGAGGAAAGTATCTCCTCGTTCTCTCTACCGTCCAAAAGTCGTTGGGAGGAATTTCCAAATTAAATAAACAATAATTAATTAATTTAATATTAATTAACACGGAGAACGGGGCAGGGACAACCGTACAGCACGTCGAGTCGTGGAGAAGTGAAGAAGTGTTGCTCTGCAACAAAGCCCTCGCACGCGTGGACTTCTTATCTTGTCGCTCATTGGTTGCTTTTGCTGGCCCGGCAATCACAACCAACCAATCACAAGTTGCGTTATTTCGAACTTGGTCTCGTTCGATGGTGAGGGGTGTAGAGGGGAAGAAAGGGGCTTGCGAGTCGAGCTTTGTCTTGCACTGCCCGGGAACGAAGGGGGCGCTTGTGCCGCCACCTGTTGCTCTCGAACGAACGCTGAGTGGTCTCGAAGTTCGTGCAGGCGACGCGCGACTTTTGAAATCGCTTGGGGAGTTCGTGTAAAAAGATGACGTCATCACGTCACGGTGGTGTTGTGTTGCGATCGCGTGTGGACTTCGCCAAAAATCGCGATCTCCTCGATTTTTGGTGTCGTAGAAGGAGTGGACAGTGCTAAGTGGTCTTTTTCTTCGATGGAGTGTCTTGACGCCGTGGGACTTGATGGTTTTTCTCCGGGCCGCTGGATGTAACCTCCGGCCTCGAAGTCGCGATGTTATTTGAGGTTAGGCCCGTCGACTCGACACTTCAGCTGTCATCGTGGGACTTCGTTGGATTCTTGTTTGGTAAGGGACGATTTTCCCTTACCCTCGATGAGTTGTTCTTTTTTTCCATTATTTTTCTTGTTTCCTGGGGCTCGACTCGACTTTTTGGGATTTTTGGGAAGGAAAGAGTATCGCTGAGGGGAAATTGTTGTTTTGACAGGAATGGGAGGGACAGGAGAGATTATTTTTGGTAGTTGGTCTTTCTTGTGATTGGGGTTTGATGATCTTCTTGTCGTGTTCTCGTTCTTATTCTCTTTCGATATATTGCAGGTGCCGTCACTGCGGCTAGAGATCCTTTGTGGTATTGTCGGCGAAGGATCTTCAGTGTAGTTGTTTCCTTCGCTGGCGTAGAAGTTATTTGGAGACGCAGGAGGGATTTTCACAATAACTTATTGGACCGGTGACGAGGAGAATTATTCAGAAAACAATATGATGACGGAGACGCAATACAGAATACTTAATTCTAAGACAAATTTGGTTAATGACGGACGAATATTGTGGTTGACTCCACCATGCTCAAAAAGTAAGTATGGGAAAATTATACAACGTTACAAGTTGGATCATCACTTTGTAAATGTACAATTCCGCGGAAAGATTTTTCCAAATCTTTGTCCGCCTTCATGAGAGCAATTGACAATAAGGATGATTCTGCAGATTCAATAACGGGCAAAAAAGCCTTATGCGATGCTGATATAATGATCCTATTCGATACATCTTCCTTAAAACGTCCCTCGGGATTTCTACTGAAGAAATCCGCCACGATGTTGTCAATACCCCGACAATATTCGATTGTGAAAGAGAATTGTTGTAATAGCAAGGACCATCTTGTAATACGCGCGTTTTGAAAGTTTGTCGATTTTAAGAATGTCAAACATTGGTGGTCTGTTACTATTGTAAAATTTACTCCAATTAAATATACTCGGAATTTTTCAACCGAGTACATAACCACCAACAATTCTTTTTCCGTGACAGTATAATTACACTCGGCTCGATTTAGACACCTGCTCACGATGGCAACTATGTTGTGATCTCCTATCTCATCGATCTGATATAATATTCCTGCTATTCCTCTGTCACTTGCATCGGTCTGAAGCCGAAATGGTACTTGAGGAAGAATATGTTTCATCATTACGCACTGTTTAAAATCATTTTTCAGTTTATTAAACGCGTCGGAGTGTTCGGACAACCATTGCCATTCCGCTTCCTTTTTTAATAATTCACGTAATTTATCAACTGCAAAACTGTGTTGTACATTAAATTGACGATAGTAGTTACATGTTCCTAAGAAACTTTGCAATTGTTTTTTGTTTGTTGGAGCCTCAAAATCAGTAATTGCATGAGGCTTTTGAGGATCCAGTGAGATGCCTTTGTCCAAGATTACAAATCCCAAAAAAGGGACTTCCGTTTGTAAAAATAAACATTTCGCCAATTTTATTGTGAAATGGTTTTCGACTAATCTTTGAAATATTTCGCTAATTACCCGAACGTGTTCGTTAAATGATTTGGTACCGATTAAAATGTCATCGATATGACAAGAAATGTACTCATCAAAATCGTTTATTAAAGTCATATTTAACGCACGGATAAACCCGCTCCCTGCCGTCTTAAGGCCAAAAGGAAAACGTTTAAATTGGTAAAGTTAACCCTTGTTTTGCAGCGGCAAAACAAGGGTCTCCAGACACCCCAGTGGAGGGTATGGGACCGAAGGGAGGTCAAAGGGGCCACTTACGTGATCCTGGGAGTAGATGTGGCCTCTCTTGAGAAACTGAAGGCGTGCGGTCTCGCGCCCCATTATGGACTGGGCAGGGTTCGTTCTTACGAGGCCCAGCACAGGACGGCTGGGGTACGGCGGGAAGGCTCGCCCGAAGGGAAAAGAGAAGGCGAAGGTGGGGCGCAAAAGGGAGAACCCCAACGGCCAGATAGAGCCGAAGGGGCAAACCCGGAGGTCAGTGCCCCACCTGCCCTTGCGGTTGAAGCTGCAGCACCAGACGTGGCGCCACCTGCGGCCAGGATTGTGGTGCCCATGACCGAGGTCGTGGTGCCCGTGACCAGGGCTGCGGAGCCTGCGGCATCTGGGGCCCAGGGAAAAATGAAGATCGACAGAGCGGAGGCCAGAGCAGAGATAGGCAAAAATGATATTGTTACGATCATTTTGGGAGAATATTAAACATTACAAAAAAATTGAAAAATGTTGATTTCGAAAATTAATGTTATTAAAAAAATGGAAAATGAACTGACTGGTATTGGATATTGATCCGGAAAAAAAAGAAGAAAAAAAATTATTGTTAATCGTGACTAAATTGGAAATCGGAAGAAACAAATTACAAGTTAATGAAAAAATTAATAATCGATAGAGAAATTATATCGATAAGCCAAAAAATAGATTATGCTCGAAAAATACTTGTCAAATAAAGAAACAGAAAAATGGTAAAAATGATGAATCTGAAATTTCGAAAAACTTAGAATTGGAAAGAAGAGATTTTCAACTACCCAAGAGCTACAAATAAAAAATAAAATATTTTATAATAACTGTGGGAAAAAAATGAGAAAAAATTTATTTTCGAATAACCGAGAATAAAAATGATGCATGAGGTATTTTACAATAATCGAAAGAAGAAATTCAGCAATTAAGTATTACAAAATAATCGAGGAAAAAAAATTACCAACGAGATGTTTTCCAATAATCGAAAAAAAAAATTATAAAATTCCCAATAATCGAGAAAAAAAATGATAAGAAAAATATTTCTCAATAATCAAACAAAAAAAAAATGATAAGAAAAATATTTCCCAATAATCAAACAAAAAAAATGATGAGGAAAATAATCGCCAATAATCAAACAAAAAAATGAGCTAAATAATATTTCCAAATAATTATGAAAAAAGAAAAACATAGATATTGTGACGAGGCACGGTCCAGCAATAATGAGCGAATAAAAAGGTGATCCGAGTGGGACTCGATCCCGGGACCCGCGGAGTCTGAGTCCGGAGCGTTAACCACTGCGCTAGGGCCACCTATATTCTAACTCATATTGCCAGACCGTGACACTCCCCTTCTTACAGTGCTCGACGTCCTCGTCGACTAACGTCATATTTTCCGAAGATTTTTGCCTCTCTGGGCGATTCAAAGTATTCTGCCGCTCTGGGCGTTTCATTTTTGCCGCGTTGGGCCGTTGTGCCGTCTGTGGGCCGTAGATCTGCCGCTGTGGGCCGTAGTAATTGCCGCTGTGGGCCGTTGATTTTGAGTGAGCGTGTAGTCGGTTCGAAACTTCTGACACCAGTTTGTGACGAGGCACGGTCCAGCAATAATGAGCGAATAAAAAGGTGATCCGAGTGGGACTCGATCCCGGGACCCGCGGAGTCTGAGACCGGAGCGCTAACCACTGCGCTAGGGCCACCTATATTCTAACTCACATTGCCAGACCGTGACAATATTTTCCAAGAATCGAAAAAAAATTCATTAAAAAAACACCAGGAAAAAAGTCATTTTCAGATAATTCCCTTGAAGGAATGAGAAAAATATGTATTTTATGAATTGCATTGAAATTGCTCATCAAAAATAAACACGCAATGAATTCATGATTTCCAGGATTGAGAAACAACGTAAATTTTCTAAACATGCGATCATATGTTATTCTCCATAGTTCATATTTGTAATCCAAAGTAGTCGATTTTTTAACGTTAGCATCATTGCAATAACATAGTACCCCCGGGCAAGCTGCTTGCCGCGTTCGGGGTGCTGTCTGTGGCGCTCGTTGCGGACGGCGCTGAAACTATTGTTCACCTTGAACGCTCGACGCATCGACTCTTATTTGTTTGCAAAGGGTACGATAAAGAGACGTTCTGGGACAATATTTCGATATAAATAAAGGTACGATTTTGAAAAAAAATATTATAATAAAATCCATAATAGTAATTAAATTTAATTACGAGTTTTTTTTAGATAAATCATATAAAGAATGACTGTTCTCGTTTTCTACAATGTTTTGTTCTTTTACAATTCGCGATTCAAGTTCTTTGTTTTTTTCGTACGAAAGAAAGTTAAACGACAAACGCCTCTATTCATGGTTGTTTCCACATTTCTTTTTTTAAAATTGTTTCTATACAAATGTTCGATAAAATATATTTTCCCTCATATTCAATCGCTATTCGGAAATTCAATTTTCTACAATATTTTTGTTGTTTTACAATTTGCGATTCAAAGTTCTTTGGTTCGTTTGTACGAAAAAAAGTTCAACTACAAATGTCTCTACTCGTGTTTATTTTCACATTTATTTTTCAAGAATTGTTTTTTCGGAAATGTCCGTTAAAAAATATGTTCCTCCATATTTATTCCGTATTTGTCTCGTTTTAACCCAGTTCTGGAATAAGCGATTTGACATTGCTTACGCATTTTTCCATTTTCTTTTTTTTTTATTTTTAAAAAAATGCTCTGTTAAAGTCACGATTAGTAGCCAGCGATCGAGCTACAAAAAAAAAAAAAAAAGGTGGCACCACTAATCGTACGCGCTAGTCACGTGGGTCGCGTCGGTTCGCGGGGCCATCTCGTTCGTCGTTGAGTTTGAACAAAGTAGTTCTCCCCGAGGCATATCGATAGACGGACGCGTATATCGATATAGTACAATAGTCCTGAGTGTACGAGCGAAAGAGAAAACGAGAGTGAATGAGCATTATTCGTAATATAATTGATTACCCGTTGACTGCGATTGTCGGTCTGATCATCCGCGATTCAGTATTTATTATTCAAGCCCTCCGAGGTCTATCATTAAGTCAATCCTTAAGCTACATTATTAAACATTACTTCATTTCGTGAACAAGACTTAAATTATTTCAACCCTCTCTCGAGCTCCTGGAATCCTGAACTTAAATAATTGGGAGACAAGAATTATTTAACAGTCAGAAGTGGGATGAACGTACTTTGTGATATTAACGTACTTGGTGATGAACGTCCGTTGTGAGAAAAATTAACGTACTTCGTGAAATTAACGTACTGTGTGATCAAACCATCCTTCGTGAAAAAAGTGCTTTGTGTTACCGGCTTGAGTGTAATCGTTACGAGCTACGTGAACAAAACAACAACAACAAAAAAAATCAAAACAAAGAATAGATGGTTAACGAGTGCGAGTTCGAGGAATTTGTGCGATCAAACGTAAATATGCCGGTAAATCGGTCTGTTGGTAGAGGGAGAGGAAGGACATCATTGGGAAATGAGACACAAACTAGCCGTGTTGGCGCGAACGCAAGCGACACGCTTGAAGCTATGGTCGCGAGCGCGCCAAATGTAAATTGTGGGGGAAGGCCGAACGCGCCTGAGAGTGCCGCGGGCTTTGGTAGCCGAAGTGCCGGGAGAGTACCTGGTACATCGCGCGCGCAAAGTGAACAATCAGAACCACGAACGGTGCCTAGTGCGGCCCCGGAAGGTCAATCGTCGTTACACGAGAACGCTTCGTCGCCTCAGCTCGTAAATGCGTTACAAGCCCTTCTCGCGTCAAGTGACCCCGACACCCTTGCACAATTACTCGCGAATATGTTGACAGTTCGACAACAACCAGCGCCTGCAGTTGTTTCGACCCCGATTCCTTCATACCACATGATTCCCGACCTTTCCAAGGACATTGAGCAATTTTCGGGTGATGCTGACAACATGAGCGCACGTGAGTGGCTCGAAAATTTAGAGACGTTGCGTGAATTACATAAATGGCCCGAGGATTATTTATTAGCAGCAGCACGAATGCATTTGACAGGTGGAGCGCGTGATTGGTTCCGAGCTAGAGCGCAGAGTTTACATAGTTGGGACGCGTTCAGGTCGGCGTTTTGTGCTACGTTTTTAACTCACGAGGAGACGGCATCCAAGTGGGACCGAATGAGAGCGAGAAAGCAAACAAAAGGAGAGTCAATCTCGCAATATTTTCACGCGAAAATAAGGTTGTGTGGTGCGTTACATCTTTCATTCGAAGATGAAAAGAGCGAAGTGATCAGGGGATTATGGTCACGTGAACTAGCAAAAACGATCTTAGCAGCGTCGCAATATTCCCACGACGAATTGCTACACGACTTAATACGGTTCGAACGATGTTTATATAGTGAACGTGAATTACCGCAAGATTCAAATCGCCATCGCGCGAAAGTGCCGAACTCGAGTGCGTCGTCGAATGAAGCGCGAAGTGATACGCGTCGAGAGAAGGACAGTGAACGAAGTAAACAAACACACGGAACGCGGGAACGTGTGTGCTATCGTTGTCGAAAACCAGGCCATTTGGCACGTGATTGTCCAAATCCTGAGAAAGAAATTGTGTGTTTTAAGTGTCGTAAAACGGGTCATATGAGTCGCGCGTGTCCTACAATAAAAACTGAAAATACCAGTCCAATTCAAAATGTTAATGTTCCGCGTGATCCGTCAGTGCGAAAATATCTAAAACAAGCAAAAATAAATGGATGCGAAGTAACGGCATTTATTGACCCTGGCAGTGCTGAGTGTACAATTCGAAAATCTTGTGCTGACCGTGAGAACCTAAAAATCAAAAAAGCGACTCGTGTGTTGAAACCATGGGGTCCACCGGACAATTCTGTGTGTACGTTGGGTGTTGTGTATGCTACGATCAGTATTGATGATGTGACCGTACCAAACGTCAGTTTGTATGTGTGTGACGACGAATATCAGGCTGTCGATGTGTTAATCGGACGCACATTCTCTGACGCAGACCACGTTGACTACAAGAAGAGTGGTAACAGCTTCACCTTCGTGACTCCCGACGAAATGGGAGGAGAAATCGACGTAAGTAGTAGGTGGCACACTATGGCGACCCCCACTCCTATCCCCACTCCTATCCCCACCCCTGCCCCCGCCAGTCGGCCGTCGCGAGTCCGACGGGTCGACGTAGCGGGTGAGCGAGGTGTGGGGGGTGGAGGGGGGATGGGTAGAGTGTCGCCATAGTGTGCCATCTTTTTTATTTTTAAAATGAAATTTTTAATATATCGGGTGTCCCCTGTTATTAAAAAAATCAAAATTGAATTAAATTCGAATTAAACCAAATTGAATTTGGTTCAATTGAAATTTAATATTAAAAACTAAAAAACTAAAAAAAAAAAAAAAAAAAAAAAATGATGAAAAATTAAAAAACTCACCGATGACGTATCCCTCCATACTGCTCTGTGTTTTTTCCGCGGTCGTTTCTGCGGCATTGTTTTTTAGCACCGCGCACACACACACACACACACACACACACACACACACACACACACACGTGCACTCACACAACCCCCCCCGTTATTCCTCGGGGTCGGTGGCGTCGACGAACCCGTCGTCGTAGCCTCCTTCATCGTACCCGAGGAAATTATCGGGAAGCAGCAGCTCGTCCACGAGTACTGCCCCGAGATTTCGACCGTCCGCGGTGAGCAGGTGGACGCTCAGGGGGTGCTGTGTAGCGAGGCTCATAGGGATGGCTGTTAGCGATTCCTCGCAATAAGCCGTCAGCTCATGAGCCACGTAATCCACGTTCTCGAGGTATTCGAGGCCGTGGAGCTTGCACTTGATCAACAACGCCGGTATCGCTGCTAATACCGGCGTTGTGTGGTACAACGCACTAATATCATAAAACTCGCTGTCGCCGAGGTCGACGAGGTAGACCTCGGCGCAACCGTCACTGTCCACATAAACTATTTCGCCACGACGCGCGGTATCTGCACCCCGCGGACCCACCACTACGCAGCTCAGGCCCTGCGTCGCCTCGTCCATGTGTATAGGGCGGCCCGCCCTCCGCTCTACGAACTCAGGGTACATCATATCCATGATGTGCTCATGGGCGATGTCGAGTTCAGCGGTCGTTATATATATATCGGTTGTTGTGACGAGGCGTATGACGCGGCACTCAAACGCGAAACGAAGGAACTCGTATTCCCGATAGCGCGGATACATTTTGACTGATGGCAAAGATGCTCGCTCGCGTTTCGATCAAAGACTGACGGAAGAAGAGTCTAAGACGTTTATGCGAGTTTATTCTTTATGATAACCATAGCATTTGAGGTGGTGGGGTGAGAAATAGGAGCAGAAGAAGACATCCATACTGCAGCTGTATAGTAGGAGCGTGCTCGGCCTGTTATCTCGTGAGAAGCAATGCTGTGCAAGGGTGCAGGGTATTCGCAGCGTCATCAAAATTGCACGTGGCTGCAGCTTCGGTGACGTATACCCTCTCGCTTGCTCTCACGCCAACGTATGCCCTCTCGCTCTCGCGCTAGCATATACTCTCTCGTGAGATGCGATGCTTCGCGAGAGCGTAAGGTATTTGCAGCGTCATCAAAATTGCACGTGGCTGAAGCCTCAGCTGTGTGATGGAGCACGTCAACATAAACTTGACCCACCTGTATTATATGCATCTCCTGTGGTATACAGGGTGTCTTTATTACACCAGGGTATACAGGGTGTCTTTAATTGCTAGCAGCGATATTCAATAGCCTCATACTCGCTCTCACGACATTATGTATTCTCTCACTCGTTCTCTCTCGTCTGATGCAGGCCACCGTGTTTCAGAACAGCGCAAACGGTGTTATACGCCCTCTCGCTCTTATGACACGGCATGCCATCGCGCTTTTTCGCGAGATGGTACGTCATAGCGTTTGAGAACTGCAATATTCAATACCCTGCTGTCATCAAAATTGCATATGGCTGCAGTATCGATAACATATACTCTCTCGCTCGCTCTAGCACTAGCGTATACCCTCTCGCTCGCTCTCGCACAGGCATAACTTTCTCGCGAGGAGAAAAGTCTAAGACGTTTATACGAATATATTTTTATGATGGCCATGGTATGATAGACGACGAGGTGACAGACAGGAGCAGAAGAAGACACCGATACTGCAGCTGCAAGATAGGAGCGAGCTCGGCCTGCTATCTCGCGCGATGCTCTGTCTCGCGAGGGCGTAAGGTATTCGCAACGTCATCAAAACTGCACGTGGTTGCAGTACCGATGACATATACTCTCTCGCTCGCTCTCGCGCTAGCGCTTGCCCTCTCGCTTGTTCTCGCGCCGGCATCGCGAGGGCGTAAGGTATTCGCAGCGTCGTCAATACTGCACGTGGGTGAATTTTGCGAGATGCTATACCACAGCGTTTGAGAGTCGTAGCAGTGATATTCAATGCCCTCTCGCTCGCTCTCAAGATATTATGCATTCTCTCACCCTCTCTCTCTCACTAGATGCAGAGACCTCGTGCCTCAGACTTGCAACAGCGATGTCATATTTTTCCTCTCGCTCTCATTCTTGCGACGCAGTATACCATCTCGCTCACTCTTTCATGAGATACTGTGTCCTCGTGTTATAGAGTCGTAGCAGTGATATTTAACGCCCTCTCGCTCACTCTCACGACATCATGCATTCTCTCACCCACTCTGTCTCGCTAATTGTACGAACGTAGAGCACCTTGATACTCTAAACACCCCAATCGCTATATATTTATTATAAACCCACTCGTTAGTATGACTAAAAGACGCTTTTTTAAACTTGATAAACTGAAAAACCGTAAAACGGTATATGTCCGTGTGAGTCTCCGTATCACTACCGTCGATGAAGGGCGTATCTCCTCAGGTTAAAGACACGCCTCGGTCTTCGGTAGAAGATGCTACATCGATGGCAGAGAAATATGCTTACAGACGTAAACAAAACCGCCTTACCACTGTACGTGCTTTTTAGGGCAATTGAGCATGTCTTGCCGAGCGTTATTAAGCTTCAGTAGCTACAGTATTGTATTACTAGTCTCAAAAAGAAGTCTCGCTAAAACTTTTGCTTAAGATATGCTAGTAGCGGTTCAGTCGTCATATAGAACGGTTTTAAGTTTCGTCAATTATAATGTCTGATAATTCAATGCGTTTTTGTGTACTCAATCTTTTGCGTCTTACAAAGCCGCGTAGCGCGCAGCTGAGACGTCGGTGTAATGAACAGTGGTGTGATGATTTGCTGCGTTTATCAGGCGATAGACTCATAAACAGATTGAGATACGTTATTTGGTGGGCCCCTTTACGTGCTATTGTGGTGGCTTATAACAGAGGCATACTAAGTGATCGACGAATACTTGACGTCGTGTACGATGAGTTACAACGACGTGGTATTTTAGAAGCTCCCTGTATACGAGAACTGGTCGATGAAGTCAGATGTAAGTAATTTTATTTCAATATATCGCTGCGACTGTCATATTCTTAATGGTTTACAACCTCGTGGTTATTTTTCTTATAGGCTATCGGCAATTTTACAATGCGGGGAGTGATGAAGAAGAGGCCCTCGCTGAGGCGGCAATGGCCGTAGAAGAGGTGGACCCGGAGGTTCAAATCAGGCGCCATCGTGTGTATTCAAAACTATTTTGACCCAATATTATACCAGGTTTTAGGCTGTTTGAGACATAAAACAGTTGTTGAAACGGTGTTTTTCAGAAGCCCAATGGGAGGAGTATGAAAAGCCGAGAGCTAGTACTTCGGCTACGTCCGACGCATCGGTACCGCAGCAGCTCGATGTTGGTGTTGAAGATAGAGTGTCGACTATACTCATCGATACAGATGACGAAGATAGAGTACCGACTATAGACCTCGACACAGATGAAGCGTCGACTATTCTCAACCCCTCAGCGATATTTAGTGAACGCCCCGATTTACTTTGTAAGTATAATCATACGGTCATAATAAAATAAAAAATAAACAACGGTAATAAACTAATAATATAAAATAATCCGATCAGTTGCGTACCGACGTGCTAGAGTTCCCGAGGCTGATGGCGCCATAGCGGGTTCATCACACCATCACCAGGACGGTGATATTGACAGACCGCTAACAGGAGTCAATAACGCTCTTTCTGGGAGTTCGGATGATCTCGTACAGCCTGAAAACCAGCTAGGGGTATACTCGTTGGATGTTCACCCGTGGGACGAGCGTCTAAACGACGAGCAAAGAGCTGCTGAGCGTTTTGGTCTGTGGTTTCAGCAGATGATGGATGCGGATTCGGGTAAAGAAATAACTATAACACAGTAAACTCTTATATTTAAAAAAACACAGAGCATAGTGTAGTGATACATCCTTATAGAAGGCTCTATCTCTCTTTTCTACCCTCATTTGGGTGTAGGGACACACACGTTTAAAGCATTTTTGTTATATTTATCGCAGGGTACTCGTCTTTTGAGTCGTTTGCAGCGTACCATGATTAGCACGAGGTACACCAATAACAGCAATGAATAATTTTATCTATAGTCCCTAGCCTATAACTAACGATTTTTGTCCGCTTACAGATGTGCAAACAGGCGCCGGAAGACCACGCAATGTATCGAGAAATGAAGCTTTCGGCGATGTGCAGCCACCCGGAGATCGGATCGTTATCACTCAGGATGCAGCCCGTTATTTCAAACGGTTTAAACTACGAGGTCGAGAGATAACAATGCATATTCGTCAACCTCTCGCAGGAACGACCGTAACAGCATGGCTTAAAGGAGCATTCCGCGATCTTCTGACATATCTCACGAGTCACTGTGAGGGCGGCGACTACGCAGGAATTTCGTTCTCAGCGAACAGCTTAGCACACGGCCCCGTTTGGCTTTCATTTCGCCCTGTCCGCGACTATACATTTGTAGATGTCTGGCAATTAATAACAAACATAGCTCAAAGCGCAACATCTCTGAACATTGATGATTCTTTCAATATAAAAGTATGTATTGTTAAAGACGTGGAGGGTCGTGGGCGAAAAGGTTTGACACACGAGGGTGTCGCTAAAAAATCAATTTTAACGATTCGAAACACCGACAATCTGTGTTTACCTCGTTCATTAGTAACAGCACTGGCGTACGCGAAAAGGGGTGAGATACGCTCGGGAACACTGCATACTAGATGGCAGCGTATTCGGCAGATTAATGGGTCGCTTCAAAAAGAGGCAGCACTTGAGCTCACGAAAAACGCAAATGTTATTATACAGCCTGCTGGTTGCGGTGTACGTGAAATTGCTATATACCAGAATTATTTGGCTCGCGAGAGGGTAGCTATCGTGGTTTTCGAGTTTTTGACTTTGGGACGACGCGAAAGACCTATATTTGACGGGACACAGACGGTTATTGATACAGTGGGCTCAATACAGTACACATTATACATTCTGTATTATGAGCGGTCACACCATTTCCAGCCTATCTTAAATCTGCGAGGCGCTGTAGGTAGTTTAAACTTCTGCACAACCTGTAACGTCCGTTCTCGACGGGGTCATAGGTGTTTGAAAAAGAAATGTCCTCGCTGTCTTCAAGCACCGCCCTGCGAGGTGGTCGCGAACGCCGCGACCAGATGCGAGATTTGTAACCGCGATTTCTTTGGGGACCGGTGTTTAGAAAATCACAGGACTATTACCACCCGTCAAAAGCGCAAGGTAAACACTGTTTGCGAGTCTCTTCAACGATGCTGTAACTGTTTTCGCTCGATAAGACCTTTAGAGAAAAAGGAGCACGTGTGTGGGGTGGGCTTTTGTAAAACGTGTAAATCACAACAGCCCTATAATCATCTGTGCTATATGAGACCTATTCGAGTCGATGAGAAGTCGAAAGAGAACATATTTATTTTCTATGATTTTGAAACGCAACAGTGTATAACGGTAAAAGGCGACCCGGCAACGCGTGTTCACGAACCGAATCTTTGCGTGGCTCAACGCGTCTGCACACGATGCTGCGATAACACTTCTATAGACGAACCGTGCGAGCGTTGCGGTGATCACGAGTTTATATTTAGGACGAACCCTGTATGTCAACTTGTGGAGTTGGCCATGCAGAGTATTCAGGGTTTCTCGCGCGTATTTTTAATAGCCCATAACGCTGGCGGTTTCGACGCTCAATTTATCTTGCGTTACTTCATTGAGGAGAAAAAAACACAGCTACCGTCTTTAATAATGAACGGTACTAAAATCATCACAATGCGTGTTGGCAAACTCGTGTTTCTCGATAGCTTGAACTACTTTCATATGCCTCTGAGTGCTCTGCCAAAATCTTTCGGTCTAAAAACTGCTCTCGCGAAAGGATCTTTCCCGCATCTATTCAACAAACCAGAGAATCAAAATTATATAGGACCGATGCCACTCGCAATCAATTACTCCCCTGACACTATGCGCTCAGAGGAACGCGAGCGTTTTACCGCATGGTATAACGAGTTAAAGAATACCGATTATGTATTTAACTTTTCAAACGAGCTCATAGCCTATTGTAAAAACGATGTTACGATATTGAGACAAGCCTGTGTGGTTTTTCGGAAAATGTTCATGGGCAGTGGACGTGTTTGCCCCTTTAGCGAAAACACAACAATCGCGTCCGCATGCTTTCAAATCTTTCGGAAAAATTTTTTAAAACCTAACACGATCGGTATTATACCTACGGGTGGCTACAGACGGGCTCACAATCAGTCGAAAAAAGCGATCTCTTGGCTCGTGTGGATGGAGCATTCTTTAAATCGTCATATCATTCATGCAGGACGCTCGCGCGAGTTTAAACTGCCTCAAAATTTATTAGTAGACGGTTACTACGAAACATCTGATACAGCACATGTTTTACAGTTTCACGGCTGCTATTGGCACGGGTGCTCGAGCTGTTTCACTGTAAACAGAGACCATAGACAAAGCGACGGTGATACATTGAACGAACGCCTCGAGAGAACAAACGCTATATCACAGAGAATCCGCTCAAGCGGGTACACGTTAACTGAGATTTGGGAGTGCGTGTATGACCGTATGATAAAAACAGATTTAGAGATGAATGCTTTCGTGCGCGAGCATGCTCTAATAGGATCGGAACCTCTCAACCCGTGCGATGCTTTTTTCGGCGGCCGTACGGAGAACATGGTCACTCTGTACGATGTAAAAGACGGGGAGCAGATACGGTATGTGGATGTTTGTTCGTTGTACCCATACGTCTGTAAGTACGGTAAATACCCTGTGGGGCATCCGACGGTATACGTCGGTGACGAGTGCAGGGGGTTGACAGGTCCCGAAAATAATAATATCGATCTTTCACGTGTCGAGGGTCTTGTTAAATGTACGGTGCTGCCGCCGCAAAACCTTTATCATCCCGTGTTGCCGGTGCGAATGCATCAGCGTCTGTTATTCGGGTTATGTCGTAGCTGCTGTGAAACAATGAACCAGGACGCGTGTCCTCATGAAGACCCTGCGGAGCGCGTATTTAGCGGAACTTGGGTAGTAGACGAATTGCGAAAAGCTGTTGCGTGCGGGTATAAAATATTAACGGTGAGCGAGATTTGGCAGTATGAAATAACGCAGTACAACCGTGATACGCAGGAGGGGGGGCTTTTCACCGAGTACATAAATACCTTTCTCAAAATCAAACAAGAGGCTAGCGGTTGGCCCGAGAGCTGCTCAGGGGATGAGGCTGCCCAAGACCGTTATATAACTTCTTTTAAGACCGCCGAAGGAGTTCAGTTGGAACGCAGTGTGATAGCCAAAAACCCCGGGCTGCGCTCGGTAGCCAAACTCTGTCTTAATTCCTTTTGGGGCAAATTTGGACAACGCGAGAATTTACCTCAAACAGAAATAGTGTCGACGCGCGAAAAACTTATGGAGTTGTTAAGTAGCGCCGAGTACGAGATCACTGGTATGTTACCTGTTAACAACGAAGTGCTGTATGTTAATTACACGAAAACCGCTGATACTGTGACCCCGTCTAATATAGCAAATGCTGTCATAGCTGCATACACCACAGCCCAGGCCCGTTTAAAACTTTACACCTATCTCGAGTCGCTGGGTGAGCGCGCTCTGTACTGTAACACCGATTCCGTTATTTATGTCACGAGAAAAGACCCTGGAGAGTATGAGCCGCCAACGGGTCAGCTGTTAGGGGATCTAACTGACGAGCTAAGCTCTTACGGCGAGGGTAGTTACATTAAGTCTTTCATTTCGGGTGGTCCTAAATTTTATTCTTTCATAGTTACTACGCCGAGTGGTGAGGAAAGAGAGGTTTGTAAGGTTAAAGGTATAACGCTGAATTACGCAAACTGCTCGTTGATAAATTATGAGTCAATACGGTCATTTATAATAGGCGAGAGAGAGAACCCTATTGTGCTACAGTTTGATTCAATACGACGCACGCCATTCCACCAAGTTGTTACACGACCCGAAACGAAATCGTGTATGCCTCTGAGCGTTAAGCGAAGACGTGATGGTGAATACGGTTCGCTCCCTTACGGTTATAGATAAAACGGCTGATAAAAAATTTTCCCTTTACAGAGTGCCTAAAAAACATTGTTAAACATCGTTGTAAAATATTTATGCTGTTACCGGGAAATAAAACGTCTATACATGTTTCAGCAATTTGAATTCTTTATATTGTGTCACCCACAGGGAACGTTCTCATTCGTACAGATGGATACACGGTGGAAGCATCCCTGGACCTCAATGATCTGTGGTCCCACAGGCTGCGGTAAAACGTACTTTGTAAAAAAGTTTTTGAAGTTTATTTTACGTATGAACAGTGAACCATTTGAGAGAGTTATTTTCTATTATTCCGAGTGGCAACCCGCATACGCAGAGTATGGTAAATCAATAGAGTTTCACGAGGGCCTACCTCAGAGCACCGATTATGCTAACGACCCTCGTGCCAAACTCCTAATAATCGATGATTTGATGCGCGAGGCATCTAACAATAACGTTGTAGATCTTTTCACCAAAGGTAGTCATCATAAAAACCTGAGCGTTATTTTTATTACCCAAAACTTATTCCATCAAGGGCCCGGTCAGCGGGATATCTCGTTGAATGCCAACTATATAGTGGTTTTTAAAAATCCCCGTGATCGAGCTCAAATTCAGCATCTCGCGCGACAGGTATATCCGGAAAACCCTCGTTTTCTACAGGAAGCATACCACGATGCAACATCCAAACCACACGGTTATTTACTACTTGATTTGAAACAATCGACACCTGACAACTGTAGGTTCCGTACCTGTCTTTTTCCCGATGACCCCTATCATTTCGTCTACGTACCGCGGAAAATGTCTAAAAGTGGATGCAGTGCTGGTGAATTACCAGCTCAACACCTGTAATGATGTCTAAAGGCTTGTCGTGTTGTGATAAATGTATAATCGTGTTGAACACGTTTCAACGAGTTAACAAGATAATGCGAGAGCCCGACGCGCGTAAAAACAACAATTCAGACCCTTATTACTGTATCGGTCGATGTGTGTGGTATATTCTTAAAGGCACCGCTACTCCTCACGCCTACAGGTTAAAAAAATCAGTTAAAAGGGGTGATGTGTCGAGAGGGTAGACAGTTCGACACGTGTAATGGCGCGAGATGGTGCACCTCTCTGCAAAAAACATGTAACAATACTACGTGCTCTTCAGCATCTCAATAAAGAGCAACGCGATGCAGTTCTCCGTAAAGCAGATCCAAGCATCGTCCGTTGTATCTGTGAATGCGCGTTGAACGTTCTTTGCGGGAACGTTCCTTTAAAGGCTGATCAACGAAAAAAGCTACGACGGCACGCCCCCATCCTCCGTCGCTTAGCCGCAAAAAAAGGCTGCTGGAAAAGTAAAAAGCGATTTGTTGTTCAGAGCGGCGGGTTTCTACCGCTTCTACTAGCGCCTATACTAGGTACTGTTCTTTCAAGCCTGATTGGCGGGCGCGGGTGATGGAGCATGCGCGAAAAATGGTTCTTATCCCTGAGGAGCATCTGACGCAGCTGGGTACGCAGAATCAGAAACTACCAACCTTCAGCCCAAATACCTCCCAGGCACAACCGCTACAATCTACTGACGCTGTATTGTCTAGACTGGACGCCGAGATGAACGAAATTTTGAACTCTAATGCATACAAGAATGAGAGGGAAAAATGGGCTGCGTACTTGGTTGTGCTACAACGCTATCTCCATTTTTCTGACGATGAGAGAGCTCGGCAGCACGGCGAGCTTATGAAGAACGAACATACAACGGTGTCTAATTATATTAAAGACGAAAAAGAAGAAGAAGCCCGTAACGACATGAATGATTCTGTCATAATTGAAAGCATGCCAAACAAATATCGTACTAAAGCGAAATTACTGCTTCGTCGCTTACGCGACACACCTCGCCGTAATTTTTCAGCAACAGTAGTACAAACAGCGATGGTGTAACCGCGCTGAGCCAGTCATCGTTTTTCAGTGGGCACGACAGCAAATCTGATAGTGCTGGTCAGAGCGGCAACGGTTATCATAATAGTTATAATAAGAAAAGACGTGTAATCTGGGCTAACCTCAAATTATAAGTATGAAAACCTTAGAAAAACTGTATTTTAACCCGTCCCATGAAGCGTCTTTTTCAGGTGCTACCAAGCTGTTTCAGCTGGCCCGTCAGAAAAAATTTCCAGAGCAAAGACTTTGCAATGGCTTGAAGGACAGGATGCTTACACAAAACATACACCCGTGCGACATCGCTTCCCGCGACGTTTTTATAACGTACGGAACATTGACGACTTTTGGGAAGCTGATCTGGTAGACCTTCGCGCAATTAAAGATTATAATGACGGCTATGTTTATCTACTCGTAGTGATAGACACGCTTAGTAAATTTGCATGGGTTCAGCCTTTACGCGACAAGTCTGCTGCATCTGTGGCAAAAGCGTTTAACCTCATCTTGTCTAAGAAAAACAGTAATGGTCGATCACCCGTTTACCTGCAGACGGACAGAGGTAAAGAATTCGTCGGTGCTACATTTCAGGATCTTTTAAAGAAAAAAGACATACAGTTTCGCGTTGCGAGAAATCCCGATATCAAAGCGGCTATTGTCGAGAGATTCAATAGAACACTGAAGGAAAGAATGTGGCGTTATTTCACGTATTCCAGACAAAAACGCTACCTCGATGTTCTACAGAACATTGTTTCAGCATACAACAACTCTACGCATAGTGCTATAAAGATGACGCCAGCCTCAGTGACGCTTGCTACAGCTGCTAGAGCTCGGAATAACATGATACAGCGGTACAAAAGAGCAGAGCATCGTCCGCCAAAATATAAAGTGGGTGATATTGTACGCATCAGTAGCGCGAAGGCAGCCTTTGCAAAAGGTTACGAAGGCGGTTGGAGCAGCGAACTATTCAAGATTCACCGTGTATCGCTCAGTATTTACCCGGTGATATACATCCTGCGCGATCTCCACGACGAGGATATTGATGGTATATTTTATGAGCCCGAGCTATCGAGAGTGCAAACAAAACAGGTTAAGCAGAGGGTTGTAAAATGAAGGACGAGTTTTACATGGTTTTACCCAGCAATAGTAGTATGAATTATTATCCCGATAATGTAACAACACGGTATACCACGCATTTGCCACAATGTATGTCTCTTCACGGCAGTTGGGCTGTTTCTTTAGCCGAAATACATATACCCACGACCATTTTACACGTGCCTATTGAGGGCAAGCGAAACTTCATAAATATGACAACGGAGCTGGCAGCAGGTATCTTAACGAAGTTTGATTTTAAGGAAGATCGTGCCTGTGTCCCACCCGGTGTATACCACAGCATAGGGACATTACTCGAGGCTATTAACGAAATCCCTTATGTTACGAGTCATCTGGAGTTTAAGCACGCCCGCAATGGGTATGTGACAGTGACACGCGTCTGCGAGTTCTGTAAGGACCTGGAACATGCCTTCTTTTTCTCCGACGTATTGAGCAAGGTTTTGGGGTTCACTGAAACCAGGGGGGTAGTAGTACCCCGTGAAGGATACATCGCTCAGAGGCCTGCCAACCTAGCCAACGGGACCCCCAATATGATGTACGTTTACACAGATATCTGCGAGCCCTATATCACCGGTGATGTTCACACACCGCTGCTACGTGTTGTACCAGTTGCTGCCGCTGATAATTATAATTACGGATCTGTGAAAATAAGAAGCTTCTCACCACCGCGTTATGTTCCTCTACTACGTACTAGTTTTCAAACAATAACCATTGATATAAGGGATGAGTTTGGCGAACCAATACCATTCGATCACGGGACGTTGACGGTGAAGTTACAGTTCAAACGTATAGATTAACTTGAGCGGCTCTACAATGGATTACTATGATACATGTTTTGACGTGCAAACAGGGAGTGGGGCTCGAACCGGTTATGGTGGTATCAGTCATATGTATATCGGTTCACCAAATCAGCGAGGTCACGGCATTGGAAGTTTTTTAGGAGGTCTATTTCGGCGTATCATACCTCTCTTGAAACAAGGTGCCCGGACTGTTGGTAAGGAGGCGCTTCGCTCAGGAATTAACATGGCTACGGATGTCGTTAGCTCTGGTATACATCCGAGAGAAGCGTTTAAAACGCGCTTGCGTGAATCAGGGCAAAACCTGAAGCGTAAAGCTGAAGATAAAATTGATTTGCTCATGAAAGGCTCCGGCTATAAAGGTAGCAAAATTAACGAACTGATGCATTCTACTGCCGCGAGCTCGTCACGACGCAGCTCTGTGAAAAGAAAGGCAGCGAAGCCGCGAAAACGTTCAAGTGTCGGTGGTGTGAGAAAGAAGCGTATTAAGAAAAGGAAGAAGTCTGCGAAAGGACAAAGAGGGGCGGCTAAATCACGCGTTTGGAAACGTAACAAGAAACTGAGAACAGTGACGGATATCTTTGCTTAAACCGAACTCGGAAAAATGGCGTTCCTACACGCGCACTCGTGCGAGTGTCTTAAGTCGGAGCTTGAATTATTTACACTACCGCCAACCCAGACAACGATTGAGGGGACACACTCGGTGTACTACAAACCAATCTCGTCGCTGACGGATGATTCACCGATAGAGTTTGTCGTCCCAGGTCAGGGGGATGAGTACATTGATCTCGCGCATACGATGCTAAGTATACGCGTTAAGATAGATGTTCCGGGTGATCTAAAGGAGGGGGTACCCGATGTAGGACCCGTCAATAATCTTCTACACTCGATGTTCAGTCAGATCGATGTATTTTTGAATCAAAAACTCGTGTTGCCTCCTAACAATGCTTATGCCTATAGAGCGTATATTGAAACACTCTTGAACTACGCATACGCCGCGAAGACCTCGCATCTTACGAGTGGTTTATGGTATAGTGATACAGAGGGGGCTATGGATGATAAGGGCAGCGTTAACAAAGGACTTGTAGAGAGACGGGCCGTATTAGGTAAGAATAGAACAGTCGATCTTCTGGGACACCTGCATTGCGATATCTTCAATCAAGAAAGGTTTTTGTTAAACGGCGTTGAAATGCGCCTGCGGCTTGTACAGAACAATAGCGCGTTCTGTCTCATGACTTCTTTAAAAAACTGTAAAATCCATATTACAGAAGCATCACTAATTGTGCGCCGCGTTAAGATAGCACCTGGAATATTTCTGGCTCATGCGAGAGCTCTGTCTAAATCTACAGCAAAATACCCGCTGACGCGTGTCGAGGTTAAAGCGATATCAATGCATGCTGGTATACATGGCGATACTCTTGATAACGTCATACTAGGGCAGCTACCAAAACGTATAATCATTGGTTTTGTCGATAATAAGGCATTCAATGGTGATTATGAGAAAAACCCATTCAATTTCCACCATTACGCGATCAATTATCTTTCTTTATATGTGGACGGTCAGCAGATACCGTCAAAACCCCTGCAGACAGACTTCTCAGATAATAAAATGTATGTGGATGCATATCACACATTATTTTCTGGTTCTGGTATTCACTTTCTTAACGACGGTAATTGCATCTCACGCTTGAAATACCCATACGGCCATTGCCTTTTCGCGTTTGATCTGACACCCGATCTTTCGGCTAATAGCAGCTCTCACTGGAACCTGGTGAGGCATGGCAGTGTGAGAATAGAAGTACGTTTCGCGGGGTCTTTACCAACGACGATTAACTGTATTGTATACGCTGAATATGATAACGTGTTGGAGATTGACTCATCCAGACAGGTCATCGTAGATTTCAGTGGCTGATGAGAGAGAGAAGCCCCTTCAGTTTTCGCTAATCATTCAAAGCGTGACGGTCGAAAAAGAAGACGGTATGTATATCGTTATTGATGTGCAGGGTATGAGAGGTAGAGATAACCAGTTTATCCCTAAAGAAGTAGCTGTCGTATCGGTAAAAACTGAAGACTCTAGTCACTGGGTTGTAAAACCACCCTATGCGAGCGACAATCTACCGGTCTTTGTAAAGAGCCAAAATATGTGGTTATGCGATAATATTCACGGTATAGAATGGTCTAAAGGCGATACATCGTTACGTTCGCTGGAAACAAATCTAAAGAGGATTGCGGGTCAAGCTACACGAATTTTCACGCGCGGCTCTGAGAAATCATCGTATCTAACACTGCTAACGGGCTATTTTATTATAAATTTGGAAGACGACGAAGAGGTTCCTTCATTACGTCACCTACCCCGAAGCGACGCACGTTGTATGTACCACTGCGCTGCGAATCACAGACAAGCCTACAGATGCGCCCTGAACAACGCTAATAGGATCAAAGCCTGGCTCTGCCAAAACGAGCAAATCGTCTCCTTATGGGAGTATAGAACCACCACATCAGGGAGTATTGGTATGTCTGAGAGTAAGACCGAGGATGAAAAAGAACCCTCAAATCATGAACAGTCTTCAGATCTTACAGTCTCTCAAGAACATAAAGGACCATACTATAGGCGTCTACCCAGCCGATCGTATCCCGAAGGTGTGGACGAAACCGACGGCATTCGTGGTTAACACCGATGGATACAAACAACCAGGGGCCCACTGGGTTGCCATGTACGTCGATCGAAATGGATACGGATGGTTCTTCGACAGTTACGGCTTACCTCCAATCATCCCCCAGCATCTCGCGCGTCTCCGAAGAAACTGCCGACTCTTCCGCTGCAACACAGTTCAGCTTCAAGGTCCTAATTCGCAATGCTGTGGCCAGTATTGTGTTATGTTTCTTCATTATATGGCTACTGGTCTTAGTATTCAGCAGCTTAGAGACGTATTTTCGCGTGATTTGCAGCGAAACGATAAAATAGTTCACGAGTATTATAATGCGTATATCAATAAATGTGTTAAATCTAAGGACGTGGTTTCCGATACAGATGGTTGTATCGGTGGGGGTTATAGAATTAAGCATCTACACTGTATTCAGTACTGTTGCTCTCGTTCTCGGTAATTATATGATAATAAAAATTTTCATGCTGCGCCTAACTCCTATCTTATTTCTTTCAACGGAAATCCCACGTGCCGTTTTAAAACGCTGTGTCTACCTCGTACCCATTTCTTTCGACGAAAATCATAAGACTAGTATCACGTAGCGGATCTCAGATTTCGCTGACGATCAACGCAGCTGCAGAGCGCTTCAAACACCCATCGTCAGTCAGCGTTCAAGGTTTGAGACATTACGTCGTTCGGCAGCTATCATGAACATCGTCGTTGATATACAGGGTCTGAAGGATAAATATAATAACTTTGTGCCTAAAGAAATAGCCGTGGTCTCCGTGAAAACTTCTTACTTTGCACACTGGATCGTATCGCCGCCTTACTCTTATAACGCTCTCCCTCCCAGTGTGAAACGACAAAACACGTGACTGAAGTGCAGTCATCACGGCATAGAGTGGGCTGAGGGTGAAACACCTTTACGATCGGTCGAGACTGCTTTAAAACAAATCGCTGTACAATCCGATCGCCTGTTTACAAGAGGGTTTGATGCAGCTACATATTTGACACAGCTAACGGATTGTTTCGTTGTAAATCTAGAGGAGGAAAAAGAACCGCCATCTCGTAATCTCCCCGAGAGCAGTACTTTTTGCATATTTCACGGTTTACTACACAAAAACGACTCGTTCAAGTGTGCTCTCAATAACGCTGTGAGGGTAAAAAAGTGGCTTTCTCATAGCGATTGCTCCAGCCCCTTGTGGATGTACAGAACCACCACGTCCTGGAATGCTAGTTTATTAGCGACAGAGTATCGAAAAGAAGGAAAAGCAATCGATATCAAAAAATCAACCCTGTAAAGATACGAATTGCCGATGATCTCATCCGTTCATATCACCATTTTATAAATGCTGACTTATACTAGTGACGCTCAGGGTCATGGTAAACCAATACCTCTGCCAAGGTGACTCTCTTTGACAGCGGTGGGAGATCTTTGTCAGCTCTTTTATGCACTTGGAGTAGGGATATGGATCAGCTAAATAGGCGATCTAAGTTATCCGAACTTTCTGACGGACAGACAGTGTTCTTGAGTCCTCGCAGGAGCAAACAACACGAATTAAAAGTACGCTTATACATCTTTTTGCGCGATATTGCTGTATTCAAAGCAAAAATACACGGTATATCAGAACTACGTACTGTAACGCTAAAAGTGAAAAAACTCCAGCTGAACAATGGATTTCGCAAAAATCAACAAAGTGGGCCTTTTGGAAACCGTTCGCCCCGTTAAAAAACTCACCGAGCTCGAGCTCAGAAAAGAATACTGTATAACAGGACTGAGAATCGTCGATACGCAGTGGGGCACACGGGCCGTCGTGGATGTGGACGACACATTTACAGGCTTTACATGCTATCTACCGACGAGATTCGTCAAAGCTTTCGAAGAGGCGGCTGATTTATTCCAGCAGATGGTCGAAGCAGCGACAAACAAAAAGTTAATCATGCTCTACTACGGTACGAAATTCAGCAAGCTGGAGTTCAAAGCCGCCAAAGAATAATTATAATCAGGTATGTGGTAAAAATTCATTTATAAAACAACCAAGTTACCCTCGTGTGTAGGTACCTCTCTCTCTAACATCATGTATCTCTATCATCTCTAGCTCAACCATCATCCGGCTGGCTAAACAACACCCCTCGTAAACCACACCACCGCAGTCATACACGACGTCGTGAAAACGGATGAAAAAACCCCAAAAACATTTATTGTAAATCTCATACCATACAATAACTAGAATTATAAAAATTGGAATGTGAAAAATAAAAAAAAGGTGGCACACTATGGCGACACTCTACCCATCCCCCCTCCACCCCCCACACCTCGCTCACCCGCTACGTCGACCCGTCGGACTCGCGACGGCCGACTGGCGGGGGCAGGGGTGGGGATAGGAGTGGGGATAGGAGTGGGGGTCGCCATAGTGTGCCACCTACTACTGACGTAGCAACAACGACGAGACGATCTTGCGCCGAGGTAACGATTCCGGCCAATACAATTTGTTTCTTGAATATCGGAGACGAGGAACAATATTGTGTTCCAGTTACAAACGCAGACAGCATCGATCACACACTAAAGAAAGGAACTCCAATGCTTCGTGGTGAGTTAGCCCCATTATTGTTAATCGAGCGAGCAGATATCCAAACCAACGACATAAAAAGTGAAGACATTATAATCGGAGAAAACCAACCCGCTGAGATTCGACAAGAACTGTGTGCTCTTCTTCGTGAATTCAGAGACTGTGTGGCTACCGGTTTGAACGATTTAGGTAGAGCTCGTCACGTGGAAATGGACATACAATTAAAACCAGGTGCGAGTGCGGTGAGTAGTAAGCCGTATCGAGCTACCGAGAGCGAACGACTTGCGTATCGAACAATAATAAGCGAATGGCGTGACGCGGGTATAGTAACAGACACTCAATCACCTTATGCGAGTCCAGTCTTGCTCGTTAAAAAGAAAACAGGAGAATCTCGCCTATGTGTGGACTTTCGTAAATTAAATGCGGTCACGGAAAGAGTGCATTTTCCGTTGCCTAACATCGACGACCATCTTGCGCAAATTAGAGACAGTGACTTGTTTATCGTACTCGATTTAGCACACGGGTATTTGCAAATCCCCTTAAGTGAAAGTGCGCGTGCTAAAACGACAATAATTACACCGGAAGAAACCGTGGAATTTACGCGTATGATATTCGGACTCATGAATGGGCCCGCCTATTTTTCTCGAGCCATGCAACAAGCGTTAGGTCCGTTGCGAGATTCCGTAGCTTTGTTTTATTTAGATGACGTTCTCATTCCGGGCAAAAGTTGGGAAGATCTAGGCCCAAAACTACGTCAGGTGCTTATGGCGTTTCGTGAAGCGGGACTTACAATAAAACTCGCGAAGTGTCGATTTCTGTGTGAAAAGGTGTCTTATTTAGGGCATGAAATATCAGCCGCAGGCATAGAACCAGGGCATGAAAAGGTCGCAGCGATTCAACAATTTCCGGCTCCAAGGAATGTCCACGAGGTGAGGAGGTTTCTTGGACTGACCAGCTATTTTCGCAAATTTGTTCCCAAGTTCGCGAGTATCGCCGAGCCGTTATCAAGACTACTCAAAACCAACGCAGAGTTTCGATGGGATACTGCACAAGTGACGGCCTTCGAAACCCTTAAAACGAAATTGACGGAGAAGCCTGTTCTACAAACGTTCAATCCTACGGCGGAGACAGAGCTCCATACAGACGCCAGTGCGTTGGGTCTGGCAGCGATGTTATTACAAAAAGATGGAGGAGGTAAACTACGATTAGTTTACGCCATCAGTCGTAGAACGAGTGAGCCTGAACGAAATTACCACAGCAGTAAGCTAGAGTTGTTGGCAGTGGTATGGGCAGTGGGACGGTTACGCCCACTCCTAGCAAATCTATCTTTCACCATCGTCACCGATTGTCAGGCGTTATGTTACCTCAACACACAAAAATCCGTAAACCCACAAGTAATTCGCTGGCATGATCTGTTGAGTGAATACAATTATCGAATCGTTCATCGACCAGGAGTCAAAATGGCGCATGTGGACGCGTTGAGTCGCGCTCCTATCAATACCAACGCAGGAACGGAAGAATTCGGGATATTTCAGTTAAGTGACGAACGCGATGTAGTGCTTCTATACCAGTGCGCGGATGAACGGCTCCAAACGAAAATAAACATTCTGAAAAAGACAATAAGAGAACGTACTCCGTACGAGAAAAACTGTGTGAACGGATATGAGCTGTGTGATAGTATCTTGTACAAAAACTATAATGGGAAGCTAGTATTCGCGGTTCCACGTGCAATGCGTAAATCTCTCGTCGTGAGCTTTCACGATGGTAAAAGTCACCCAGGGCCAGAACGAACAGCTGCGCGCATTCTCGAACACTACCACTTTCCAGGATTACGTAATTACGTGCGAAGACATATTCGAGCGTGTATTCAATGTATTTTGGCGAAAAATAAGCCGGGGCGGCAAGCTGGTGTGTTGCATCCTATTCCGGCGGGATCGCGCCCCTTCTCGCTCGTTCATGTAGACCATTTGGGTCCCTTTGTCACTAGTTCTCGTGGCAATAAATTCTTGCTGAATATTGTGGACAATCTAACCAAATTTGTGACTTTTAAGGCAGTAAAGGATACTCGGACGTCAACAACGATACGTGTTCTCGAGGAATTCGTGTTGGAACGAGGAGCACCCGACCGGATCATTTCAGATCGAGGCACGTCATTCACATCAAAAGTATTCGAAGATTTTTGCAGTTGTCATGGAATCCGACATACCGTGAACTCACCAAGACATCCGCAGGCCAATGGGCAGGTCGAAAGAATTAACGCTATTGTGGTGGCGGCTATTAGTGCTAATCTACGCGACGAAGAAGGCCGCACATGGGACAAATCATTGGGTAAAATTCAGGCTGATTTGAACGAACTCAAAAACGCTACAACAGGGCGGAGCCCGTTCGAACTCGTATTTGGGTATGTACCGCGCCGTAATGAAGGGTTAATCAAACAATTCACTTCAGAGTCTTCATCTAACTACTGTAATCCCGTGGAACTTCAAGAGGAAGCGCGTGAAAAGATCGCCGTCATTCAAGAACAAACCAAAAAAAGATATGATGTTGGGAGAATCAAGAACTTCTCGATCGACGTAGGTACCATTGTGTACATGCGAACTGCTCCTACAGCGACTGGTGAATCCACAAAATTACAAGCAAAGTATCGAGGTCCCTTGGTGGTCATCGAGTGTCTACCGAGTGACACATACCGAGTTGCCGATCTACAGGAAGAAAAAGGCGGAAAACGCTACGCAACAACAGCCCATGCGTCGCAATTAAAAGTCTGGGAAGCAGCAATCAACGACGAAGAAAAAGGAGAAGAAAACAACGAAGAACAAGAAGACAACAACGAAGAAGAAGAAGACGACGTGGATGAAGAGGAAAGTGATGATCTCGACGAAAAAGAAACCATTCCTGGTGAGCCATTACCCTCACAAACCAAAGTGCTAAGTGTAAAACAGCGACCAGTACGAGAGAAACGTCGACCCCGTTATCTCGACAATTTCGAGTTATAAAAAAAAAAAAAGTAAATAAATATACATCTATATTTCCCTAACAATTGGTGCTCCGTGGACTTTGCTGTGTGATTCAAAAAAAAAAAAAAAAAAAAAAAAGGACGTTACCTGTTGAACTTAAAATTTGTTTTTTTTTGTTTTTTTTTTTGTTTTGCGTATTCATATAGTCGTTTGTACGGTGAGAATTTCTGATGAGTATTATAAATTATTAGTTGAGCGTAATATTCCTGTGGTGTTCTGCGAAACATCAGCGGATGTATGTGTATGAAAAGAAAATTGGAATGTGTGAGAAACCCAAACAACTGTACAATAACAACACGTTCGAGGACGAACGAAAATGAGCGTGGCCGAATGTTAAAGTCACGATTAGTAGCCAGCGATCGAGCTACAAAAAAAAAAAAAAGGTGGCACCACTAATCGTACGCGCTAGTCACGTGGGTCGCGTCGGTTCGCGGGGCCATCTCGTTCGTCGTTGAGTTTGAACAAAGTAGTTCTTCCCGAGGCATATCGATAGACGGACGCGTATATCGATATAGTACAATAGTCCTGAGTGTACGAGCGAAAGAGAAAACGAGAGTGAATGAGCATTATTCGTAATATAATTGATTACCCGTTAACTGCGATTGTCGGTCTGATCATCCGCGATTCAGTATTTCATATTCAAGCCCTCCGAGGTCTATCATTAAGTCAATCCTTAAGCTACATTATTAAACATTACTTCATTTCGTGAACAAGACTTAAATTATTTCAACCCTCTCTCGAGCTCCTGGAATCCTGAACTTAAATAATTGGGAGACAAGAATTATTTAACAGCTCTATTTATAAATTTGCCGTTTTTTAAAAATATAACAGCGATGTCGCAGAATAACGAATCGAATTCCGTCGTGTCTTCGAGTCAGGGGAGTTTGGATAACAGGGAGCCCTCATGCAGTACATCTCAGGCTAATCGACTTGTGATTAGTGATGTAAGAAATGTTCGACAAATGAAAAAAGAAATCTTAATGGAATGCAATCGTCAAGCTCACCTAGATGGCACCTACTTCGCTCCCGATTTGAATCAGTCAACATTAGATGGTTCAATCATAGCAGTATATCAACTGTGCAAAACGAAATCGAACAGGCATCACACCATCAGTGGATACTTGAAAACTGCATCGAATTATACTTCGCACATAAAGGTAACCAAATACGTGTTACTCATTTTTCAGTTTTTAGCGGCCACACTCTTTTTGTAAAATCAATATTAAATGGTAGTGGATAAGGGTTTTAGCGAGATGGATAAAAGCTGAATCTCGAGTATAGATACGAGGCACGTTCATCCTTTCCTTTTCACTAATTATGGTCACGATGCTACCGCGTCTCTACATATGCAATAATAATAATGAATGACCATTTTTATTTCAACTATCTTTTGCAATCGAATTTCTAAGTTTAATCTCATAACATCTTTTATATAAGAGAAAAATTCTTTTCCGTTATCGTTTCTTATTCGTACAGAGAATTCATGAGCCGGAACTCAACGAGTATCTAGAGACTCGGTAGAGTCTCGGGACAAGTACATTTGACAGCTCTGTCTGTCGTCTGCTTGCCCGAGGCTCGCCCGAGTATATTATCTCTGAATAAAGTAAATTTCGGTGGTGGGGGTAAAAACTGAAAGTCATTTTCTTGAATTACGAAGCTCAGGAGACAGATGATGACTTGAAAATTGGTTTCGAGACTAATTAAGGAAAAATCTTTCGATTGAGCCTTAAATCAGCACGATTGATGCCGTATTTGCTGAGAAAAAACTTTGCACAGGCTCAAGATTATGCAAAAATTCCAACACATCGAAGAATTTGACGTGTCTGTATATGTCACAATGAAAGGCCTCAGTCTGCCTATCGAGGTTCTCATTGGTCACGAGTGTGCTCATTTCCCTGTGTTCCGATTGGTCACGAATGTGACTACATTCAGTCAGTACAAAGACCACGGAAAGTTTGTATTTCACGGCAGTATTGACAGTGTAAAGTGTGAGGAGCGTAAACAGCATATTTTTTTGCGAACTTTCCTGTAGATCCGTCGTGGGCAAAATTTGAACTAATTTGTACGTCAGAGCCGCAAATTTGTTCGAAGTGTTGACAGACGGTAAATCAAGAGACTCGGTAGAGTCTCGGGACAAGTACATTTAACAGCTCTGTCGTCTGCTGGCCCGAGGCTCGCCAGAGTATATTATCTCTGAATAAAGTAAAATTCGGTAGTAGGGGTAAAAACTGAAAGTTATTTTCTCGAATTACGAAGCTTAGGAGACAGATGATGATTTGAAAATTGAACTGGAGACTAATTATGAAAAAATCTGTCGATTAAGCCTTAATTCAGCACGATTGATGCCGTATTTGCTGAGAAAAAACTTTGCACAGGGTAAAGATTATGCAAAAATTCTAACACATTGAAGGATTTGGTGTGTTTGTATATGCGCGCAGACGACACAATCAAAGGCGTTTTGATGCCCATCAAAACCCGTTTCCACCGAAGCCGGTCTTCGGCGACAAAAGTAACGAGTTCCTATGGTCCTTTCCTTTGTACCCATACCACGGAAAGTTTGACGGTAGTTTTGACGCGAGACGCGTAAACAGCGTGTTTTTTGCGAACTTCTCGTAGATCCGTGTTGACAGATGGTAAGGTCGGAATAATTCACGCAAAAAAAAAATATCAATTTGACCCTTTGAAACACAAATTTTTCCTTACGTGCAAGTAGCTCAAAACTTTGTACTCGGGGGTTTTCGGGATCGCTGATTACAAATCTGCACACAAAATTTAGAAATTCAAGATAGCGAATCCAATATGGCGAACAAGAAATGCAAAAATTGTTTGCTGATGCAAAATATGGTACTCGGGGGTTTTCGGGGTCGCTGATTACAAATCTGCACTCAAAATTTAAAAATTCAAGATGGCGAATCCAATATGGCGGACAAAAAATGCAAAAATTGTTTGATGAAAGCAACATATAGTACTCGGGGGTTTTCAGGGTCGCTGATTACAAATCTGCACTCAAAATTCAAAAATTCAAGATGGTGAATCCAATATGGCGGACAAAAAATGCAAAAATTGTTTGATGAAAGCAAAATATGGTACTCGGGGGTTTTCGGGGTCGCTGATTACAAATCTGCACCCAAAATTTCGAAATTCAAGATGGCGGATCCAATATGGCGGACCACAAATGCAAAAATTGTTTGATGAAAGCAACACATGGTACTCGGGGGTTTTCGGGGTCGCCGATTACAAATCTGCACCCAAAATTTCGAAATTCAAGATGGCGGATACAATATTGCGGACAATAACTGCGAAAATCATTCAAGAAAAGCGAAAGTTGGTACGCGGGGGTTTTCGGGTTCACCGATTAAAAATCTGCATCGGAAGTTTGCTGTGTCTGTATATGTCACAAAGAAAGGCCTTTTGATGCTATCGAGTTTCTGATTGGTCATGAGTGTGATCATTTCAAGCGGAGACGCATAAACAGCGTATTTTATGCGATCTTTCCTGTAGATCCTTCGTGGGCAAAATTTGAACTAATTTGTACGTCAGAGTCGCAAATTTGTTCCGAGCGATGACAGACGGTAAATACGGAATAATTCACGTAAAAAAAATATCAATTTGACACTTTGAAGCATTTATTTTTCCTTACGTGCAATTACCTCAAAACTTTGTACTCGAGGGTTTTCGGGGTCGTTGATTACAAATCTGCACTTAAAATTCGGAAATTCAAGATGGATGATTCAATATGGCGGACTACAAATGCAAAAATTGTTTGACGAAAGCAAAATATGGTACTCAGAGGTTTTCAGGGTCGCTGACTACAAATCTGCACCCAAAATATCGAAATTCAAGATGGCGGTTCCAATATGGCGAGCCATTAATTCAAATTTTTTTTATTGCAACGAATGTTTTGGTACTCGGGGTCTTCTATCACGGCACACAAAAATCTTTTTGCCTCCTAAACTTTCACGTCTCCATAAACTTAATCTTTATATGAATAATATTGTTCGGTATTTGAAGGAATATTAAACTCATGAGTCGATGACAATACATTGCAATTTTCGAGCATCTTGCTTTTATAGAAAATCGTAATTCTGGGGCTCCTCTCAATAACGAAGATAATTATTCAAAATTGTATATCGGATCGATTCATAACTTGGGGAGAAACTCTTCATATTTATACTGCTGCGATTTCTCGATATATTTTTTTTATTTTCATGGACAACGTGTAAGCCGTTAAGGAAGCATTAAATTTTTATGATTCACTTCCTAAACTCACTGTTCCTCAAAGGTTCTTCTAATGTCGAAGTGAATTAACAACACTTTGTTTCCAAGTTGTAAATTAATCGGCCAACAGCAGATCATTATTCCCAGAATTTTTATGTATGTATTTAGCTATTGAAGTTTTTAAAAACACGGCAACGCTACCATAGTAATGACGAATCATATAAGAGTAAATTTATAGTATAGTATATGATCAGTCCAATTATCTAATCGGGTATGAGTGGAGTGGACAGTAGATATAAATTTGTCATACAAATGAATTCATGATGTAATCATGCAAGTACGAAAAAACTCTAGACTTTAGAGGTGTTGAGAAAAAAAAGAGTGATATCAAGGGGATTTAACAAGGGGAAGATGTCCCCTCCCCCGGAGAAAAAACCCTGGACAAGTACATTTGTTCGACTCCCGTTTCCATCTGTTGTCACAATAAGTTATCCCCTAACCCAAAAAATAATGAAACCTCCAAAAAAACATAGAAAAAATGCCAGAATAGATTTGAGAATTTGAGAAAAAAAACTCCCTGGCCAAAAAGGAAAATCCCTGGCCCCCTCCCCTCTTTAAAAAAAGAAACAATTTGAGGAAAAAAGCCTTTTGCCAAAAATACCCCAACAAAACCCTGCCAAAAAACGCCTAAAATAATTACAACCCCCAAAAAAACATACAAAAAAATGCCAGAATAGATTTGAGGAGAAGAAGTCCCTGATTCGAAAAAAGGAATACTCCCTCTTGCCTCAAAAAAAACCTTAACAAAACCCTGTCGAAAAAACGCCTTTGATTACTACCCCCAAAAAAAACATGGAAAAAAAGTAAGAATAGATTTAAAAAAAGAAATTCGAGAAAAAAACAACCCAGCCAAACTAGTTCCCTGAAACTTACCAAACACCCACCAGAAAAAAACCCTAGAAAAAACTACTTCCTCCTCTCCACCCAAAAAAGTGGAGCATCCGATGAAAAAGAACAGACTCTTAAAGAAAAATAATTGTTCGATAAGAAAAATAACTACTCGACAACATGAAGAAGCCAATGAGTTACATTCAGGACTAAAATTTATAATATCAATAATAGGACAAGTATTTCATTGATGCTCGACAATAGATTCATGAGAAAATTTAAAAAAAGCAGTTAGTGGTTGAAAAAAAACCAGCCTAGCAGCAAGAAAAACCGGTCCAAATGAAAAAATAAAAATGGGGTAATAAACAAAAAATAAACCTAGTCTATAAAAAAATCGAGGAGACAATGATTTACGTTCAGTGCTGAAATTTTTAATATCAATAACAGGACAAGTTTTCATTGGTGCTTGATTATAGAACAAAAAAAAACCGGTCGAAAAAAAACAGTCAAAATGAAAAAAAATAAAAGGGATATATAACAAACACAAAAACCTGTAGTCTGCAAAAAAGTTGAAAGGACAACGATTTACGTTCAGCGCTGAAATGTTTAATATCAACAACAGGACAAGTATTTCATTGGAGCTTGATAATATAATAGACTTATAAGAAATATTTAAACAATCAATCGAAAAGAGTTACCAATCTACAAAAAGAAAAATCGGTCGAAAAAAACAGTACCCAAATGAAAAGAAATGAAAGGGTTTTAACAAACAAAAGAACCTAGTCTACAAAAAATTAAAGAGACAACGATTTATGTTCAGCGTTGAAATAATATGCTTGAGAATAGATCAACGAGAAAACAAAAATAGCTTGGTTTTCAAAAGAGGTACCAAGTTACAAAAATAGTCATACATATAAAAACGAGTCTGGAAACAGGATCAAAGAGAAAAAAGAGTAATTGGTGGATAACAAAAAAAAATAGTGTACAAAAAATTAAAAATCGAAAAAGATGATGATTCACGTTCAGCACTTACATTTAGAATGATATTTATTGGTGTTTGAGAAAAGATTAACAAGAAATAGTTTTCGAAAGTGCCATTCTTCCACATTGTTCGCTCGATGGGAATGGAAAAATCTTATTGGTAACAATTTGTTCAACGTTCACCACCGTACGGTCAGCGTATACGCACAGAGTACTTCTCCGGCCCATAACTTTTTATGCAAATTGCTCATTCAAGAAAAAATCAAATTAGAGGTGAAGTCATAGAACCCATGGAGTCCAATCTCTTGAAACCAGCTACACACGAATCCTTGCTTTCATCGAATCCATTAGTCCAATAAAAATTTTGCTCCAAAGTTTGTATTTATTGACTCAGCAGATTTGAGATTGTGGAAAGAAAATTTTACGAACTCGGTCGAACTAGTTTCAGGAAACTAGTTCGGCTGGGTTGTTTTTTTTCTCGAATTTCTTTTTTTTTGCTGGCGAGAGTTGTATCATTTTTTCGGTATTTTTTGTGACAGCGATTCGTTCGATTTTTTCCGTAGCATTATTTTTTTTCTTTTTGGCAAGGGGCTTCTTTTTTCAAATCTATTCTGCCACTTTTTCCATGTTTTTTTGGGGGGTAGTAATCAAAGGCGTTTTTTTGACAGGATTTTGTTAAGGTTTTTTTTTGAGAGGAGAGGGAGTATTCCTTTTTTCGAATTTTATTTTCCCTTTTTGACCAGGGACTTCTTTTCCTCAAATCTATTCTGGCATTTTTTTTGTATGTTTATTTGGGGGTTGTAATTATTTTAGGCGTTTTTTGGCAGGGTTTTGTCAGGGTATTTTTGGCAAAAGGCTTTTTTCCTCAAATTGTTTCATTTTTTTAAGGGGGGAGGGGGCCAGGGATTTTCCTTTTTGGCCAGGGAGTTTTTTTTCTCAAATTCTCAAATCTATTCTGGCATTTTTTCTATGTTTTTTTGGGGGTTTCATTATTTTTTGGGTTGGGGGGGGGGGGGGGGATAACTTATTGTGACATCAGATGGAAACGGGAGTCAAACAAATGTACTTGTCCAGGGTTTTTTCCCCGGGGAGGGGACATGCCCCCCTTGTTAAAACCCCTTGATATCACTCTTTTTTTCTCAACACCTCTAAAGCCTAGAGTTTTTTCGTATTTGCATGATTACATCATGAATTTATTTGAATGACAAATTGATATCTACTGTCCACTCCACTCATACCCGATTAGATAATTGGATGGATCATATACTATAAATACTATAAATTTACTCTTATATGATTCGCTATTACTATAGAAGCGTTGCTGTGTTTTTAAAAACTTCAATAGCTAAATACATACATAAAAATTCTGGGAATAATGATTTACAACTTGGAAACAAAGTGTTGTTAATTCAGTTCGACATTAGAAGAACCTTTGAGGAACAGTGAGTATAGGAAGTGAATCATAAAAATGTAATGCTTCTTTAACGGCTTCCAAGTTGTCCATGAAAATAAAAAAAATATATCGAGAAATCGCAGCAGAATAGATATGAAGAGTTTCTCCCCAAGTTATGAATCGATCCGATATACAATTTTGAATAATTATCTTTGTTATTGAGACGATTCGTTATTGAGAGGAGCCCCAGAATTACGATTTTCTATAAAAGCAAGATGCTTGAAAATTGCAATGTATCATCATCGACTCATGAGTTTAATATTCCTTCAAATATCGAACAATATTATTCATATCGGTGAACCCAAAAACCCCCGCCTGCCAACTTTCGCTTTTCTTAAACGATTTTCGCAGTTCTTGTCCGCCATATTGTATCCGCCATCTTGAATTTCGAAATTTTGGGTGCAGATTGTAATCAGCGACCCCGAATACCCCCGAGTACCATATTTTGCTTTCATCAAACAATTTTTGCATTTGTTGTTTGCCATATTGGATTCACCATCTTGAATTTGTAAATTTTAAGTGCAGATTTGTAATCAGCGACCGATTAAGCCCCCGAGTACAAAGTATTGAGCTAATTGCACTTAAGAGTCATCGAGCTCACGTGACCAAGTTAAAATCGAGGGTAGCGCCTCTAGTAGCAAAACGCCTAACTTCGTTGCAAATCGACACTAGCGCTTCTGGCGACTATTATTTCAACTTCATTGAAACATTTTTGCCGGTATTACAGCAGTGACTTTCGCAGCTGATTATTCCCCATGCTATATTCGAGCTGTTCGAGTGTCAGCACGGATCCCGTCGCCGTCGTATTTTCATGCCGAATTTTTTCTAAGTCCGAAGATTATTTTTAAAGGGCACTTTTTTTTCGACCTCGTCACGAATAGCTCATTCGATAGAGAATCGAATGAAACGCGTTTTTAGCCTATCGTGAGAGGAGATTTTTTTTTTTTTTTTCGAAAAATTTCAGAGTCCCAAGGTCCTCGAATTTTTTCAAAGTCCCAAGACTTTTTTCAAAGGGCATTTTTTTTCGACCTCGTCACGAATAGCTCATTCGATAGAGAATCGAATGAAACGCGTTTTTAGCCTATCGTGAGAGGAGATTTTTTTTTTTTTTTTTCGAAAAATTTCAGAGTCCCAAGGTCCTCGAATTTTTTCAAAGTCCCAAGTTTTTTTTGAAGGGCATTTTTTTTCGACCTCATCACGAATAGCTCATTCGATAGAGAATCGAATGAAACGCGTTTTGAGCCTATCGTGAGAGGAGATTTTTTTTTTTTCGAAAAATTTCTGAGTCCCAAAGGATTTCGTTTTGCGTACAAGTTTCGTGATTCCTTTCGTTCCGAAAAACGATTAGTACCGTTATAACAAAAAAAATTAATTATAGCATTCTTTAGGATGAACTCTTAATATATTAAGAAGCCCTGATGAACATGTACAATTTTCCTTTGTTATTTATCAATCACTAGAATAGCCGGTTGGTAAGGCACCGTGCTGGGGTCCCAGGGGTTGCGGGTTCAAATCTCGTTAATATTTTTTTTTTTTTCTTTAAATCTCTTTTAATTGAAATCAAGCAGCTTATTCGATACAGAATCGATAGTAATGCGTTTTTAGTGTATCGCGGGACGATTTTTTTTTTTTCTTCGAAAAATTTCAGTCACAAGGTCATTGAATTTTTTCAAAGTACCAAGACTTTTTTCAAAGGGCATTTTTTTTCGACCTCGTCACGAATAGCTCATTCGATAGAGAATCGAATGAAACGCGTTTTTAGCCTATCGTGAGAGGAGATTTTTTTTTTTTTTTTTTTTCGAAAAATTTCAGAGTCCCAAGGTCCTCGAATTTTTTCAATGTCCCACGATGTTCTCTAAAGGGCACTTTTTTTCGGTCTCCACACGAATGGCTCATTCGATAGAGAATCGAATGAAACGCGTTTTTAGCCTATCGTGGGAGGAGATTTTTTTTTCTTTTTTTTTTTGAAAAATTTCAGAGTCCCAAGGTCCTCGAATTTTTTCAAGTCCCAAGATTTTTTTTAAAGGGTATTTTTTTTCGACCTCATCACGAATAGCTCATTCGATAGAGAATCGAATGAAACGCGTTTTTGGCCTATATCGTGGCAAGATTTATCTATTTTTATTCAATTTCCGAAAAATTTAAGTTCCATGACGCTTGTATTTTTTTAATGAGGATTTTTTGTTGACCCCGCCACGAATAGCTTATTCTATAGAGAGTCGAATGAAAGGGGTTTTTAGCTTATCGTGGAAGGTTTTTTTTTTTCAATTCGCGACTCATATCAAATGTATTTCTGCATCTATTCTTTCAGAATCATTATATTTCCTGACAGAAGGGATACTTTTTTTTCTCATTTCAGTTCTTTTTGTTTTGTTTTTTTGAACATTGAGTTCGAATTCCTTGTTGAAAAGAACTTCAACAACGTATATGACACTTCAATGCTAAATAAAATCAAATTGCAAGGTTAAAAAGGGAAGTTATGACATTCATTAATGCACTTTTATTCAACCTCGCCACGCACAAACCCCTCGATAGAAAATGTAACTCCTTTTCGCCTTTTAATACACATTTTTTTTTTTCAATTTTACAAAAAAGTCTGCCAACCTACGGAATATCCAGTGTCCAAAAAAATGTATTTCGAAGATGGCTGAACTTGATATTTTTTACATTGATCGGTTTCCCACCAATGGATAATGGAAAACTGAAACGGCTGTCATCCGTCAACTGTTGTTGGCCTTTTCGAAGGTGGATCCTAACTGAAAAAGTAATAACTGAATCACTTTATACAATTTATCCACAAACAGTTCGCACATTGATTAGCAGAAAAATGCAAACTTAGCTTTGAATTCGAAAGTTCTTCACTCAGCTCCATGTTCATCTTGTTTTTTCCCTACAGTTGACTCCTGGAACATTGCATAAAGTTTATTAATGTATTAAGAGGCCCTCCACCACCCCCGCGAATTCTGTGATTCATAGCGGTCCTCTCCTACATGACGATGATTCTTGTTTGCGTGTTTAGGTACATGCAGCTACAACTTAAGAGGCCCTCCGCCACCCCCGCGAATTATGTAATTCATCGCGATCCTCTCTTACAAGACGACGCTTCATGTTTGCGTGTGTAGCTGCATGTAGCTACAAATTCATCAAGGCTTCTTGATCTTGTTATGAGTTTAACCCTATTGGTTCCTCGTGAATCTTTTAATTTTGGGATATCCATCAAGTAGTCGCTCCAAAACAGAACGACATACTTGTTAAAAGACATCCAGAATGTATCAACTTTGAGACCTTGCAGTAACAAAGTAGAATGACTATCGCTTGACCAAATATCTATCAAGAAACCGTTCCAGAAGGGACCAGCATACTTGCTAAAAGACGTCCAGTACGCATAAACTTAGGGACCTTGCAGTAACAATATTGAGTGACTCGCTTGACCAGATATCCATCAAGTAGCCGTTCCAAAACGAAACAGCATACTTGCTAAAAGACGTCCAGTGCGTGTCTACTCTTAGATCCCAGAGTAACAATGTTGAATGATTAACACATGACCAGATATCCATCAAGTAGTCATTCCACGAACGGAACAGCATACTTGCTAAAAGACGTCCAGTACTTGTCAAACCTTAAACTTCAGAGTAACAATGTTGAATGATTAACACATGACCAGATATCCATCAAGTAGTCATTCCACGAACGGAACAGCATACTTGCTAAAAGACGTCCAGTACTTGTCAACCCTTAAACCTCAGAGTAACAATGTTGAATGATTAACACATGACCAGATATCCATCAAGTAGTCGTTCCAAAACGGAACAGCTCACTTGCTAAAAGACGTCCAGTACGTGCCAACTCATAGACCTCACACTATACAAGTGCGCAAAACTAAACATTCATCTTATAAGGACCTTGAGAACTGAAGCGATTAGTCATAACCCTCTTCAGTTTCCATCATTTCCAAATAGTCGTCATTCATCAAAACTTCAACGACTTGCGAATCAGTGACTTCTGACTCAGTGTCTTGCCTATTTTTCATAGCTGCTCGTTTAGCTATGGCCTCCATTATATATGGTGGATCTCTTATAGGCATTGATCTAACATGTCGGGGGTCAATTATTTCCGGTATCATGCAGTTCTCATAAAACTTCATCAATGGAAGTTCCATTTTCGTTTTCCAGAACACATCGTCTTTCTCAACCAGAACGACCACCGATTCCTTGGGTGTCCACATCATAAAGATGCAACGCTGTCTTTGTGTCACGCGCAGCTGCCCTTGGATCTGATAATGGTATTTGTGTTCAGGATTGATTTCTTTCATGTCAATGCTACTGAATACACGATGAATATTGCCTTTTTTTTGGGCTACGGCTTCGGTTATTGTGCAATTTCTTGCTGAATAAGGGCATTTAATTTCGACAATCATGTCATGACCAACAAGGCCATCAGGTGTTGCCCCGAGGCCAAGAATTTCAGTATCTACGAATAGTCCACATGGCTCGATAGTAATGTTACTAAAGTCGTGTAAAGTTTTTTTAGCAACTTCTTCGTTTTGTTTTCCATATCGAACAGCTGCAATGTGGCCTAATTCCTTTGGATAAACGAGCCGTTTCACAATGGTGGAGCACGATGTGTACTCCTTCAAGTGGCAAATAGCACCGAAATTCGATGCAGTGATGAGTTTTCTTCTCATCGACTGCCAAAGAGAGCTGTCACTCTGGAGCAGCGTGTCTCTTTCAATTGCTTCGCGGTTGTTCCTGAACTCTGTCAGTTTCTCCATGTGTCTGGAGTATTCTGCCTGATATGTAGCTTCATTCAAGTCCGGCTTTTCTGCTTGAGGTCCATAATCTTTGTCAGGACCAACGTTTTTGCAGGCCTTCTTTTTTGACTTATGATTTTCAGAGCTTATTCGCAATCGTCTCAGTTCGTTCAATCGAACTCGGCGGTCTTCTAATGCGGTGACCAGTTCCGACGGTTTTTTTTCATTTGCCGATAAATATGAGGTCATCACGCGATTTGCGTTGAATTGAGCGACTGCACCGGAAACGCGGGCGTTGTAGGAACCACGCTTACCCCAGTGAATTCGTTTTCCTCCAATGAATTTGGCAATAATATTGTGAAAACTTTCAACAACATTATTGTTGACACTGTACAACAGGCTGTCAGCATTATCAGCCAAGCGACGGAGACAGTCTTCGATGTCACTAAACTTGCCAATTTTTTTTAGAGCTGCAGCATAATTTGGCCCTGGATTAATTCGCATTGAAGCCCTGCAATAACCCGTACCAACGCAATTTTCATGGTCGCCAAACACATGACCCGGAATTCTCAAGATATCTTTTCTTAGCGCAACAATTTTGGCGGCCCAAGTGCTATCTTCGTTCAATCGATGTTCAACTGCTGAGCGTGTACACCGTATCATATTTTCTGCATTACTCTTAACAATTTTTTTTAGCTGGCCTAATTTTCCGGTGTTCACGATTTTCGTAAGATTTCTCCGAGCACTTCGATACATGTGATTGCGGCATTCAATTTTTTTTACATTCACATCGTATTCTCTGTAGGGCGCCATTTCTGAGATTTTATTGAATACGCTGCTGTCGCCATCAGCGATCAAAACAGAATAGATGAGGCCATGTTGCTCGACACTACTTTTAAAGCCTTCAGCTATTGCATGCGCCTCCATACTAGCCGAACTTTGGTTGTTGCCCCAATTTTTGAAGCATAAATGGTTCGGAGGGTCTTTATTGAGGCTAGAAGCAATGTTGCACACGGAACAAAACTTGTTACGTATTCCAATGAACAGGACTTTGCCCGTTTGTTCCCCAATGATGGCACCAGTACCTGACGGTGAATCAAATTTACCCGACTGATACGATCTTTTCATCCAACTACCATCAGCTATCACACGGATATGCGGAACTCCGGAAATAACATCACCTCTGGCAATTGCCATTTCACGTTCTTCTTCTCCTGCTTTTTTCATTTCTAGCCAAGCGGTATCGGATAAACCCGCTAATACTGACTCATGGTACCGTTGATACGTTGATTCTGCCATGCAGGGAACATCCAGTGCAGCAAGAAAACTCTCAGCTTGATAATAGCCAATGCCATTGATGACAGAGCCGAGAACCATTGCTGTGTTTATATCCAAACGATCATCTCCACATGGTTCACTTGATATTTCCGCTTCGTAATTGCACATTGAACATTTGAATCTTAGAAAAGATTTCAGTCCTGAACGCCGAGAGTTGACATAAAGAAGATTCTCAAAACCGCATTGAAACATGGTCGAGTGGTGATCGAAGGACTCGTGCAGCTTCCTCCAAATGTGACCGAAATTATAGATGCCCCTGCCATCAAAACTTTCATCATTCAAATCTTCTGCAGGTGTACTGCACTCCACCAAAGTATGTTCTTCGATAGAGTGCTCTTCCTCGCAGATTCGTCGAATGTCTTCCGACGCCGACATTTCATCATCTGTGTTGACGTCCTTCAATTCTAATTCCTGATGTTTGCAGGAATCCTCCTTCTCGCTAGGTTTCTGTTGTTCCTCATCAGAAGGAGAACCCAGAATCTGTGGCATTTCATCGCACGACATATGTTCATCAACACTGTTTTCGTCTTTGTGAGTGGCGATCGTGTGTCTGTCGTCGATACTGACCGGTGTCAGCATGTATTGATTCACCCATGGGTCAGACTGGCTGACTGTTGGTATGATTCCTTTGACCATTCCGAGAAAGTCCTTGAATCCAGACAATCCGACTAGGCAGGCTTTCCCGCTATCGACAGGTCTCCCAAACATGTCCTGGGAGTGAGAATCAAATATCCATATGAGACCGTCACGTACGAAAATAGCAATGGACATTGCATTGCTCGTCAATATTGCTGCTGGTGGTTCCGATTCCTTATTCCCTGCTGCTGCCGTCAGAAATTTTTGTAGAGCCTTCGTTAAATTCGGAAAACCATCCTTTTCAGCATCAATTTCGAGATGTCCAAACATCTCCTGGCCCAACGTGACTCCAAACTGCGTTGATTGAACCTCGATCGTGGCGGGCAGTTCTTGAGGTGCCAAATATTGCGAATGATGTTCCGCTATATTTATGGATCCACGAGCTTCAATTGCTTCGCGAAACACGTCGTCACCTACCGATAAAACGGTATCGACAGTTTCCGTGGTCCAATTCGAAGGTGCAACCAAATGACTAACAGCAATTGCTGTAGCCGCCATTGCTGTACACTGTTTTCCTCTTGATGTTTGTGGGAAGACGTCATCTCCTTGATGTTTAGAGCCACGGACTACGAACTTACCTGCCGTCAGACGGATGTCTGTCGTAATCCGGATAGACTTTGAACGCCCCAAATTATCAATGGCAAGCGGCTCACTGAATAATTTTTCAGGCTCTTCCGATTTCTTGACCTTCTCATTATCGATGGGAAGCGTCTTGCTGAATAAGTTTTCAGGCTCCGGTGAATGTTCTAACCTCTCATTTTGAATAACTTTTTTATTCCCCTGAAGACGACGCCTATGAAACGAAGAGATCAGAGAATGTTACCTAATATTTCCGTAGTGATAGCGTTTTGATAATATCGATAGAGAAATAAGATACTGTGTACTATTAGAACTCTCCATTGTAGGGTAGCATCTCACTCCTAGTGCCATATTCAAAAGAAAAAAACATTATAAAAAAAGATCAGAAAATGCTAGAGGCCGGAACTCTTACGCATTTCACAAAGACAATAGCCCCTTATCGTTTAGAACCATTTTCCGAGTCAAAACTCTCGATAGTAAGCTAGCATCTCACTCCCAGTGACATTTTTAACGAAAAAAACATTATTAAAAAAGATCAGGAAATGCTAGAGGCCAGAACTCTTTTGCATTTCACGAAGACAATAGCCCCTTATTGTTTAGAATCATTTTCCGAGTCAGAACTCTCGATAGTAAGCTAGCATCTCACTCCCAGTGACATTTTTAACGAAAAAAAACATTATTAAAAAAGATCAGGAAATGCAACTCTTTTGCATTTCACGAAGACAATAGCCCCTTATCGTTTAGAACCTTTTTCCGAGTCAAAACTCTCGATAGTAAGCTAGCATCTCACTCCCAGTGACATTTTTAATGAAAAAAAACATTATTAAAAAAGATCAGAAAATGCTAGAGGCCAGAACTCTTTTGCATTTCACGAAGACAATAGCCCCTTATTGTTTAGAATCATTTTCCGAGTCAGAACTCTCGATAGTAAGCTAGCATCTCACTCCCAGTGACATTTTTTACGAAAAAACGTTATTAAAAAAGATCAGAAAATGCTAGAGGTCAGAACTCTTTTGCATTTCACGAAGACAATAGCCCCTTATCGTTTAGAACCATTTTCCGAGTCAAAACTCTCGATAGTAAGCTAGCATCTCACTCCCAGTGACATTTTTAACGAAGAAAACATTATTAAAAAAGATCAGGAAATGCAACTCTTTTGCATTTCACGAAGACAATAGCCCCTTATCGTTTAGAACCTTTTTCCGAGTCAAAACTCTCGATAGTAAGCTAGCATCTCACTCCCAGTGACATTTTTAATGAAAAAAACATTATTAAAAAAGATCAGGAAATGCTAGAGGCCAGAACTCTTTTGCATTTCACGAAGACAATAGCCCCTTATTGTTTAGAATCATTTTCCGAGTCAGAACTCTCGATAGTAAGCTAGCATCTCACTCCCAGTGACATTTTTAACGAAAAAACGTTATTAAAAAAGATCAGAAAATGCTAGAGGTCAGAACTCTTTTGCATTTCACGAAAACAATAGCCCCTTATCGTTTAGAACCATTTTCCGAGTCAAAACTCTCGATAGTAAGCTAGCATCTCACTCCCAGTGACATTTTTAATGAAAAAAACATTATTAAAAAAGATCAGGAAATGCTAGAGGCCAGAACTCTTTTGCATTTCACGAAAACAATAGCCCCTTATCGTTTAGAACCATTTTCCGAGTCAAAACTCTCGATAGTAGCCTATTCATTGGCGAAAACGATGTTTATTTGTTCGGGCGCCATGTTAGACGCTCCATTGCGTATTCCTAAAAAAGTTTATCGCAATTAAATTCCATGGGCCCCAAAACCCCTCAATAACACCGTTTCATTTTCGAAAAGGTGTTTTCGTTTTTCGAAGGCCATTTGCAATGCGCCATCTGAAATTCCTGAAATTGTTTAAAAAAAATTGGATCCCGCATCCCTGAAAACCCTTGAGTATCACAATACATCGTTTTATTCGCGAAAACGATGTTTTATTCCTTCGGGCGCCATTTTAGACGCGACATTCTGGATCACCAACAAGTTTTATCGCGCGAAAATTCCGCGCCCCCGGAAACTCCCGAGTTCCATCACATCTTTTGCTGAAACCGTGTTTTTATTTTCGAAGACCATTCCTATAGCACCAAATTATTTATGAAAAATTGATTCCCGGACCCCTCTCCCCCCTCTGCCCCCCTCGGCCGAGTATCACGGTATCTTTCTTTCAGTACGAACACGCATGCACACACACACACACACACACACGCGCGCCCGCGTCCGCTGCGAACACACACCCACATGGTTTCGTTGTTATGCATGCAACAATAATAATGCAACGAGCCTGCTGCTCGTATCTAAAAACATTTAAAAAAATCAACTCACCGTTCTCGAGACTTCTTCGTACAACTCAATCTTCTCTTATGCAACGGGGGATGGCGAGATTTCTTCGAAATTTCGCGATTCATTTTCTTCCGCTTTTCACTTTCACTCAATACACTTTTTTTTATTAACTCAGCTGCAAGATTGGTCACGTTTATGTGAACCGTGATTTGCACTGAAATATATTTCTAAATGCACAAATTTTGCAAATACTTTTGACAACCGTGCAACGTACTGTTGTGCGGAATGTCAAACGAAAAATGTTATTGCAATTGTTACGCAAAATTAGGAGACAAGACACCGGTCGCGCTCGCTATCATTTAGCGGCGCCCGGTGCGTCAAAAAACCAAACCTTTTGTTCGCAAGTTCGACAACTTTATTGTAAACGGGGCCAGTTCATTCTGTCAGCTGACACGAGAGCAGCAACATGTCGAAAAGTAAGTAGAAATATTTCGCGGTTTTGTCGAGAATTTCGCTCAACAACCGACGAAATTAATTATAACTATTTGTTTTATTAATGAATGTTTTCTTTTTTATTTCCAGAAAACTCAAGAGTTCGCAATGCGACCCGCAAACGCCGCACGGCGCGATTTCGGGAGGTGGCGATACGCGCGCAAGTAAGTACACGTGTTATTTCATTATTATATATATAATAGACCGCGAATCGACAAAAATCGTCACGGCTCCCGTCTGCGAAGTCGTAACGATTTGGATTTCTGTCTGCCCCCCCCCCCCCATTTCCTTCTCTAATCCGTCTCTCCATTGCGGTTTTTCGATTCTTTTTTTCATTTTTTTACTTCGTTGGGTTCGTAATCGCCCACATTGTTTTTTTAACTATCGTCCCCACATCGAAGCTCAAAATGGCGGACGAAACATCGTTTGGGTGGGTGAACGCTGGTACTCGGGGGTTTTTCGGGTCGCAAAATTCATTTTTCCCAACAACATTTGGTTAATAAAAATGGCGGCTCCAATATCGCGCACGACAGAAGGAAACATCGATTTCAGAGATGAAACGGTGGTACTCATGGGTTTTCGGGGTCGCGGAAATGATTTTTTTATCTTTTCATCTTATCTTTTTATCTTTTTATCTTTTCCTATTAATAATCGTAATTAATATGGTTTTTTTATGTATTTCAGAATGCCAATCCGGGAACAGGAGTGGAGGAATCGGCCAACACCGATCCTCCACCCCCCGCCGCCCCCACCGCAGTCGAGGGCCGACAAATTGTTGGCGAGGGAGCAGCCACTCCCTCAAACGATCTGGTGGTTGAAGAGGTAAGTTGGAGACTAAAAAATTGAAATTATAGTTGCACGAAAATTACTGTTACTTTTTTTTCATTCGAAGCTGGCACCCCAGCCACCGGTCATTCTCTTCATTGTGAGTTATCTTCAAATTTGTAATTAGTGTTTTTCTTTTATAGTCTTTTTTTGATAACATGAGAACTTTTAGAGTTAAAAAAATGATGAAAAGTTGATTTTTTCGCTCGGCCTTCGCTGAATAAAAAATTTATTGGAATATAATACGGCCTATAACCTATTCTGATTCATGGGCATCATTCCTGTAAAAGATTTATCAAAATTGGTTCAGTGCTTTTCACGTGAAAACCGGCCGAGCACGATTTCGCAGTTGAGTTTTATATTTATACAGATAAAATTTGTTATAATTTTTTTCTTTTTTACAGAATCAGCAACAAACCCGGGGACCGGAAGAGGGTGTGGCAGCACAACGGTCCGCGGTTCAACCACCGGAGCCGTTGGCTGCCGACCAATTGCCGGGCACCGAAGGGCGTGGCGGTCGTGGCGGGCGCGGTGGTCGTGGCGAGCGCGGTGGTCGTGGCGGGCGCGGTGGTCGTGGCGGGCGCGGTGGTCGTGGCGGTCGTGGCGGGCGCGGCGGGTGGCGAGGGCGAGGAGGCCGTGGGGGCGGAGACACCGCCCGCAACAAATTTATTATTTATGGGGGGACGTTTCATTTTAATAATTAAAAAAAAAAAAAAATTCAAATAAAATAAAGGGGACCTAAAAAAAAAGCGTACAGTGTCAAGTTTTGTTTTTATCGATAATATTTTCCCCTCCTTCTTTACATTTCAGAAATAACGCGCGAAGTCCTTGGGACTCTGAAATTTTTCGAAAAAAAAAAAAAAAAAAAAAATATCCTCTCACGATAGGCTAAAAACGCGTTTCATTCGATTTTCTATCGAATGAGCTATTCTTGTGGAGACCGAAAAAAAGTGCCCTCTAGAGAACATCGTGGGACTTTGAAAAAATTCGAGGACCTCAGGACTCAAATTTTTCAAAAAAAAAAAAAAAAAAAAAAATCTCCTCTCACGATAGGCTAAAAACGCGTTTCATTCGATTTTCTATCGAATGAGCTATTCGTGACGAGGTCGAAAAAAAATTCCCTTTAAAAAAAGTCTTGGGACTTTGAAAAAATTCGAGGACTTCGGGACTCTGAAATTTTTAGAAAAAAAAAAAAAAAAAAATCTCCTCTCACGATAGGCTAAAAACGCGTTTCATTCGATTCTCTATCGAATGAGCTATTCGTGACGAGGTCGAAAAAAAAGTGCCCTTTAGAGAACATCGTGGGACTTAGAATAAATTGTCGGGTTCAGAAACTTTAAAAATTTTCATTCTCATCATTTTTTGCTACCGTCGATATACCACTTGTCCGATCTTACCGACAGACTGCCGAAGCAAACCTAGCGTCAAAAGCTAGAACCCGCTACACATCGTAGAAGAAGCCAACATGGCCGCCACTCCGCCGTGAACGTGTCGCGTCCGTTCAACTAGATTTCTCCGCGAGTTTTGAGAAAAATCAAAAAAGAAAAATTTTGTTTAGTGCAGTGAAGTGGTACGATTCCGGCTCTGGTCCGTTTGCTTGTGTCAAGTGTATAGTGAGTTCGTGATTAATCAATCTTTGTGACAGGCTCGAAAGCTGTCATGGCGCAACCCTGTCACGTCATATTTTCACAAATTTATTGTGATCGTGAAAAAAATGTGGTGTTAACAAAGTGACCAGAGCCGGAATTATGAATTTACGCTTTATTTTTTAGTGTTTTTTTTATATTTATTTGATCAAAATTCGCGACGAAATCTCGTTGAGACGGATTTTAGTTTTTTCAGCTGCCACCAGGCGGAATTTAGCGCTGCGTATGCCATCGCTCGATGACTCTTAAGGAAAAATGTGGGTTTCAAAGGGTCAAATTGATATCTTATTTTGCGTGAATTATTCCGGCCTTACCATCTGTCAACTCTCTGATAGAATTTGCGACTTTGACATACAAATTAGTTCAAATTTCTTCCGCATTTTCGGTTTGTCAACACTCGAATATGAATTTGCAGCTTTGACAGCTGACACATTAGTGATATAGATAGAAAATCGTCAGCCGCGACAAAAATATGTCGTCACTCGCGACCAATCAGAAACTCGATAGCATCAAAAGGCCTTTCGTTGTGTCGTATACAGACACGTCGAACTTCCGATGTGTTGGTATTTTTAGCATAATCTTGAGCCTGTGCAAAGTTTTTTCTCAGCAAATACGACATCAATCGTGCTGATTTAAGGCTCAATCGAAAGATTTTTTCATAGTTAGTCTCCAGTTCAATTTTCAAGTCATCATCTGTCAGTAGTAGGTGGCACACTATGGCGACCCCCACTCCTATCCCCACTCCTATCCCCACCCCTGCCCCCGCCAGTCGGCCGTCGCGAGTCCGACGGGTCGACGTAGCGGGTGAGCGAGGTGTGGGGGGTGGAGGGGGGATGGGTAGAGTGTCGCCATAGTGTGCCACCTTTTTATTTTTTATTTTTCATATTCCAATTTTTATAATTCTAGTTATTATATGGTATGAGATTTACAATAAATGTTTTTGGGTTTTTTCATCCGTTTTCACGACGTCGTTGATGACTGCGGTGGTGTGGTTTACGAGGGGTGTTGTTTAGCCAGCCGGATGATGGTTGAGCTAGAGATGATAGAGATACATGATGTTAGAGAGAGAGGTACCTACACACGAGGGTAACTTGGTTGTTTTATAAATGAATTTTTACCACATACCTGATTATAATTATTCTTTGGCGGCTTTGAACTCCAGCTTGCTGAATTTCGTACCGTAGTAGAGCATGATTAACTTTTTGTTTGTCGCTGCTTTGACCATCTGCTGGAATAAATCAGCCGCCTCTTCGAAAGCTTTGACGAATCTCGTCGGTAGATAGCATGTAAAGCCTGTAAATGTGTCGTCCACATCCACGACGGCCCGTGTGCCCCACTGCGTATCGACGATTCTCAGTCCTGTTATACAGTATTCTTTTCTGAGCTCGAGCTCGGTGAGTTTTTTAACGGGGCGAACGGTTTCCAAAAGGCCCACTTTGTTGATTTTTGCGAAATCCATTGTTCAGCTGGAGTTTTTTCACTTTTAGCGTTAAAGTACGGAGTTCTGATATACCGTGTATTTTTGCTTTGAATACAGCAATATCGCGCAAAAAGATGTCTAAGCGTACTTTTAATTCGTGTTGTTTGCTCCTGCGAGGACTCAAGAACACTGTCTGTCCGTCAGAAAGTTCGGATAACTTAGATCGCCTATTTAGCTGATCCATATCCCTACTCCAAGTGCATAAAAGAGCTGACAAAGATCCCCCACCGCTGTCAAAGAGAGTCACCTTGGCAGAGGTATTGGTTTACCATGACCCTGAGCGTCACTAGTATAAGTCAGCATTTATAAAATGGTGATATGAACGGATGAGATCATCGGCAATTCGTGTCTTTACAGGGTTGATTTTTTGATATCGATTGCTTTTCCTTCTTTTCGATGCTCCGTCGCTAATAAACCAGCATTCCAGGACGTGGTGGTTCTGTACATCCACAAGGGGCTGGAGCAATCGCTATGAGAAAGCCACTTTTTTACCCTCACAGCGTTATTGAGAGCACACTTGAACGAGTCGTTTTTATGTAGTAAACCGTGAAATATGCAAAAAGTACTGCTCTCGGGGAGATTACGAGATGGCGGTTCTTTTTCCTCCTCTAGATTTACAACGAAACAATCCGTTAGCTGTGTCAAATATGTAGCTGCATCAGACCCTCTTGTAAACAGGCGATCGGATTGTACAGCGATTTGTTTTAAAGCAGTCTCGACCGATCGTAAAGGTGTTTCACCCTCAGCCCACTCTATGCCGTGATGATTGCACTTCAGCCACGTGTTTTGTCTTTTCACACTGGGAGGGAGAGCGTTATAAGAGTAAGGCGGCGATACGATCCAGTGTGCAAAGTAAGAAGTTTTCACGGAGACCACGGCTATTTCTTTAGGCACAAAGTTATTATATTTATCCTTCAGACCCTGTATATCAACGACGATGTTCATGATAGCTGCCGAACGACGTAATGTCTCAAACCTTGAACGCTGACTGACGATGGGTGTTTGAAGCGCTCTGCAGCTGCGTTGATCGTCAGCGAAATCTGAGATCCGCTACGTGATACTAGTCTTACGATTTTCGTCGAAAGAAATGGGTACGAGGTAGACACAGCGTTTTAAAACGGCACGTGGGATTTCCGTTGAAAGAAATAAGATAGGAGTTAGACGCAGCATGAAAATTTTTATTATCATATAATTACCGAGAACGAGAGCAACAGTACTGAATACAGTGTAGATGCTTAATTCTATAACCCCCACCGATACAACCATCTGTATCGGAAACCACGTCCTTAGATTTAACACATTTATTGATATACGCATTATAATACTCGTGAACTATTTTATCGTTTCGCTGCAAATCACGCGAAAATACGCCTCTAAGCTGCTGAATACCAAGACCAGTAGCCATATAATGAAGAAACATAACACAATACTGTCCACAGCATTGCGAATTAGGACCTTGAAGCTGAACTGTGTTGCAGCGGAAGAGTCGGCAGTTTCTTCGGAGACGCGCGAGATGCTGGGGGATGATTGGAGGTAAGCCGTAACTGTCGAAGAACCATCCGTATCCATTTCGATCGACGTACATGGCGACCCAGTGGGCCCCTGGTTGTTTGTATCCATCGGTGTTAACCACGAATGCCGTCGGTTTCGTCCACACCTTCGAAATACGATCGGCTGGGTAGACGCCTATAGTATGGTCCTTTATGTTCTTGAGAGACTGTAAGATCTGAAGACTGTTCATGATTTGAGGGTTCTTTTTCATCCTCGGTCTTACTCTCAGACATACCAATACTCCCTGATGTGGTGGTTCTATACTCCCATAAGGAGGCGATTTGCTCGTTTTGGCAGAGCCAGGCTTTGATCCTGTTAGCGTTGTTCAGGGCGCATCTGTAGGCTTGTCTGTGATTCGCAGCGCAGTGGTACATACAACGTGCGTCGCTTCGGGGTAGGTGACGTAATGAAGGAGCCTCTTCGTCGTCTTCCAAATTTATAATAAAATAGCCCGTTAGCAGTGTTAGATACGATGATTTCTCAGAGCCGCGCGTGAAAATTCGTGTAGCTTGACCCGCAATCCTCTTTAGATTTGTTTCCAGCGAACGTAACGATGTATCGCCTTTAGACCATTCTATACCGTGAATATTATCGCATAACCACATATTTTGGCTCTTTACAAAGACCGGTAGATTGTCGCTCGCATAGGGTGGTTTTACAACCCAGTGACTAGAGTCTTCAGTTTTTACCGATACGACAGCTACTTCTTTAGGGATAAACTGGTTATCTCTACCTCTCATACCCTGCACATCAATAACGATATACATACCGTCTTCTTTTTCGACCGTCACGCTTTGAATGATTAGCGAAAACTGAAGGGGCTTCTCTCTCTCATCAGCCACTGAAATCTACGATGACCTGTCTGGATGAGTCAATCTCCAACACGTTATCATATTCAGCGTATACAATACAGTTAATCGTCGTTGGTAAAGACCCCGCGAAACGTACTTCTATTCTCACACTGCCATGCCTCACCAGGTTCCAGTGAGAGCTGCTATTAGCCGAAAGATCGGGTGTCAGATCAAACGCGAAAAGGCAATGGCCGTATGGGTATTTCAAGCGTGAGATGCAATTACCGTCGTTAAGAAAGTGAATACCAGAACCAGAAAATAATGTGTGATATGCATCCACATACATTTTATTATCTGAGAAGTCTGTCTGCAGGGGTTTTGACGGTATCTGCTGACCGTCCACATATAAAGAAAGATAATTGATCGCGTAATGGTGGAAATTGAATGGGTTTTTCTCATAATCACCATTGAATGCCTTATTATCAACAAAACCAATGATTATACGTTTTGGTAGCTGCCCTAGTATGACGTTATCAAGAGTATCGCCATGTATACCAGCATGCATTGATATCGCTTTAACCTCGACACGCGTCAGCGGGTATTTTGCTGTAGATTTAGACAGAGCTCTCGCATGAGCCAGAAGTATTCCAGGTGCTATCTTAACGCGGCGCACAATTAGTGATGCTTCTGTAATATGGATTTTACAGTTTTTTAAAGAAGTCATGAGACAGAACGCGCTATTGTTCTGTACAAACCGCAGGCGCATTTCAACGCCGTTTAACAAAAACCTTTCTTGATTGAAGATATCGCAATGCAGGTGTCCCAGAAGATCGACTGTTCTATTTTTACCTAATACGGCCCGTCTCTCTACAAGTCCTTTGTTAACGCTGCCCTTATCATCCATAGCCCCCTCTGTATCACTATACCATAAACCACTCGTAAGATGCGAGGTCTTCGCGGCGTATGCGTAGTTCAAGAGTGTTTCAATATACGCTCTATAGGCATAAGCATTGTTAGGAGGCGACACGAGTTTTTGATTCAAAAATACATCGATCTGACTGAACATCGAGTGTAGAAGGTTATTGACGGGTCCTACATCGGGTACCCCCTCCTTTAGATCACCCGGAACATCGATCTTGACGCGTATACTTAGCATCGTATGCGCGAGATCAATGTACTCATCCCCCTGACCTGGGACGACAAACTCTATCGGTGAATCATCCGTCAGCGACGAGATTGGTTTGTAGTACACCGAGTGTGTCCCCTCGATCGTTGTCTGGGTTGGCGGTAGTGTAAATAATTCAAGCTCCGACTTAAGACACTCGCACGAGTGCGCGTGTAGGAACGCCATTTTTCCGAATTCGGTTTAAGCAAAGATATCCGTCACTGTTCTCAGTTTCTTGTTACGTTTCCAAACGCGTGATCTAGCCGCCCCTCTTTGTCCTTTCACAGACTTCTTCCTTTTCTTAATACGCTTCTTTCTCACACCACCGACACTTGAACGTTTTCGCGGTTTCGCTGCCTTTCTTTTCACAGAGCTGCGTCGTGACGAGCTCGCGGCAGTAGAATGCATCAGTTCGTTAATTTTGCTACCTTTACAGCCGGAGCCTTTCATGAGCAAATCAATTTTATCTTCAGCTTTACGCTTCAGGTTTTGCCCTGATTCACGCAAGCGCGTTTTAAACGCTTCTCTCGGCTGTATACCAGAGCTAACGACATCCGTAGCCATGTTAATTCCTGAGCGAAGCGCCTCCTTACCAACAGTCCGGGCACCTTGTTTCAAGAGCGGTATGATACGCCGAAATAGACCTCCTAAAAAACTTCCAATGCCGTGACCTCGCTGATTTGGTGAGCCGATATACACATGACTGATACCACCATAACCGGTTCGAGCCCCACTCCCTGTTTGCACGTCAAAACATGTATCATAGTAATCCATTGTAGAGCCGCTCAAGTTAATCTATACGTTTGAACTGTAACGTCACCGTCAACGTCCCGTGATCGAATGGTATTGGTTCGCCAAACTCATCCCTTATATCAATCAAGAGACTCGGTAGAGTCTCGGGACAAGTACATTTGACAGTTCTGTCGTCTGCTGGCCCGAGGCTCGCCAGAGTATATTATCTCTGAATAAAGTAAAATTCGGTAGTGGGGGTAAAAACTGAAAGTCATTTTCTCGAATTACGAAGCTTAGGAGACAGATGATGACTTGAAAATTGAACTGGAGACTAATTATGAAAAAATCTTTCGATTAAGCCTTAATTCAGCACGATTGATGCCGTATTTGCTGAGAAAAAACTTTGCACAGGGTAAAGATTATGCAAAAATTCTAACACATTGAAGGATTTGGTGTGTTTGTATATGCGCGCAGACGACACAATCAAAGGCGTTTTGATGCCCATCAAAACCCGTTTCCACCGAAGCCGGTCTTCGGCGACAGAAGTAACGAGTTCCCATTGGTCCTTTCCTTTGTACCCATACCACGGAAAGTTTGACGGTAGTTTTGACGCTAGACGCGTAAACAGCGTGTTTCTTGCGGACATCTCGTAGATCTGTCGTGACCAAAATTTGAACTAATTTGTACGTCAGAGTCGCAAATTCTATCAGAGTGTTGACAGATGGTAAGGCCGGAATAATTCACGCAAAAAAATTTCAATTTGACCCTTTGAAACACACATTTTTCCTTACGTGCAATCAGCTCAAAACTTTATACTCGGTGGTTTTCGGGGTCGCTGATTACAAATCTGCACTCAAAATTTAGAAATTCAAGATGGCGAATCCAATATGGCGGACAAGAAATGCAAAAATTGTTTGATGAAAGCAAAATATGGTACCCGGGGGTTTTCGGGGTCGCTGATTACAAATCTGCACCTAAAATTTAGAAATTCAAGATGGCGGATCCAATATGGCGGACCACAAATGCAAAAATTTGATGAAAGCAAAACGTGGTACTCGGGGGTTTTCGAGGTCGCTGATTACAAATCTGCACCCAAAATTTAGAAATTCAAGATGACGGATACGATATGGCGGACAATAACTGCGAAAATCGTTTAAGAAAAGCGAAAGTTGGCACGCGGGGGTTTTTGGGTTCACCGATTAACAATCTACGTGGAAAATTTCGAAATTCAAAATGGCGGATTCAATATGGCGGACCATAAATTCCAAAATTTTATGATGAAAGTGAAAGATTCAGAAAAAAAAGTGATATCCTGGCCAAAAATCCCCTGGGCGGGGAAAAAAAACCTTGGACAAGTACATTTGTTGACCCCCGTTTCCATTTGTTTTCACAGAAAAAAACTACCCAAAAAAGTACAAAATTTTCAAAAAATTGGCAAGATCAAGAATGATTTACATTCAGCACTAAAATTTATAATATCAATAATAGGACAAGTATTTCATTGTCTCTTGAGGATGGAGTATTTAAAAAAAAGCAAAAATAAGTTCGTTATTGAAAAAAGTCACCAATGTATAAAAATAAAAATCGGTCCAAAAGAACAGAGTCCAGAAAAAAAATCAAGATAAAACAAAACGTGGAGAAAAAAATTTCAAACGAAAAAAATTAGATTGAAAAATAATTTCGGCCGTAGTACTTGGCGAGTTTTTTGCTTAGGTAGAATCACGTAATGTATTTTTCATGGTACGAACTCGCCAAGTACTACGGCCGAAATTATTTTTCAATCTAATTTTTTTCGTTTGAAATTTTTTTCTCCACGTTTTGTTTTATCTTGATTTTTTTTCTGGACTCTGTTCTTTTGGACCGATTTTTATTTTTATACATTGGTGACTTTTTTCAATAACGAACTTATTTTTGCTTTTTTTTAAATATGGTTATTGTTTGAAAACTAGTACGTAGTAGAGGAACATAACGCGGTGGTGAGAAGCTTCTTATTTTCACAGATCCGTAATTATAATTATCAGCGGCAGCAACTGGTACAACACGTAGCAGCGGTGTGTGAACATCACCGGTGATATAGGGCTCGCAGATATCTGTGTAAACGTACATCATATTGGGGGTCCCGTTGGCTAGGTTGGCAGGCCTCTGAGCGATGTATCCTTCACGGGGTACTACTACCCCCCTGGTTTCAGTGAACCCCAAAACCTTGCTCAATACGTCGGAGAAAAAGAAGGCATGTTCCAGGTCCTTACAGAACTCGCAGACGCGTGTCACTGTCACATACCCATTGCGGGCGTGCTTAAACTCCAGATGACCCGTAACATAAGGGATTTCGTTAATAGCCTCGAGTAATGTCCCTATGCTGTGGTATACACCGGGTGGGACACAGGCACGATCTTCCTTAAAATCAAACTTCGTTAAGATACCTGCTGCCAGCTCCGTTGTCATATTTATGAAGTTTCGCTTGCCCTCAATAGGCACGTGTAAAATGGTCGTGGGTATATGTATTTCGGCTAAAGAAACAGCCCAACTGCCGTGAAGAGACATACATTGTGGCAAATGCGTGGTATACCGTGTTGTTACATTATCGGGATAATAATTCATACTACTATTGCTAGGTAAAACCATGTAAAACTCGTCCTTCATTTTACAACCCTCTGCTTAACCTGTTTTGTTTGCACTCTCGATAGCTCGGGCTCATAAAATATACCATCAATATCCTCGTCGTGGAGATCGCGCAGGATGTATATCACCGGGTAAATACTGAGCGATACACGGTGAATCTTGAATAGTTCGCTGCTCCAACCGCCTTCGTAACCTTTTGCAAAGGCTGCCTTCGCGCTACTGATGCGTACAATATCACCCACTTTATATTTTGGCGGACGATGCTCCGCTCTTTTGTACCGCTGTATCATGTTATTCCGAGCTCTAGCAGCTGTAGCAAGCGTCACTGAGGCTGGCGTCATCTTTATAGCACTATGCGTAGAGTTGTTGTATGCTGAAACAATGTTCTGTAGAACATCGAGGTAGCGTTTTTGTCTGGAATACGTGAAATAACGCCACATTCTTTCCTTCAGTGTTCTATTGAATCTCTCGACAATAGCCGCTTTGATATCGGGATTTCTCGCAACGCGAAACTGTATGTCTTTTTTCTTTAAAAGATCCTGAAATGTAGCACCGACGAATTCTTCACCTCTGTCCGTCTGCAGGTAAACGGGTGATCGACCATTACTGTTTTTCTTAGACAAGATGAGGTTAAACGCTTTTGCCACAGATGTAGCAGACTTGTCGCGTAAAGGCTGAACCCATGCAAATTTACTAAGCGTGTCTATCACTACGAGTAGATAAACATAGCCGTCATTATAATCTTTAATTGCGCGAAGGTCTACCAGATCAGCTTCCCAAAAGTCGTCAATGTTCCGTACGTTATAAAAACGTCGCGGGAAGCGATGTCGCACGGGTGTATGTTTTGTGTAAGCATCCTGTCCTTCAAGCCATTGCAAAGTCTTTGCTCTGGAAATTTTTTTCTGACGGGCCAGCCGAAACAGCTTGGTAGCACCTGAAAAAGACGCTTCATGGGACGGGTTAAAATACAGTTTTTCTAAGGTTTTCATACTTATAATTTGAGGTTAGCCCAGATTACACGTCTTTTCTTATTATAACTATTATGATAACCGTTGCCGCTCTGACCAGCACTATCAGATTTGCTGTCGCGCCCACTGAAAAACGATGACTGGCTCAGCGCGGTTACACCATCGCTGTTTGTACTACTGTTGCTGCTCTCTTCGATCTGAGACGGTCGTAGTGTTGAATTGGCTCTTGTCTCCAGCCACAAGGCCTCGTTACCAATGAATTCCCGCGGTGTCCGTATTGCTCTCAGTAATTTAGCAAAAGCGTTGCGGCCCGCTGGTTTAGGGATTTTTCTAGCCCTCATGGCATCGTTCACAAGATCAACAATATTTGATCCTTGAATAGGTTTTCCCCCAACAGATACGACTCCTTCAGAATCCCAAGAAAAATTACGGCGAGGTGTGTCGCGTAAGCGACGAAGCAGTAATTTCGCTTTAGTACGATATTTGTTTGGTATGCTTTCAATTATGACAGAATCATTCATGTCGTTACGGGCTTCTTCTTCTTTTTCGTCTTTAATATAATTAGACACCGTTGTATGTTCGTTTTTCATAAGCTCGCCGTGCTGCCGAGCTCTCTCATCGTCAGAAAAATGGAGATAGCGTTGTAGCACAACCAAGTACGCAGCCCATTTTTCCCTCACATTCTTGTATGCATTAGAGTTCAAAATTTCGTTCATCTCGGCGTCCAGTCTAGACAATACAGCGTCAGTAGATTGTAGCGGTTGTGCCTGGGAGGTATTTGGGCTGAAGGTTGGTAGTTTCTGATTCTGCGTACCCAGCTGCGTCAGATGCTCCTCAGGGATAAGAACCATTTTTCGCGCATGCTCCATCACCCGCGCCCGCCAATCAGGCTTGAAAGAACAGTACCTAGTATAGGCGCTAGTAGAAGCGGTAGAAACCCGCCGCTCTGAACAACAAATCGCTTTTTACTTTTCCAGCAGCCTTTTTTTGCGGCTAAGCGACGGAGGATGGGGGCGTGCCGTCGTAGCTTTTTTCGTTGATCAGCCTTTAAAGGAACGTTCCCGCAAAGAACGTTCAACGCGCATTCACAGATACAACGGACGATGCTTGGATCTGCTTTACGGAGAACTGCATCGCGTTGCTCTTTATTGAGATGCTGAAGAGCACGTAGTATTGTTACGTGTTTTTTGCAGAGAGGTGCACCATCTCGCGCCATTACACGTGTCGAACTGTCTACCCTCTCGACACATCGCCCCTTTTAACTGATTTTTTTAACCTGTAGGCGTGAGGAGTAGCGGTGCCTTTAAGAATATACCACACACATCGACCGATACAGTAATAAGGGTCTGAATTGTTGTTTTTACGCGCGTCGGGCTCTCGCATTATCTTGTTAACTCGTTGAAACGTGTTCAACACGACTATACATTTATCACAACACGACAAGCCTTTAGACATCATTACAGGTGTTGAACTGGTAGTTCACCAGCACTGCATCCACTTTTAGACTTTTTCCGCGGTACGTAGACGAAATGATAGGGGTCATCGGGAAAAATACAGGTACGGAACCTGCAGTTGTCAGGTGTCGATTGTTTCAAATCGAGTAGTAAATAACCGTGTGGTTTGGATGTTGCATCGTGGTATGCTTCCTGTAGAAAACGAGGGTTTTCCGGATATACCTGTCGCGCGAGATGCTGAATTTGAGCTCGATCACGGGGATTTTTAAAAACCACTATATAGTTGGCATTCAACGAGATATCCCGCTGACCGGGCCCTTGATGGAATAAGTTTTGGGTAATAAAAATAACGCTCAGGTTTTTATGATGACTACCTTTGGTGAAAAGATCTACAACGTTATTGTTAGATGCCTCGCGCATCAAATCATCGATTATTAGGAGTTTGGCACGAGGGTCGTTAGCATAATCGGTGCTCTGAGGTAGGCCCTCGTGAAACTCTATTGATTTACCATACTCTGCGTATGCGGGTTGCCACTCGGAATAATAGAAAATAACTCTCTCAAATGGTTCACTGTTCATACGTAAAATAAACTTCAAAAACTTTTTTACAAAGTACGTTTTACCGCAGCCTGTGGGACCACAGATCATTGAGGTCCAGGGATGCTTCCACCGTGTATCCATCTGTACGAGTGAGAACGTTCCCTGTGGGTGACACAATATAAAGAATTCAAATTGCTGAAACATGTATAGACGTTTTATTTCCCGGTAACAGCATAAATATTTTACAACGATGCTTAACAATGTTTTTTAGGCACTCTGTAAAGCGAAAATTTTTTATCAGCTACTATCTATAACCGTAAGGGAGCGAACCGTATTCACCATCACGTCTTCGCTTAACGCTCAGTGGCATACACGATTTCGTTTCGGGTCGTGTAACAACTTGGTGGAATGGCGTGCGTCGTATTGAATCAAACTGTAGCACAATAGGGTTCTCTCTCTCGCCTATTATAAATGACCGTATTGATTCATAATTTATCAACGAGCAGTTTGCGTAATTTAGCGTTATACCTTTAACCTTACAAACCTCTCTTTCCTCACCACTCGGCGTAGCAACTATGAAAGAATAAAATTTAGGACCACCCGAAATGAAAGACTTAATGTAACTACCCTCGCCGTAAGAGCTTAGCTCGTCAGTTAGATCCCCTAACAGCTGACCCGTTGGCGGCTCGTACTCTCCAGGGTCTTTTCTCGTGACATAAATAACGGAATCGGTGTCACAGTACAGAGCGCGCTCACCCAGCGACTCGAGATAGGTGTAAAGTTTTAAACGGGCCTGGGCTGTGGTGTATGCAGCTATGACAGCATTTGCTATATTAGACGGGGTCACAGTATCAGCGGTTTTCGTGTAATTAACATACAGCACTTCGTTGTTAACAGGTAACATACCAGTGATCTCGTACTCGGCGCTACTTAACAACTCCATAAGTTTTTCGCGCGTCGACACTATTTCTGTTTGAGGTAAATTCTCGCGTTGTCCAAATTTGCCCCAAAAGGAATTAAGACAGAGTTTGGCTACCGAGCGCAGCCCGGGGTTTTTGGCTATCACACTGCGTTCCAACTGAACTCCTTCGGCGGTCTTAAAAGAAGTTATATAACGGTCTTGGGCAGCCTCATCCCCTGAGCAGCTCTCGGGCCAACCGCTGGCCTCTTGTTTGATTTTGAGAAAGGTATTTATGTACTCGGTGAAAAGCCCCCCCTCCTGCGTATCACGGTTGTACTGCGTTATTTCATACTGCCAAATCTCGCTCACCGTTAATATTTTATACCCGCACGCAACAGCTTTTCGCAATTCGTCTACTACCCAAGTTCCGCTAAATACACGCTCCGCAGGGTCTTCATGAGGACACGCGTCCTGGTTCATTGTTTCACAGCAGCTACGACATAACCCGAATAACAGACGCTGATGCATTCGCACCGGCAACACTGGATGATAAAGGTTTTGCGGCGGCAGCACCGTACATTTAACAAGACCCTCGACACGTGAAAGGTCGATATTATTATTTTCGGGACCTGTCAACCCCCTGCACTCGTCACCGACGTATACCGTCGGATGCCCCACAGGGTATTTACCGTACTTACAGACGTATGGGTACAACGAACAAACATCCACATACCGTATCTGCTCCCCGTCTTTTACATCGTACAGAGTGACCATGTTCTCCGTACGGCCGCCGAAAAAAGCATCGCGCGGGTTGAGAGGTTCCGATCCTATCAGAGCATGCTCGCGCACGAAAGCATTCATCTCTAAATCTGTTTTTATCATACGGTCATACACGCACTCCCAAATCTCAGTTAACGTGTACCCGCTTGAGCGGATTCTCTGTGATATAGCGTTTGTTCTCTCGAGGCGTTCGTTCAATGTATCACCGTCGCTTTGTCTGCGGTCTCTGTTTACAGTGAAACAGCTCGAGCACCCGTGCCAATAGCAGCCGTGAAACTGTAAAACATGTGCTGTATCAGATGTTTCGTAGTAACCGTCTACTAATAAATTTTGAGGCAGTTTAAATTCGCGCGAGCGTCCTGCATGAATGATATGACGATTTAAAGAATGCTCCATCCACACGAGCCAAGAGATCGCTTTTTTCGACTGATTGTGAGCCCGTCTGTAGCCACCCGTAGGTATAATACCGATCGTGTTAGGTTTTAAAAAATTTTTCCGAAAGATTTGAAAGCATGCGGACGCGATTGTTGTGTTTTCGCTAAAGGGGCAAACACGTCCACTGCCCATGAACATTTTCCGAAAAACCACACAGGCTTGTCTCAATACCGTAACATCGTTTTTACAATAGGCTATGAGCTCGTTTGAAAAGTTAAATACATAATCGGTATTCTTTAACTCGTTATACCATACAGTAAAACGCTCGCGTTCCTCTGAGCGCATAGTGTCAGGGGAGTAATTGATTGCGGGTGGCATCGGTCCTATATAATTTTGATTCTCTGGTTTGTTGAATAGATGCGGAAAAAATCCTTTCGCGAGAGCAGTTTTTAGACCGAAAGATTTTGGCAGAGCACTCAGAGGCATATGAAAGTAATTCAAGCTATCGAGAAACACGAGTTTGCCAACACGCATTGTGATGATTTTAGTACCGTTCATTATTAAAGACGGTAGCTGTGTTTTTTTCTCCTCAATGAAGTAACGCAAGATAAACTGAGCGTCAAAACCACCAGCGTTATGGGCTATTAAAAATACGCGCGAGAAACCCTGAATACTCTGCATGGCCAACTCCACAAGTTGACATACAGGGTTCGTCCTAAATATAAACTCGTGATCACCGCAACGCTCGCACGGTTCGTCTATAGAAGTGTTATCGCAGCATTGTGTGCAGACGCGTTGAGCCACGCAAAGATTCGGCTCGTGAACACGCGTTGCCGGGTCGCCTTTTACCGCTATACACTGTTGCGTTTCAAAATCATAGAAAATAAATATGTTCTCTTTTGACTTCTCATCGACTCGAATAGGTCTCATATAGCACAGATGATTATAGGGCTGTTGTGATTTACATGTTTTACAAAAGCCCACCCCACACACGTGCTCCTTTTTCTCTAAAGGTCTTATCGAGCGAAAACAGTTACGGCATCGTTGAAGAGACTCGCAAACAGTGTTTACCTTGCGCTTTTGACGGGTGGTAATAGTCCTGTGATTTTCTAAACACCGGTCCCCAAAGAAATCGCGGTTACAAATCTCGCATCTGGTCGCGGCGTTCGCGACCACCTCGCAGGGCGGTGCTTGAAGACAGCGAGGACATTTCTTTTTCAAACACCTATGACCCCGCCGAGAACGGACGTTACAGGTTGTGCAGAAGTTTAAACTACCTACAGCGCCTCGCAGATTTAAGATAGGCTGGAAATGGTGTGACCGCTCATAATACAGAATGTATAATGTGTACTGTATTGAGCCCACTGTATCAATAACCGTCTGTGTCCCGTCAAATATAGGTCTTTCGCGTCGTCCCAAAGTCAAAAACTCGAAAACCACGATAGCTACCCCCTTGCGAGCCAAATAATTCTGGTATATAGCAATTTCACGTACACCGCAACCAGCAGGCTGTATAATAACATTTGCGTTTTTCGTGAGCTCAAGTGCTGCCTCTTTTTGAAGCGACCCATTAATCTGCCGAATACGCTGCCATCTAGTATGCAGTGTTCCCGAGCGTATCTCACCCCTTTCCGCGTACGCCAGTGCTGTTACTAATGAACGAGGTAAACACAGATTGTCGGTGTTTCGAATCGTTAAAATTGATTTTTTAGCGACACCCTCGTGTGTCAAACCTTTTCGCCCACGACCCTCCACGCCTTTAACAATACATACTTTTATATTGAAAGAATCATCAATGTTCAGAGATGTTGCGCTTTGAGCTATGTTTGTTATTAATTGCCAGACATCTACAAATGTATAGTCGCGGACAGGGCGAAATGAAAGCCAAACGGGGCCATGTGCTAAGCTGTTCGCTGAGAACGAAATTCCTGCGTAGTCACCGCCCTCACAGTGACTCGTGAGATATGTCAGAAGATCGCGGAATGCTCCTTCAAGCCATGCTGTTACGGTCGTTCCTGCGAGAGGTTGACGAATATGCATTGTTATCTCTCGACCTCGTAGTTTAAACCGTTTGAAATAACGGGCTGCATCCTGAGTGATAACGATCCGATCTCCGGGTGGCTGCACATCGCCGAAAGCTTCATTTCTCGATACATTGCGTGGTCTTCCGGCGCCTGTTTGCACATCTGTAAGCGGACAAAAATCGTTAGTTATAGGCTAGGGACTATAGATAAAATTATTCATTGCTGTTATTGGTGTACCTTGTGCTAATCATGGTACGCTGCAAACGACTCAAAAGACGAGTACCCTGCGATAAATATAACAAAAATGCTTTAAACGTGTGTGTCCCTACACCCAAATGAGGGTAGAAAAGAGAGATAGAGCCTTCTATAAGGATGTTTCACTACACTATGCTCTGTGTTTTTTTAAATATAAGAGTTTACTGTGTTATAGTTATTTCTTTACCCGAATCCGCATCCATCATCTGCTGAAACCACAGACCAAAACGCTCAGCAGCTCTTTGCTCGTCGTTTAGACGCTCGTCCCACGGGTGAACATCCAACGAGTATACCCCTAGCTGGTTTTCAGGCTGTACGAGATCATCCGAACTCCCAGAAAGAGCGTTATTGACTCCTGTTAGCGGTTTGTCAATATCACCGTCCTGGTGATGGTGTGATGAACCCGCTATGGCGCCATCAGCCTCGGGAACTCTAGCACGTCGGTACGCAACTGATCGGATTATTTTATATTATTAGTTTATTACCGTTATTTATTTTTTATTTTATTATGACCGTATGATTATACTTACAAAGTAAATCGGGGCGTTCACTAAATATCGCTGAGGGGTTGAGAATAGTCGACGCTTCATCTGTGTCGAGGTCTATAGTCGGTACTCTATCTTCGTCATCTGTATCGATGAGTATAGTCGACACTCTATCTTCAACACCAACATCGAGCTGCTGCGGTACCGATGCGTCGGACGTAGCCGAAGTACTAGCTCTCGGCTCTTCATACTCCTCCCATTGGGCTTCTGAAAAACACCGTTTCAACAACTGTTTTATGTCTCAAACAGCCTAAAACCTGGTATAATATTAGGTCAAAATAGTTTTGAATACACACGATGGCGCCTGATTTGAACCTCCGGGTCCACCTCTTCTACGGCCATTGCCGCCTCAGCGAGGGCCTCTTCTTCATCACCCCCCGCATTGTAAAATTGCCGATAGCCTATAAGAAAAATAACCACGAGGTTGTAAACCATTAAGAATATGACAGTCGCAGCGATATATTGAAATAAAATTACTTACATCTGACTTCATCGACCAGTTCTCGTATACAGGGAGCTTCTAAAATACCACGTCGTTGTAACTCATCGTACACGACGTCAAGTATTCGTCGATCACTTAGTATGCCTCTGTTATAAGCCACCACAATAGCACGTAAAGGGGCCCACCAAATAACGTATCTCAATCTGTTTATGAGTCTATCGCCTGATAAACGCAGCAAATCATCACACCACTGTTCATTACACCGACGTCTCAGCTGCGCGCTACGCGGCTTTGTAAGACGCAAAAGATTGAGTACACAAAAACGCATTGAATTATCAGACATTATAATTGACGAATCTTAAAACCGTTCTATATGACGACTGAACCGCTACTAGCATATCTTAAGCAAAAGTTTTAGCGAGACTTCTTTTTGAGACTAGTAATACAATACTGTAGCTACTGAAGCTTAATAACGCTCGGCAAGGCATGCTCAATTGCCCTAAAAAGCACGTACAGTGGTAAGGCGGTTTTGTTTACGTCTGTAAGCATATTTCTCTGCCATCGATGTAGCATCTTCTACCGAAGACCGAGGCGTGTCTTTAACCTGAGGAGATACGCCCTTCATCGACGGTAGTGATACGGAGACTCACACGGACATATACCGTTTTACGGTTTTTCAGTTTATCAAGTTTAAAAAAGCGTCTTTTAGTCATACTAACGAGGGGGTTTATAATAAATATATAGCGATTGGGGTGTTTAGAGTATCAAGGTGCTCTACGTTCGTACAATTAGCGAGACAGAGTGGGTGAGAGAATGCATGATGTCGTGAGAGTGAGCGAGAGGGGGTTAAATATCACTGCTACGACTCTATAACACGAGGACACAGTATCTCATGAAAGAGTGAGCGAGATGGTATACTGCGTCGCAAGAATGAGAGCGAGAGGAAAAATATGACATCGCTGTTGCAAGTCTGAGGCACGAGGTCTCTGCATCTAGCGAGAGAGAGAGGGTGAGAGAATGCATAATATCTTGAGAGCGAGCGAGAGGGCATTGAATATCACTGCTACGACTCTCAAACGCTGTGGTATAGCATCTCGCAAAATTCACCCACGTGCAGTATTGACGACGCTGCGAATACCTTACGCCCTCGCGATGCCGGCGCGAGAGCAAGCGAGAGGGCAAGCGCTAGCGCGAGAGCGAGCGAGAGAGTATATGTCATCGGTACTGCAACCACGTGCAGTTTTGATGACGTTGCGAATACCTTACGCCCTCGCGAGACAGAGCATCGCGCGAGATAGCAGGCCGAGCTCGCTCCTATCTTGCAGCTGCAGTATCGGTGTCTTCTTCTGCTTCTGTCTGTCACCTCGTCTATCATACCATGGTCATCATAAAAATATATTCGTATAAATGTCTTAGACTCTTCTCCTCGCGAGAAAGTTATGCCTGTGCGAGAGCGAGCGAGAGGCTATACGCTAGTGCTAGAGCGAGCGAGAGAGTATATGTTATCGATACTGCAGCCATATGCAATTTTGATGACAGCAGGGTATTGAATATTGTAGTTCTCAAACGCTATGACGTACCATCTCGCGAAAAAGCGAGATGGCATGCCGTGACATAAGAGCGAGAGGGCGTATAACACCGTTTGCGCTGTTCTGAAACACGGTGGCCTGCATCAGACGAGAGAGAACGAGTGAGAGAATACATAATGTCGTGAGAGCGAGTATGAGGCTATTGAATATCGCTGCTAGCAATTAAAGACACCCTGTATACCCTGGTGTAATAAAGACACCCTGTATACCACAGGAGATGCATATAATACAGGTGGGTCAAGTTTATGTTGACGTGCTCCATCACACAGCTGAGGCTTCAGCCACGTGCAATTTTGATGACGCTGCAAATACCTTACGCTCTCGCGAAGCATCGCATCTCACGAGAGAGTATATGCTAGCGCGAGAGCGAGAGGGCATACGTTGGCGTGAGAGCAAGCGAGAGGGTATACGTCACCGAAGCTGCAGCCACGTGCAATTTTGATGACGCTGCGAATACCCTGCACCCTTGCACAGCATTGCTTCTCACGAGATAACAGGCAGAGCTCGCTCCTACTATACAGCTGCAGTATGGATGTCTTCTTCTGCTCCTATTTCTCACCCCACCACCTCAAATGCTATGGTTATCATAAAGAATAAACTCGCATAAACGTCTTAGACTCTTCTTCCGTCAGTCTTTGATCAAAACGCGAGCGAGCATCTTTGCCATCGGTCAAAATGTATCCGCGCTATCGGGAATACGAGTTTCTTCGTTTCGCGTTTGAGTGCCGCGTCATACGCCTCGTCACAACAACCGATATATACATAACGACCGCTGAACTCGACATCGCCCATGAGCACATCATGGATATGATGTACCCTGAGTTCGTAGAGCGGAGGGCGGGCCGCCATATACACATGGACGAGGCGACGCAGGGCCTGAGCTGCGTAGTGGTGGGTCCGCGGGGTGCAGATACCGCGCGTCGTGGCGAAATAGTTTATGTGGACAGTGACGGTTGCGCCGAGGTCTACCTCGTCGACCTCGGCGACAGCGCGTTTTATCATATTAGTGCGTTGTACCACACAACGCCGGTATTAGCAGCGATACCGGCGTTGTTGATCAAGTGTAAGCTCCACGGCCTCGAATACCTCGAGAACGTGGATTACGTGGCTCATGAGCTGGCGGCTTATTGCGAGGAATCGCTAACAGCCGTCCCTATGAGCCTCGCTACACAGCACCCCCTGAGCGTCCACCTGCTCACCGCGGACGGTCGAAATCTCGGGGCAGTACTCGTGGACGAGCTGCTGCTTCCCGATAATTTCCTCGGGTACGATGAAGGAGGCTACGACGACGGGTTCGTCGACGCCATCGACCCCGAGGAATAACGGGGGCGTTGTGTGAGTGCACGTGTGTGTGTGTGTGTGTGTGTGTGTGTGTGCGCGGTGCTAAAAAAACAATGCCGCAGAAACGACCGCGGAAAAAACACAGAGCAGTATGGAGGTATACGTCATCGGTGAGTTTTTTAATTTTTTCATCATTTTTTTTTTTTTTAGTTTTTAGTTTTTAATATTAAATTTCAATTGAACCAAATTCAATTTGGTTCAATTCGAATTTAATTCAATTTTGATTTTTTTAATAACGGGGGACACCCGATATATTAAAAATTTCATTTTAAAAATAAAAAAGATGGCACACTACGGCGACACTCTACCCATCCCCCCTCCACCCCCCACACCTCGCTCACCCGCTACGTCGACCCGTCGGACTCGCGACGGCCGACTGGCGGGGGCAGGGGTGGGGATAGGAGTGGGGATAGGAGTGGGGGTCGCCATAGTGTGCCACCTACTACTTCTGTCTCATGAGCTTCGCAATTCGAGAGAATGACTTTCATTTTTAACCCACACCACCGCGAATCGTTTTATTCAGAGATAATATACTCGGGCGAGCCTCGGGCAAACAGACGACAGACAGAACTGCCAAATGTACTTGTCCTGAGACTCTACCGAGTTTCTTGATCGGGCGAGCCTCGGGCAAACAGACGACAGACAGATCTGTCAAATGTACTGAGACTCTACCGAGTCTCTTGATAGTAAAAATGATGGGCCAAATTTGCAAAATACATTTTGCGATTCAAATTATGTACTGAATTTTACATCTCGAATTGTAATTTGAAGTCATTCAAATTATATACCAAATACCAATTCACCAACGGAAATTTGGGGTACTGAAATTATTTTTCTTATTTAGAATTCATTTTTTATCAATTTAGGGTATTCCGAATTATCAACTAAATTTCAATTTCTGAATAGAAATCACAAGTATTTAAATTATGTACCGCATAAAAAATCGGGAATTCCAATTGAGTACCAAACTAATCACTCATTTTAAATACTACTAATTTTACTAACAAATTAAAAATCCAAATTTTACTAATACTTTAACTAATTAAAAATCCAAATTCGAGTATTCAAAAATACTCGAATTGAAATTAGCGAATCAATTTGCAAAAACATATCCATTCCCCTAATGGGAACAGAAAAAATTGAAAATTGTAATTCTAGGAATTACAATTTTCAATTTTTTCTTGAATTTTTTTTTTTTTTTTTTTTCAAAAAAAAAATTTTTCAATTTTCTTGAATTGAAGGGAAAAAATTCAATTTTGCTTTCATGAATGAAAATTTTTTACCCTGAATTTCACTTTCAGAATGAAAATGCAACTTTAATTCGCGAATATAAATAACCAATAGAAAATAAAACTGCACGTAAAAAATAAGAGACATTCAGCACAGCGGTAAACCATCTTCAGACAAACTGATTATAAAATTGCCTCGACTGGCTAAAGCAATTTAAAATTTCTGCTTCCACGCAAGCTACCTTTTGCAACACTTTGGGTTCATCTATATCGAATAACATAAAGGTATCTTATCAGCTTGAATAAATGATGACTGGATGAAAGTGCACATTCCATTCTGTAAGACAGCGACGGACCATGTTTATCAAAACTTTAATATATGAATTCATTAATAGGTCTGATGAAAATTATGGTTTATGCTATTATGCTACCTGATGTACCATGTGTATGAATTCTTATTTTCACTTTATTCATAATTTTATATTTTTTGTTTAAAAACATAATTCTCATATCCGATTCTAATTTTGTCTCAGTTCTTTATTTAATTTATGGTAAGAGTGAAACGAGCCTGCTTCCTTGTTTTTTTTTTTTTCAAGGAAAAGTGAAAAGTAGATTGTCCACAGAATACATTTTCACATTGGAATACTTGATGGCAAAAGTAATTTAATCTTGAACAAAGAATTTACAAAAAGAATTGACCGTTACCAAACAATGAAAATTCGTATCAATTATTTGCAAAGAAAACAGTGGTGCCGTTGAGCTTCATCTAACAACCATTATCTCTTATGCGAAAGACACAATAGTTTTAATGTATTCATTAAGAATAGTAAATGGTCCATTGCGTCAGCTTTGGTAGTTCCATTCAAACCTAATGGACAAAGCGAAGAACCTCAATTCAGTTTACTACAGCCTGCGGTGTCTTCGGAGTAGGGAAAAATTTTGACACAAACTTTTATTGCATCTCAGCGATAAGAATTTTAATGCTATGAGAAGAAACATTGCCGGGAGGATGAAGTTGATACTGTATAGAAACATTTATAGCAATTCTGCTACAACGCACACTACAGAATTGAAGAAATATTCAATATCTTGATTTTTTTGTCATAATTGAGGTTTCACTCGAATCTTGCACAAGCCTGACCGAGTCATGTCATCATATTATTGCTGACATTTTGATGTGTAAACTTGTTGGCGAAGATGTTCCGTGAATACAACGTTCACATAATCAGCGAAACTCCAGTTGATAAGAAAAGCTGCAGTCGAATGCCTAAAAGGAAAAGCGAAGGAAGTTAGCCTAGCGTGTAGAATATTGGGAGTTTTTTGGTTGATTCGTAGACCGCAACTGAAAAGTATTGAAAATCATGACTCCACAAGAATAGTCACATGTAAATTTTTGAAAATAAACATTTCATCAACACTCCTTGTTTTTACAAGTTTTTATTAATGAACAAGATACATTTTGGTCACTAGGTTTCATCACGCACACACTCCCTTTTACGAAAAATATGTCTTGATGTGGGACAAAAATATGAGGGACATGCTTGAAAAAAAAATCTCGTTGCGTTCCACGATCTAAACATCAACACCATTGATTTGAGAGTTCACACATTTTTAAAACGTTTGCCACTGAATCTTTGAGGTTATGTTTCGATGTATTTTATAGCACTTAATTCAGCTACACGAATTCGCGGATTTTTTAAAATTATTGAATATTTTTTCACAAATCAATTCATTGAAACACTTTTATGTTAATCACTGAACTTTAAAATATTTTTTTTTACGTTTTCGCACTTCTGTTTGTCGACACTGAAATATGAGCTTGCGACTTGTACAACTGACACATGCGCGAAATTTCTATCACTTATTAATTGGACCACCCAAAATCACGATCTTATACGTATTATTTTAATCGTTCACTGAATCGAAATAACTTTTTTTCATGTACGTACTTCCGCATTTTCGGTTTGTCAACACTCGAATATAAATTTGCAGCTTTGACAGCTGACACATTAGAGATATAGATATTGCAGCTGTGACAGCTGACACTTTAGCGATATAGATAGGAACCGCACTTAACCCCGCACTACACACACTATTACAACACTCTTGACGAGTGTCTTGACCTAACACTTTTTCGTCATCCACTGACGTTGACTTTTTTTTTTTAACGTCTTCGCACTTTTCTTTCGTCGACACACGAACCCGAGACTCTGCCGAGTCTCTTGAACTCTTTTCCCGATTTCCGATTTTCGAACGTTTCTGTATGTCCGCGAAATCAAAGGACACATTCATATGAAGACGTATTAGTGTTATTCGTGTTACTCGTATCCAAAACTTTTTGTCGAATGGGAACACAGGGATATGTCGTCAGTCGCGACCAATCAGAAACACAATGGCCACACGAGCCCTTTCTCTGTGTCATATACATACACGCACGCATACTTCGATCATCGCATAATTTTGCCCGTGCAAAGTTTTTTCTCAGCAATTACGGCATCAATCGGGTTGATTTATGGCTCAATCGAGGGGGGATAACTTAATTAGTCTCCAGTTCAAATTTCAAATCATAAGATGACGCCTGGGCTTAGTAATTCAAGAAAGAGTTTCCCCCCACCCTTGAAATCGTTTTATTCAGAGATAATATACTCGGGTGAGCCTCGGGCAAGCAGACGACAGACAGAGCTGTCAAATGTACTTGTCCCGAGACTCTACCGAGTCTCTTGATAATCACGGACCCTTCGAACTTATTATTTATTAACCGAATAACGAAATAAAGATTTTTTTCCGAATTTATAAAAAATCCGTGACGACACGTCCTGCACTTCGCACTATATCGCTTTGACAGCTGACACATTAGCAATATAGTTATAACCGTCAAACTCTCAAACTTTCCGCTGGATCGCTACAGAGGGAAGAACCAATAGGAACTCGTTACTTTCGTCGCCGAAGACCAGCTTCAGTGAAAATGCGTTTTGATGGGCATCAAAACGCCTTTGATTGTGTCGTCTGCGCGCATATACAGACACACGAAATATTTCAATGTGTTACAATTTTTGCATAATCTTGACAATGAGCAAAGTTTTTTATCAGCAAATACCCAACCAATCGTACTGTAATTAGGCTCAATCCAATAGGAATTTCTCAATAAGTCTCGAGCTATGTGAAATTAGCAACTCAACTTTCACTTTTTGCTTTTTTTTTAATTTATTATGTTTGTTTGTCGTTAGTTTGTGAATGTTTGATTAATTAAAACGTTTGTTTGATAATATTTTTCGGCAAACAAACGAATCTGCTAACAGCGTAAAGTTAGCAGCCAATTGTTTAAATATGGTCCAATTTTATTTTTCTACATGCCAATCAACTCAGAATTGTTTGAAACAAATGAAGTTGTTTGATCGTTTGTTTGAACATTATTTCTAATAAAATAAAAGAATAAAATATGGAATGTAAACGGTAGGGCGTCGTTACACCGAGAGTGGCGTCATCGTTATCTTGTTTGGTTGGTAGCGTGTTGTTTTGTCGAAAATGGCGTCGCGTCACTCTATGCTCGGGTCGTACGGAAGCTTTATTATTAATTATTCTAATTATTGCAAATTACAAAATACAAAGTGTCGCAAAGTGTACTCCGAGGATAGCCTGCCCGAAGATAACTTCGCCGTTCTTAATCTTCCATTCTGTCCCGATTCCACTTGAATTCTTACTGGACGGAGCCATGGAAGTTGCTAATATGGTTTGCAAACTAATTAATAATTTGATGATGGAACAAGAAGCTTTCAGTCGCGACTTACGTGGAGGAACAACATCGTACAAACGCAGGCGGTCCGCACGAGGGATTCTTCTCGACAGGTTAATACTTTCTTCCGATTATTATAATAAACAGTGATTGGTGTTCATTTAAGAAAATAAATTCAGTCCGTTAATCCTTTTTTAATTGTTCAACAGAGTTGCTTGATTTTGTGGAAGTCTTTTGAAAGCAAAATCAAGGAGAAATGATTTTGCGAGGTTTTTTCTTATTTTCCAATTGCAGATATACGCATAACAGTGTATTCATTACTGTGCCGAGGAAAGTAAAAAGTGGTACCGATCCCCAGCTCCCATAGATGAGTGCACTTGTCAGCGAGCATCTAGTCAGACGTTCTTCTTATGAAAACTTGAAGTTATTGCACATATAAGAGAGGAGGTGCGTTTCGCAAACAGGAAGAAAATCGAAAGCGGCCTCAATAACCGCCGTGAAGACAGCAACAGCCACCGCACAACAACAACAACGGTGATGAATCTTCAACCAGCTCCGGGAACTGTGACGGGAACTGTGTTTCGCAGCGAACTCCGAAAAACCCGTGAGTATATAATTTAATATGTATTAAAATTATACTAGAGTATCGTAAAAATTTAAAAGAAAAAAAATATTTGAAAATGAATATATCATAGTCACCGTCGCAGAAAACACACCGACTAATGTGGCTATGGACACGGTGCAAGCGACAAGCGTCCAGACTGAATCCTCCGAAGGATTGTTTTCTCCAAGTGGTAAATACAAAAAATAAAATTATTCTGAATAATTTCAAAATAATTCATATTAAAAATTCATCCGTTCATTGAACGATAATTGTGTTCATCTTTATTTATCGACGAGTTAATTTTTATATTCAATATATACTTTCAACAATATTTTTTCAGTTTTTAGAAGAGAAAGCTTTTTCGCTCCTCAGTAACCGCCTTCTGTTGGATAACTTATGGGAAACGTTAAATGCCTATTTACTCCGATTTGAACTCATACCCGATCACCATGCCATTCTGGTTCTGCAGCCTGCTGTTGAAGTTTTTTCTCTTGTACATTCTTTCTGGAGCACAGCATCTCAAGACTGCAATAACGTCTGCATCTATTGACTCTAGAAAGCTGAAATCAAAATTGGAGGTTATGAGAATAATGCAAAAACAGGTAAGAAAAAGTATAATTTCCTCATAATACGATTATACAATTAAATTGTTTTGGTCAGCATCCGAAAAAATTTTCTCATATTTTATGCGAATTGACCTTATTAATTGCATAATAAAGGAACTTATAATAGTGAAACGTACTTTTCGAAATCTACTTCAAATAAGGCCCAAACTTTTTGAACATGAATTGTAAAGCAAGCATCTTATTTAAAGAGTATGCTCTACGAAATGGATTTGACTGGAGAGCGGGGCGATCTCTGAAATGATGCTCAAGCATATACTGTGGGATGTGTGTCATTCAGATGTAGGGCTCTTGACAGTACTTGGGATCAATTTACTTCCTTTTTTTAAATTTTCATATGAAAAATTGAACAATCTACGCGTTAAATAATTTTTTCTTAAACTAGAATTATTTTACCTAGGCTGAACGAAACTTTTTGCTGGATCTGTCATCGGTCATCGGTGAAAATGACTTCTGAAAATTTTTTTCATGGAAAAATCAACCGGATCTTCTCCATTCATCATAGCTAGGTTGCTTACGGCGATTGGATTGCATACAGTGTAATCACAGCTTTTTTCGTTATCCACAAGTTCCTGTTACGACTATTGGAAATCCATCAATCGTATAACCGTTCTAGATTTAAAGGTTAATGTCAACACATTTCAAAATTTTATGAGACAAAGAGTTTTGAATAACTATGTAACTGTTATTTTGTCTTATATTTTATAATCGTCAAACTGTACCGACACTGACTAGAACTTTTTAGCAGACCGCACCTTGCAGCAGCTTCTGGGACAAGCGACCAAACAATATGCTGAAGTCGCAACAGTACTGTTTACTCAAGAAAGGTTATTCGCAATTCATTCGATGAGTTGAATAAATGTTGATTTTGCAACTATATAAGAGAAGCAGGCACCTGTCGCAACAGTTATAGTACGGAAAACATTAATTTTGAATTTGGACTGAAAAGTCGGTGACCTTGGAAAAGAAACTTGTCGTTGCCACATCAAAGGAGCTTCTATCGCGTGGTTAATATATTGAAATATGTGACGTCTTCCACGGTTACGTACATGATAAATTCACCGTTGCACTGCAATCCTTATGCTATTAAAAATTCGACAGTCGCGTTATTGGTGAATATTCATCGTTGAAAAAAAAATTTGAATGACATATTATTATAATACACAGATCAATCGACTCTGTTTTTCCGAGCAATGTGATAGAAAGACGTTAAGAAATTGCAAATAAGTTCATTATACACTGTTTTTGAATATAACATTGTTAAAATTTTTATTGTCACAATAAAATAGCGAAAACCGTTTGCGTCGAATTGATGTTGCTCCAAAAACGGATGCGAGATTTGTGGAATTTGTGGTTTATTCGAGTATACAACATTTATATACACGACGTATGCTGCACAAAGACATGATTCAAAAAATAAACGGAAAAAGTATATATTTCTCGGACTAATTATATTCAATTAAATTGTAGTTAGGTTCTAACGGAATCAAAATATTTGTATATAATTTTTCATGTCCCTTTTCAGGAGTGTTCCCTGATCTCTAAAATATTTTAGGTATAGATCGGGTTTGTTTACAGTCAATCCCATCTAGACGTCACGTACGTATTGGGAGTGTGATGGGCCGGTATCCTTATGAAAGAATTTGTTTATGCAGACGACACGTTAGTTTTTCAATCAATTTATTAGCGGTTCAATAATACAATACAAATAATAATACAAAAATTGCGTAGTCCATCACAGCTACAAAGATTTGATCTTAATGAAAAATTGCATTAAAATATTGATCCTGCATACTAATCAACAATAATGATAGTTATTGCCGGTGTTTTAATTGATAGCGCCCCCCCGTTGTACAGACTGTGCAAAATTGCGTTCGATATATATGTGAGGAGCACTTTTTGTTTTTGGCTGGTTCTGTAACGTCCCAGCGGCAGCGGCAGTTTATGGTAAGCAGCGTATGCGGCAATACGTATGAGTATAATGTATCAAGGCATGTCCACGTTTTGAGACAAGGTAAGATTAAATAAGATTATCATAACGTAATTAATCTAAGATTAATTTTGGTCAGAAGTTACCATCTTTTAGAAGTTAAGTTGTTGATATAAAATTATAAATAGAATAAAAGCATTACCAATTCATAATCCTGTTACAAAAACGTCATTTATGAATATGCTATGTAGCGCCGTCGCCATTTTCCCAATTCACGTGCGCTCAAATATATTGTATTTCAAATCATAACTGAATTACCGCCATATAAATAACATCAAGCAGCTAGCAAATATACGCTATATATTATCAAGAGACTCGGTAGAGTCTCGGGACAAGTACATTTGACAGCTCTGTCGTCTGCTGGCCCGAGGCTCGCCGGAGTATATTATCTCTGAATAAAGTAAAATTCGGTGGTGGGGGTAAAAACTGAAAGTCATTTTTTCGAATTACGAAGCTTAGGAAACAGATGATGACTTGAAAATGGAAATCGAGACAAATTATGAAATTGCCCTTCGATTAAGCCTTAATTGAGCACGATTGATGGTGTATTTGCTGAGAAAAAACTTTGCACAGGGTCAAGATTATGCAAAAATTCTAACACATTGAAGGAATTGGTGTGTCTGTACATGCGCGCAGACGACACAATCAAAGGCGTTTTGATGCCCATCAAAACCCATTTCCATTGAAGCCGGTCTTCGGCGACAAAAGTAACGAGTTCCCATTGGTCCTTTCCTTTGTACCCATACTACGGAAAGTTTGACGGTAGTTTTGACGCGAGACGCGTAAACAGCGTGTTTTTTGCGAACTTCTCGTAGATCCGTGTTGACAGATGGTAAGGTCGGAATAATTCACGCAAAAAAAAATATCAATTTGACCCTTTGAAACACACATTTTTCCTTACGTGCAACTAGCTCAAAACTTTGTACTCGGGGGTTTTCGGGATCGCTGATTATAAATCTGCACACAAAATTTAGAAATTCAAGATGGCGAATCCAATATGGCGGACAAGAAATGCAAAAATTGTTTGCTGATGCAAAATATGGTACTCGAGGGTTTTCGGGGTCGCTGATTACAAATATGCGCTCAAAATTTAGAAATTCAAGATGGCGAATCCAATATGGCGAACAACAAATGCAAAAATTGTTTGATGAACGCAAAATATGGTACCCGGGGGTTTTCGGGGTCGCTGATTACAAATCTGCACCTAAAATTTAGAAATTCAAGATGGCGGATCCAATATGGCGAACAACAAATGCAAAAATTGTTTGATGAAAGCAAAATATGGTACTCGGGGGTTTTCGGGGTCGCTGATTACAAATCTGCACCTAAAATTTAGAAATTCGAGATGGCGGATCCAATATGGCGGACCACAAATGCAAAAATTGTTTGATGAAAGCAAAACATGGTACTCGGGGGTTTTCGGGGTCGCTGATTACAAATCTGCACCCAAAATTTCGAAATTCAAGATGACGGATACAATATGGCGGACAATAACTGCGAAAATCGTTTAAGAAAAGCGAAAGTTGGCACGCGGGGGTTTTTGGGTTCACCGATTAACAATCTGCATGCAAAATTTCGAAATTCAGAATGGCGGATTCAATATGGCGGATTCAATATAGCGGACCATAAATTCCAAAATTTTATAATGAAAGTGAAAGGTTCAGAAAAAAGAAGTGATATCCTGGCCAAAAATCCCCTGCCCGGGGAAAAAAAACCTTGGACAAGTACATTTGTTGACCCCCGTTTCCATTTGTTTTCACAGAAAAAAACTACCCAAAAAAGTACAAAATTTTCAAAAAATTGGCAAGATCAAGAATGATTTACATTCAGCACTAAAATTTATAATATCAATAATAGGATAAGTATTTCATTGTCTCTTGAGGATGGAGTATTTAAAAAAAAAACAAAAATAAGTTCGTTATTGAAAAAAGTCACCAATGTATAAAAATAAAAATCGGTCTAAAAGAACAGAGTCCAGAAAAAAAATCAAGATAAAACAAAACGTGGAGAAAAAAATTTCAAACGAAAAAAATTAGATTGAAAAATAATTTCGGCCGTAGTACTTGGCGAGTTCGTACCATGAAAAATACATTACGTGATTCTACCTAAGCAAAAAACTCGCCAAGTACTACGGCCGAAATTATTTTTCAATCTAATTTTTTTCGTTTGAAATTTTTTTCTCCACGTTTTGTTTTATCTTGATTTTTTTTCTGGACTCTGTTCTTTTGGACCGATTTTTATTTTTATACATTGGTGACTTTTTTCAATAACGAACTTATTTTTGTTTTTTTTTTAATACTCCATCCTCAAGAGACAATGAAATACTTGTCCTATTATTGATATTATAAATTTTAGTGCTGAATGTAAATCATTCTTGATCTTGCCAATTTTTTGAAAATTTTGTACTTTTTTGGGTAGTTTTTTTCTGTGAAAACAAATGGAAACGGGGGTCAACAAATGTACTTGTCCAAGGTTTTTTTTCCCCGGGCAGGGGATTTTTGGCCAGTAAACTAAATATACGCCGAATATGAATTATGGTTTACGGATGAAATATTAATAGGAACCACACATTCATTGTTTTATGGATGAATAACAGAAGGTCTGTCCGAATAAATCAAGGTCCGTGGATTGATGGCATGGTAGTGTAATGCTACCCATTCACGACGGACCTTGCTCCGAATACTCTCTTTGCAATATCTCGACTTGATAAAACATTCATTTTCTGGTACGAATTTGTATCATACAGTCGAATTAATAAATATTGCAAAAAATGCTACGTTTTCTCAGCATATCTACTTAATACGACGCTTCTCGTGAATGCGTGTTCACGCTGCCTCTATTCCTCTATACAATATCTCTCTCTCTCTCTCTCTGCTCCCTCGCTCTTTGTGTGTGTGTATGTGTCGACGAGTGGTCGGCAACGGCAACCATCGCTACATTTCACATTATTCCAGAGTTCGAAGCACATTCTTTCAAAGATTATGAAAAAAAATTTACTGGATTCTAACATATGCTGCGGAGCCATATATTAATTATATTTTTTTGCAATAGTGTTCGTATGGACGTTTGCTGTGCCATCAATTGTATCCTCGAAGCCCCCGACGCTATTTACTTTAGCTAGAAAGATGAAATCAAATTTGGAGGTTATGAGAATAATGCAAAAACAGGTAAGACAAGGTATTATTTTTTTTCATAAAACGATTATACGTTGAAATAGTTTTGTTCAGTATCGGAGAACTTTTTCTTTACTTTCCATATGAATTGACAATATTACTCAAATAATGAAGGATCTCATGACAGTACAACGTATCTTTAGAAATTCACTCCAAAGAAAGCCCAAACGTTTTTTAAATCGCAATATTCAAGAATTTGGCAGTTTTTTAATTTCAACGTGAATAGAAAGGCGTGCATCTTAATTGGGAGGTATGCTCTAAGAAAATATAATTCGGGTGGAGAGCGGGGCCATCCCTGAAATGATGCTGGAGCATATCTGTGAGATGTGTATCATTCAGATGTAGGAGTGTTACATCTGAATGACACACATGAATGGCAATACTTGAGGTCAAGTTGCTTCCGCTTTTTTGAATTTTCAAATAATTATATTAAAATTATAATATTTAAAACGATTCTTCCGTATAATTGAATTATTTTACCGTAGGCTGAACGAAACTTTTTGCTGGATCTGTCATCGGTGAAAATGGCTTCTGGAATGATTTCTCATGAAAATATCAATCGGATCCTGTCCATTCATCATAGCTGGGTTGTGTATGGTGATTGGATTGCATACAGTATGATCACAGCTTATTTCTTCATCCACAAAGTCCTGTTACCGCTATTGGAAATTCATCAGTTGTATAACCGCTCTAGATTCAAAGGTAAAAGTCAACACATTTTAAAATTCTATGAGATATGCATAGTTTTGAATAACTGCGTCACTGTAATTTATTCTTATATCTTATAAACGTCAAATTGTGCCGAGACTTATTAGAACTCTTTTTCAGACCGTACCTTACGGCAGCTTCCGAGAAAAGCGACCAAACAACATGCTGATTTGTACGAGCAGTTGCGTCTCAAGCATACCCAAGGACATACATCAGCATATGTACGTTTCCTCTAAAAATATAAATATTAGTCGCAACAGTACTGTCTACTTAAGAAAGGTTTTTCACAATTCATTCGCCCAATTGATGTAACGTTCACCGATTATTGTTAAATTCTTTAGTTGAATGTTAATTTTGCAACTATATAAGAAAAGATGGCACCGGTCGTAACAGTTATAGTACGGAAACAATTTTGAATTAAGACTGAAAAGTCGGTGACGTCGAAAAAGAAACTGTATATTTTTTTGCAATCTCATTTTTCTCATGATACGCAAATGCAGTCTCTCAATTTTCATTTCAGTTTTCGAAGAACTGCCCGTCGACTTGTATATCATGCGCAATAAAAATAAAAAAAATAGAGATATAAATATTAGTCACAACAGTACTGTCTACTTAAGACAAGTTTTTAACAATTCATTCGCTGAATGATGGAACGTTCACCGATTACTGTTAAATTCTTTAGTTGAATTCTTTAGCTGATTTTGCAATTATATAAGAAAAGCGGGCTCCTGGTGTAACAGTTATGGCACAGAAACACAATGATTTTCGAGGTTGGACTAAAAAATCGGAGAACTTAAAAACAGTTGCCAACATTTCTATACTGAATAGATTCTGTGTTTTCTGAATCAATAACACATCATTTTTCCTAAATCAGGTTATGTTTTTTTGGTTAATACTTTTATGGAGGCAACTCTGGATTTTGATATTTATGATTTTACGACGATTTTGTTGTGAACATTATCAACATTCTCATTATTCATTATGCGTTTATTGATGCCGTGATGTAACTAGTACAAATACACTTTTCACTTTTTTTCTTAGCACAGATAGATATTTTTTAGGTTACTATCTATCGAAAACGCAAAACTAGTACAGGTACACTTTTTCGGGTTATCATCTACCGAAAACGCAATGAGTTCAAGTTTCATTTTAAATTCGTTAATTATAAAAAAAATGATTTGTCAAGCAGTCAAGCTCAAAGGCTCAGCATTTCATTCGTAAGTTTTAAAAGACGAAGATAGATCTGAACTTTAGTGAGCTATGGAATAATAATGATGTGTCATTTTATTAGGAAATTCGACAATTAAAATTTGTACAGTGCAAGCTCGCGACTTCACATCCGAAATTTCTGACGATATAATTACATTAACTTATTTCAAATGTTAATAGGCCAAATGGACCGTCTTTTTATTTGTTTTTATATCAATTCGTGAAAATTCTTTAGTAAGTTGCACCAGTCCGATAATTCGCGCGAAAACACGGTCCCACAGCGACTGAGACGCCACGAGTGCAACGAATTAAAAAGTTGTTGTTTGTCGAATTTTTTTTAGTAGCGTACTTTTTTAGTAGCGTAGATGGACAAAATATTATATTTTGTCCATCCGTGGACAAGATTATAGTTTCATCATGTTTGTGCATCGTTTTCTGGTGTTTGGGAAAGAACAAAGAGCACGTGTTTTTTTTGAGGTTTTTCGAACGTTGTAATAGCGCGTTTTATTTATTGACAGTGACTTTTTTTCGATACAGCAATAAAATTAAAGGTAATACAGCACATCATTATATTAAACACATGTGTAGTTATACGGTGCAGTTGCATTGATATCGTTTTACAGTCGAATTTCGTAACTTGGTTTCGGCAAAGTTCTCTACCGAAGCACCGGCTAAAAAAACTAAAATAAAAGTATAATCGTGATTTATAAACAAACTTGTGAATTTGATTGATGCGGGCGATAATTATTGCGGGCAGAGTAGTAAATTATCACTTTAACAAAAGTTTAAAAAGACAAACTACAGACAATCGTTATGACAAAATAAATTTCTGGTGTTTGGGAGAGAATAGAAGGCACGTGTTTTTGTTGCGGGTTCTCGAACATTGTAACGTCAATGCTACGGACCTCCATCGTCTAACCACAAAGACAACAAAATACTTGGTTTCGGCAAAATTCTGTACCGAAACATCGGCTAAAGAACTAAGATAAAAGTGTAAGCATGATTTATAGAATAACTTCTGAATTTGATTGATGATAATCGTCTCGTGCAGAGTTGTAAATTTTCACTTTAGCAAGCTTCAAAAGACATGGACATATGGACATTGTTATGATAAAATAAATGTATCACTTTTTTTGCTAAAGAATCGTAGTGAATTTTTAATTGATTCAATGAATATAAGTGGAGACTTTTTTCTAGAAAGAAATCGTGTTTATTGTTGTTACAAAGTAATTAAAAATTTTTTTTTTCGAGGTTAAATTATATTGAAAGAGACAGTATAACAGTAGAAATCAAATTACCATAGTTGTGATTACAGAAAATGATCGTTAAATCTCAATTTATTTCTAATAGAATCTTCTCTTTACAGGTTCAAGGACGTGCAATGCCTCGCAAGAGTGCAGTTCCGGAGAAAGTTGCAATTGATGTAGTGAAAAGATTTATTGACCACTTTTGCACAGAGGATCTTCCTCCATGGTCAAACAAAGTATGGGACCACATATCCATCGCTCTGAAGGAAAAGGGATTCGAATGGTCTAAAGACTGTGTGTACGTCAATATTAAGAAAAACCGGAGAGAAATATTGACAAAGGCTCAAAAGGAAATGGGAATAACTGTTGTGCAATCCGATTCCAACAATAATTATGAAGTAACGTCAAGTGAGCATGATTCCGATGAAATCAATAATACTGATGTTAGTTCAGAGAGTTGTAACTCTGCTCAAACAAGCAATGATGAATCAACAGAGGAAATAAAGTTAACGGAAGAAGAATGGGTCCAAATATAACCAGATGACAGTGCAAAAAAATTAACGTTACGTGGAGGAGTATGGACAGACGTTATTGCTAGTGCCATTTGGTGCAAACTTAGGATACCTTGTGCAATTCACTTCAAGTGGTCAAAGGTTCGTGAACTTCCAGACGATAGTGGCTATCACGTCACGTTTCAAGGGTACTGCAAAGATAAAAAGTGTCCTAATGCTCTCATTCACGGTCGGGCCGATAAGAAATTCTGTGAGAAAGGCGTAACATTTGCGCTCAAAATACACAATACGCGAGGGGAAAAACATGACGTCGTAAAGCGAGATTTCAGAGGAAAAAGAAGACGCAATGCTTATGAAGTTTTAAAAGCAGAAGGAGCTGTGAAATTTAGGAAACGTCTAGCGGGAAAACTAATGTTGCCAGGGGATACCGAACCATCTATTCTTCCGACGGACGGTGTATGTCGTCAAGCTAAAAAGGAGGGGATCGATAAAGATCTCGGCATCAACAAGAGTGATGGAGTTGATGAAATACTTGCTATCGAAAACATGGCTCTAAGTTCGCAATTCATTGACGTGTTCGATAAGGTCGGCAGAATCCCATTCGAGGTTTCGTACGCATCACCCGCGCAGTTCCGACTATACAAAGAATATCGTCGCGTGAAAGAAAATAAGGCAACGATATACATAGACGCTACGGGAAGTTTGGTCATACGCTTGCGACACAGCAACGGTACCATGTTCGGTCACATCTTTTTATACGTCATCGTTATCAATTTGAATGGAACTACAGCGTGCGTATATCAAATGTTATCCGAGCGACATGATGCCATGACACTTGCAATATGGCTCTCTAGATGGATCACATGCGGTGCACCAATGCCTAAGGAGGTTGTGACTGATTATTCTCGTGCTCTTTTAATGGCTGTCAGTTTGGCATTCAATAAGAAACCACTGAAGCAGTATATAAATGATCGATTCCAGGCGATTGTTGCTGCTGGCGATGGAATTCCCCCGGAACCGACAACATTCTCGAGGGTCGATGTGGCACATTTCATCAACATGGTATGCAACTGGAAGAGTTTAAAAGCTGCAAACCAACGAGCTATAAAAGATTTTTACGTTCGCTGTGTTGCATTGATGATAGAATGTCATGTTCTAGAAAACTTCAAAAAAGTTCTAATGCTCACTTGCGCTGTTGGCTTTAATACTCACGAAGACGATGCCATTGAATTGCCGCAAATATCAACACCTAAAGAAGCAAGAGAAACGTTGGAAAATATGATTTTCGATGGAGGCATCACGGACCATACGGAAAGCTACAGCGAATCAAGAAAACGTAACACACCATCCCATGGTCAGTTTGGAGGAATCAAAATTACAGAAGTTGAAGAAGTAGAAGAAGATGTTTTCAACGTCGAGGATTCTTGTATAGAGAGGTGGGTGGATGGAGTACGAGCACAGGCTCAAAAAGTCATAAGCCAAGGTAAAAATTTGAATCCCTTTTACTTACCGGCTTTTATCGAACAGCTCGTCAAGGTAGCCAAGAAATTTCCGATTTGGACTGCGGTTGGCATGCCTAAAAGCACTGGACGAGCCACTTCAAGTTTCGTCGAAGAATATTTCAAGGAACTAAAGACAAACACGTTGAAACATTATAAGTTGCCAATTTCTGCGAAAAAATTCATTAAGGAGCACATAAAGGATAACGAAGAAACGAACTGCATATTTTCCGGAAAAATTGTTCAGTATAACAACGATCGATTGCACGAAAAGAAAAACAAGAGAGTTTGCAATGTCAAGACTGTGACAGAGATTGAAATAGGGAACACTGATGTTCTCGATGATATCTCACATTTTGCAGTCAACGTTGAGGATGTGATAGATGTGGAAAATTCGAACACTACCAATTTCGACAATGTCTCTCATACCGTGGAAATATTTTCCGAAAATCAAGAAAAAGAAAACGTGGACGATTCTGACTTTGCGGCTTTTGAAGATTGGGGTGGCAAAGGAGACGCAGTGTGTTTTGATAAACGGAAATATAATGCTGATGATTGTGGATTTCTCGATAACTCAGGAAACATATCAATTCTATCCAATTTGACTCCTGGCGCTGCATTGGATACCAACGATGAAGACTCACCTAATGAAAAAGAACCAGAATTATATATCCACGCCGAGTTCGACCATAGCTACGAGAAAATCGAATCCTTCAAGAGTAATGATCAAGAGCTAGTATATCGTACTTTTGAAAACAGTATAAATAAGCAGGCCAATTTTTCATCTCCTGTAATTAAAAGTTTGGAGCAACCTGCGAAGAGGTCTAAATTCTTTGGAGCGTATCGGGAGATACGACAGCAAAACTGTCGTGCTGCAGAAAAAAAAATAGCCACATCGCGAAAGCTGTACTTCTGCCAAATGGATCGCTTTCCAGTACGGTTAAGTTTCAGAAGTGCGTATATGCTGTAAGGAATACATGTTCTTTCGACGCTACTAGTCAACTGTTGGCAACAGCAGGAATGGATAACCCCAAATATTCAGATTTTTTAGAGAAAACACAAAACAAAACACTATCTTTCATATCGGAGCTTATTAAAACTGGATTGTCAAAAAACATTTTGGTAGAAAGAGGAAAAATTCTAGCTGAAATGTTTACTCCCAAACCCCAAGGAACGGTAAACGAAAAAACATTCGCCTTTGAAATTGATGCTCACTGCAATATTGTAACGCTGATTCGAAATGCATTATCTTCTGAGCCCAGTATCGTCAATATCAGAGAATGCCTGGATTGCGGAACAACTACAACGTCCGATACAACGGTAGCTCCAAATCACAGCATCATTAACCAAAAAGGTTTCGCAGCGCTCGAAGAAGCTTTACAGTATGCTCCACGACAGGAAAACATTAAATGCCAGTTTTGCTATCAAGATAAATGCACCCTCACAAGAAAACCAGGTCACCACATAATTATAGAACTAGATGTTCGCGAGCGGAAAAATTTACAAAAAACATTGAGCACATCGTTGGGCCAATTTCCACATTCTCTACGTCTGAGCTGCAATAACCAAATGAGTAAAAAATACAGGTATGTAACAGTCAAATGCAAAGGTACATATCTACTCAAGACTAATATGAAGGAAATAGGAGAAAAATTATTAATAAACGTAAAATTAATGTGTTTTTATTTTAAAAATTTTGATGTTTTTTCAGTCTTGCGGGAGTTGTTGAATACCTACCGAAACACTACGTTGCGCATGCACGAAGAATAGGAGGATATTGGCAAAAATATAACGACCTTGACAAAAAAATTACTGCGACAACTTCAAGCACTCGCATAACGCCACACTTAGCTATTTATACATGCATTGAATCGTAATGGTTCGTGGGCAACCCATGGCAAAACATCGCTAGGTGAATTATTGTCAGAGTTTCAATAATATGCTTCAATGAGACAATTCCATGAAGAATTCAGATAACTTTTCTGAATTGAAATAGAAACATCGTGCCGTGCTTTGGGAAAAAATTAGAGTAAACTGACTCGTAAGCGCTTAAGACTTTTTGAACGATGTTTCATTCATTACATTGTGATTTTATTTGAACGTCAAGAAATTACATAGTTGCTGCTCCAATTTGACATTTTATTACAAATAAATGGGGGAAAATATCAATTCAAACCTTTTTTGATATTCTATTTGCTATTTTATTTGTTGAATTTTCGTTTTGTCTAAAGCCAAAACATTCAGTTGTTGAAAAAAAGATACTGGAAAAACAAAAAAGCGAGAAAGAAAAAATAATATAGACTTAGGAGATACCGCAAAATCCTGTCTGAATAGAAGATGAAAACAATTTCGAAATTCGGAGGATAAAAAAAAAAAACTCATAGTTATTAAGAAAACAAAATAAATAAAAAAGTACAAAGCCAAAAAAAGGATCCACGGCAAAGACGAGAAACGTTTCATAGAATAATTAAAAAAGCGATCTGTGGTTAACTGGTTTATTCTGGTTGTTGAAAAAAAGACACTGGAAAAACAAAAAAGCGAGAAAGAAAAAATAATGAAGACTTAGGAGAGTCAATTGTCATTTCGCGCGCATTTGTTATATATTACACTGTAAAAAAAAATTTGTTGAACCAAATAAAATTTACTTGATGCAAGTAATTTATTTATTTGTATATAATCCAGTAATTCTGTATTTGAATGACGTAAATACATCTTTGATCAAAATATTATGGTTTAGTAAGAGCAAATACAAAATTATTCACAACAATCCGCAGTTATTAGACGCAAAGACCGGGTTGGTGAAAACGAAACATTGATTTACTTCAGTCAAGTAATATTGTTCTGAACAAAAACTACTGAAATCATTGAGAAGAACACACACGGTACAAGAAGGAACCATAAGGGTTACTGGAAACAAGTAATCGGTTTGGTTCGGACAAATGAATAATTATTTGAACGGATTTTCGATCATTTAATTTTCGATCTTAAAATTAAATTTTTTTTTTTTTTTATCGTATATTAGTAGTATTCGATCACGGTTGATCATATTTCGTCGTATTAAACACGACTAGCTTTTTTTTCGCTGAAAAAATTTCCTGCCTAACGGGGAATCGAACCCTACCTACCTACCGATCTACAACTTAACGAGCACAGACGCTACCTACTAGACCACTGTCTACTTGACAAATTTAAGTCGAAAAATGATACTTGCTTTGCCAGTCTGACACGGAGTAAGAAGAGCTAAAACAGCTAGGATTTGAGTGAAACACGATATGTTGCTATTCCTTTTGAATATTGTTTCGACAATTTCTGTGATGCAATAGTTGTTTGCGTGGAGAAAAAAGATCGTAATGCAATCGCGTAGAACCAAAATTCGAATAAAATACTACATTAGGGTAGCTGAAATAAAATTTACGGTAAAAAAACTGAGATCAATTGTGATTATTAATATTGATGTTGGAAATGAATAATATCCCAGCAAAGTATCAAATTAGTTTTAATTCGCTGGACAAAACAAAATATCCCGATCAAAAATATCAAGTGATTGCATGGAATCATTTTTTTCACTATTCCAAGATACCATGTTATTGTATCTAGAAGCATTTTCTATAGTAAAAAAAAAATAGCAGCGATACAAACAAATTGGATTACTTGTTTCCAGTAATTTTAATTTCTCAAATCAAAAATATTACATATTCACCACCAATCACATGTCACAACCGACGTTAAATTTTTCTTTTTGAAAATATATAATAGATCTACAAGTTTTCCTTTCCGAGAATTCTTCGAATAACACTCGCTACCCGGCCATAAAATATGACACGTGACACACACACTCCAGAGTTAGGACTAAATTTGTAACCGAAACACTTGTAACCGACGAATATAAATCAAACTAGCTTCCGCTATATTTCCGGACTACACTATCTATATATATATAATTGTTGCGTGACTGACTGACTGACTGACAGACAACGCACAGCCTAAACCACTGAAGATAGGAACGTGAAATTTGACATGGTAACTCCTTTCTCGACGTAGACGCTCACTAAGAACGGATTTCGATCGATCTCTATCCAAAATAGATTTATCATTCAAAAACGATTTCTACCAAACCGAATATCCGTGGCCACCGTTGCTATGGTAAGCATTGTTATGTTCATCGTTGCCATGGCAATCGTTGTCGTGGTGACCGTTTCCATGGCAACCGTGGCCTTGGTAACCGTGGCCTTGGCAACCGTGACCTTGGTAACCGTGGCCTTGGCAACCGTGACCTTGGTAACCGTGGCCTTGGCAACCGTGGCCTTGGCAACCGTGGCCTTGGCAACCGTGGCCTTGACAACCGTTGCCATGATAACCGTTGTTATGGTGACCGTTGCCATAGCAACCGTTGTCGTGGTGACCGTTTCCATGGCAACCGTGACCTTGGTAACCGTGGCCTTGGCAACCGTGACCTTGGTAACCGTGGCCTTGGCAACCGTGGCCTTGGCAACCGTTGCCATGATAACCGTTGCCATGATAACCGTTGTTATGGTGATCGTCGCCATGGCAACCGTGGCCTTGACAACCGTTGCCATGATAACCGTTGTTATGGTGACCGTTGCCATGGCAACCGTGGCCTTGACAACCGTTGCCATGACAACCATTGTTATGGTGACCGTTGCCATAGCAACCGTTGTCGTGGTGACCGTTTCCATGGCAACCATGGCCTTGGTAACCCTGGCCTTGGCAACCGTGGCCTTGGCAACCGTGGCCTTGACAACCGTTGCCATGATAACCGTTGTTATGGTGACCGTTGCCATGGCAACCGTTGTCGTGGTAACCGTTTCCATGGCAGCCGTGGTCTTGGTAACCGTGGCCTTGGTAACCGCGGCCATGATAACCGTTGTCGTGGTGACCGTTTCCATGGCAACCGTGGCCTTGGTAACCGTGGCCTTGGCAACCGTTGCCATGATAACCGTTGCCATGGTAACCGTTGTCATGGTAACCGTTGTTATGGCATCCATTGCTTTAATAATCGTTGCCATGGAGACTGTAAGGAAGGAGCGTCAACTCCGTGCTTTGAATCGGTCCCGAAGAATCCACGAAATAGGCGACGCTGCCGTCAAATGTTCTCGATTTGCTATATAGGTATGCATGTGCATAAACGATGCGCTGTACCATGGAGAATACGCTGTACATACGCAGCTAATAGGAAGTATGTTTCTAATCTCATATTGTTCTGGAAAGTTTGATATTCGAAATTCGACATTATTTTTCTTGAAAAATGACATTAATAGTTCAAATGAATTTCTTTGATTTCCAGAATACTCTCAAAAAATTTCGTGATTTAATCACATATTTTGATTGAAATTTTTTTGACTTTTTTTCAATGGCGTAAAAATGAATTTTGATCAGTAGGTAACTGGAGAAATCTGTCGATATCATCTACGAACTTAGCTGCGCCAATCGTGATAGAAAAGTGTCAAGTTTTTATTCAAATTCGAAAAAAAAAACAAACTGTCGGGTTTTTGTTCAATAAGCAATAAATATAATATACTTCAATTAAATTTAATAAATATATAAATTCCAATAAATTTGGCGAGATAATCGGGAAATTGAAAACAGAACGTTTCCTTTATTTTTCTTAAAATTTATTTGGTCGAGATTTTTCCTAAACATCCGAAACCGTAAAACTTTGTAAAGCGTTTTTCGCTTCAGAAAAGCTCACCTTTCACGTTCAATCGTTACCTGATTTCGTGAGGTTAAGGTACGGGAGCTCAGTTAAAAATGAACCGGAGAAGGTCATATTTACACACAGCTGTCAAAACGTAAGACGCAAAAACAACCCGCACCGTTTTTGAACCGACCATATAGGAACCTACTATAACTATATATATCAAGAACTTTCCACAAGGGCGCCGCGGCGGTGGAATTCGTAGTTATTATTTCGTACGCTTTTTACGGACGTTTTTTCAAAGGTTTCTTTTATGAAGTTGAAGCTTCTTCCTATAGTCCCCATGATCAGAGATGGAAATAAATGATAGATTTAATTTTATATTATCAAATTATAATTTTACATCAACGAACAATAAATTAATTTCAATGCGAGCAAAGTCGCGTGTGGAAAGTTAGACAATGAAAACGAATATCTTCACTGTACCACATAGGTCATGTGGAAATCTGGGTGTGGTATTATTGTGTGCCCAGCAAAGCGGACGGACACAGGCTAATTAGGTCACTACGATCTTACTTCTAAGAAAACCTATAAACTCCTACTATTTTTCCGCATTTTAGCCCTATAAAAACACCATGTCTCTCCACAATCGCCGCATTCCGTTCGCACCTAGAGTCGCGTCTATACTGTTAGCAGTAGTTCGGTTTGTTATTCGGTTAGCCGTCTTATAATTAATCTCTGACCGAACTCCGGGTCTTCTGTAGAAGAGAGCGAGTCGAGTTCAGAAGCCAAAGTTAAAGTACCAAACTCAATATTTGGACTTAGAATATTTTTAACCTTTTCTACGACACAACAAATCACAAGTAAGCTACAACGAACCAAAGATTTACACGACACCTCTCCGGTAACGTAACCATTTATATTTTGTATCAAGTTTGTATTTCATCATTATATTTACTAATAACTTGTTTTCATTAAAAGTACATAAAGAATATCTAAATCTTTTGACTCACTTAACACCCCGAATCCCTCTCCTAGTCGCAACCTAGACTAAGACAAGACTTCTCGAGGTCTATCAGCGTAAGCCCACGATACTCTTAGGAGTATATTTATAAAAACGCTCTGCGTATTAAAATGCAGGGAAAAGCTTATGGGACATAACGTTTACCGCTCGACGTTCAAACACCCGAACTTTTCCTTCACGCCTCTCCGGACGTGACACACACGAACCGATGTTAACTAAATATAATGGTAGAATCAAAAATATTAATTATTTATAACAATTCTTTGGCTTCGTTGTGTCATGTATTCACGTATTCACACCGACGAATAATATTTTTGAACCGAATTTATAAAAATTTGGGCCAAATCAACGGCACCAAGAAAGTGATTTGTTGGGCGCAATGTTCATTTTTATTTGGAGCAAAAAAAAATTACTTGACTACAGTAAATGTCCTCCAAGTAATTTGGATTACTTGGATCTAATAAATTTTTTTTACAGTGTAGATCACGTAAGATAAGCGCGATATTGGAATAACTCGCAGTTTCATCAGCCGTCACACCACTCGACGATGTTTGGCTTCAATTTCATTTCGTAGAATAATAACCTCCAAAAAAACATAGAAAAAATGACAGAATAGATTTGAGAATTTGAGAAAAAAAACTCCCTGGCCAAAAAGGAAAATCCCTGGCCCCTCCCCCCTTTAAAAAATGAAACAATTTGAGGAAAAAAGCCTTTTGCCAAAAATACCCTAACAAAACCCTGCCAAAAAACGCCTAAAATAATTACAACCCCCAAAAAAACATACAAAAAAATGCCAGAATAGATTTGAGGGAAAGAAGTCCCTGATTCGAAAAAAGGAATACTCTCTCTTGCCTCAAAAAAAACCTTAACAAAACCCTGTCAAAAAAACGCCTTTGATTACTACCCCCCAAAAAAACATGGAAAAAAAGTGAGAATAGATTTAAAAAAAGAAATTCGAGAAAAAAACAATCCAGCCAAACTAGTTCCCTGAAACTTACCAAACACCCACCAGAAAAAAAACCCTAGAAAAAACTACTTCCTCCTCTCCACCCAAAAAAGTGGAGCATCCGATGAAAAAAAACGGACTCTTAAAGAAAAATAATTGCTCGATAAGAAAAATAACTACTCGACAACATGAAATATGAAGAAGCCAGTGAGTTACGTTCAGGACTAAAACTTATAATATCAATAATAGGACAAGTATTTCATTGATGCTCGACAATAGATTCATGAGAAAATTTAAAAAAAGCAGTTAGTGGTTGAAAAAAAAAAACCAGCCTAGCAACAAGAAAAACCGGTCCAAATGAAAAAATAAAAATGGGTTGTATAATAAACAAATAATAAACCTAGTCTATAAAAAAATCGAGGAGACAATGATTTACGTTCAGTGCTGAAATTTTTAATATCAATAACAGGACAAGTTTTCATTGGTGCTTGATTATAGAACAAAAAAAAACCGGTCGAAAAAAAACAGTCAAAATGAAAGAAAATAAAAGGGGTATATAACAAACACAAAAACCTCTAGTCTGCAAAAAAGTTGAAATGACAACGATTTACGTTCAGCGCTGAAATGTTTGATATCAACAACAGGACAAGTATTTCATTGGAGCTTGATAAGATAATACTTATAAGAAATATTGAAACAATCAATCGAAAAGTGTTACCAATCTACAAAAAGAAAAATCGGTTGAAAAAAACAGTACCCAAATGAAAAGAAATGAAAGGGTTTTAACTAACAAAAGAACCTAGTCTACAAAAAATTAAAGAGACAACGATTTATGTTCAGCGTTGAAATAATATGCTTGAGAATAGATCAACGAGAAAACGAAAAAAACTTGGTTTTCCAAAGAGGTACCAAGTTACAAAAATAGTCATACATATAAAAACGAGTCTGGAAACAGGATCAAAGAGAAAAAAGAGTAATTGGTGGATAACAAAAAAAAATAGTGTACAAAAAATTAAAAATCGAAAGAGATGATGATTCACGTTCAGCACTTACATTTAAAATGATATTTATTGGCGTTTGAGAAAAGATTAACAACAAATAGTTTTCGAAAGTGCAATTCTTCCACATTGTTCGCTCGATGGGAATGGAAAAATCCTCTTGGTAACAATTTGTTAAACGTTCACCACCGTCCGTTCAGCGTATACGCACAGAGTACTTGTCCGGCCCATAACTTTTTATGCAAATTGCTCATTCAAGAAAAAATCGAATTAGACGTGAAGCCATTGAACCCATGGAGTCCAATCTCTTCAAACAAGCTACACACGAATCCTTGCTTTCATCGCATCCGTTAGTCCAATAAAAATTTTGCTCCAAAGTTTGTATCTTTTGACTCAGCAGATTTGAGATTGTGGAACGAAACTTTTACGAACTCGGTCGACCAATGAGCGCTCTCTCAAAACACACACGAAACATTTCCAATGGTTAAGTACATATTTCGAGTCAGAGGCATAAAATGTGAGCACTGCTCGCACAAACACAAACTTATAAAAAATAATCTAGCCGTTTCCCTCGGGATAACCTCGCATCATTCGTGATATTTGATATCAACTTAAATGGAATACGATACTCTTTATTGTCATTATTACAAAATTGTCATATTGGGACTATGTTCAGCTAAAATGGTTCATCATTTTCTAAAGCTGCTGCTAACATACAACCAGCATTATTACAAAATTGTCATATTAGGACTCTGTTCAGCTAAATTGGTTCATCATTTTCTAAAGCTGCTGCTCACATACAACCAGCAATGTTATTGTTCTTATAATACGACGGGAAACAACTTAACTCAACTTAATAATAACTTATCATCTGCTGCTATGAAAAAAACTTATAGTCCATATGGAAATATTACTGCAATAAAAAACGCTTTGCTTTTTCGCGAGTGGTCCCCGATTTTTTCTTGAAAATAAAAAGTTATGGGCCGGACAAGTACTCTGTGCGTATACGCTGAACGGACGGTGGTGAACGTTTAACAAATTGTTACCAAGAGGATTTTTCCATTCCCATCGAGCGAACAATGTGGAAGAATTGCACTTTCGAAAACTATTTGTTGTTAATCTTTTCTCAAACACCAATAAATATCATTCTAAATGTAAGTGCTGAACATGAATCATCATCTTTTTCGATTTTTAATTTTTTGTACACTATTTTTTTTTGTTATCCACCAATTACCCTTTTTTCTCTTTGATCCTGTTTCCAGGCTCGTTTTTATATGTATGACTATTTTTGTAACTTGGTACCTCTTTTGAAAACCAAGTTTTTTTCGTTTTCTCGTTGATCTATTCTCAAGCATATTATTTCGACGCTGAACATAAATCGTTGTCTCTTTAATTTTTTGTAGACTAGGTTCTTTTGTTAGATAAAACCCTTTCATTTCTTTTCATTTGGGTACTGTTTTTTTCGACCGATTTTTCTTTTTGCAGATTGGTAACACTTTTCGATTGATTGTTTCAATATATCTTATAAGTATTATCTTATCAAGCTCCAATGAAATACTTGTCCTGTTGTTGATATCAAACATTTCAGCGCTGAACGTAAATCGTTGTCCTTTCAACTTTTTTGCGGACTAGAGGTTTTTGTGTTTGTTATACACCCCTTTTAATTTTTTTCATTTTGACTGTTTTTTTTCGACCGGTTTTTTTTTGTTCTATAATCAAGCACCAATGAAAACTTGACCTGTTATTGATATTAAAAATTTCAGCACTGAACGTAAATCATTGTCTCCTCGATTTTTTTATAAACTAGGTTTATCATTTGTTTGTTATACACCCCATTTTTATTTTTTCATTTGGACCGGTTTTTCTTTTTGCTAGGCTGGTTTTTTTTCAACCACTAACTGCTTTTTTTAAATTTTCTCATGAATCTATTGTCGAGCATCAATGAAATACTTGTCCTATTATTGATATTATAAATTTTAGTCCTGAACGTAACTCATTGGCTTCTTCATATTTCATGTTGTCGAGTAGTTATTTTTCTTATCGAGCAATTATTTTTCTTTAAGAGTCTGTTTTTTTTCATCGGATGCTCCACTTTTTTGGGTGGAGAGGAGGAAGTAGTTTTTTCTAGGGTTTTTTTTTTCTGGTGGGTGTTTGGTAAGTTTCAGGGAACTAGTTTGGCTGGATTGTTTTTTTCTCGAATTTCTTTTTTTAAATCTATTCTCACTTTTTTTCCATGTTTTTTTGGGGGGTAGTAATCAACGGCGTTTTTTTGACAGGGTTTTGTTAAGATTTTTTTTGAGGCAAGAGGGAGTATTCCTTTTTTCGAATCAGGGACTTCTTTTCCTCAAATCTATTCTGGCATTTTTTTGTATGTTTATTTGGGGGTTGTAATTATTTTAGGCGTTTTTTGGCAGGGTTTTGTTAGGGTATTTTTGGCAAAAGGCTTTTTTCCTCAAATTGTTTCATTTTTTTAAAGGGGGGAGGGGGCCAGGGATTTTCCTTTCTGGCCAGGGAGTTTTTTTTCTCAAATTCTCAAATCTATGCTGGCATTTTTTCTATGTTTTTTTGGGGGTATCATTATTTTTTGGGTTAGGGGGGGGATAACTTATTGTGACAACAGATGGAAACGGGAGTCAAACAAATGTACTTGTCCAGGGTTTTTTCCCCGGGGAGGGGACATCTTCCCCTTGTTAAAACCCCTTGATATCACTCTTTTTTTTCTCAACACCTCTAAAGTCTAGAGTTTTTTCGTACTTGCATGATTACATCATGAATTCATTTGAATGACAAATTTATATCTACTGTCCACTCCACTCATACCTGATTAGATAATTAGACTGATCATATACTATAAATACTATAAATTTACTCTTATATGATTCGCTATTACTATGGTAGCGTTGCCGTGTTTTTAAACACTTCAATAGCTAAATACATACATAAAAATTCTGGGAATAATGATCTGCTGTTGGCCGATTAATTTACAACTTGGAAACAAAGTGTTGTTAATTCACTTCGACATTAGAAGAACCTTTGAGGAACAGTGAGTTTAGGAAGTGAATCATAAAAATTTAATGCTTCCTTACCGGCTTACAAGTTGTCCATGAAAATAAAAAAAATATATCGAGAAATCGCAGCAGTATAAATATGAAGAGATTCTCCCCAAGTTATGAATCGATCCGATATACAATTTTGAATAATTATCTTCGTTATTGAGACGATTCGTTATTGAGAGGAGCCCCAAAATTACGATTTTATATAAAAGCAAGATGCTCGAAAGTTGCAATGTATTATCATCGACTCATGAGTTTAATATTCCTTCAAATACCGAACAATATTATTCATATAAAGATTAAGTTTATGGAGACGTGAAAGTTTAGGAGGCAAAAAGATTTTTGTGTGCCGTGATAGAAGAAGACCCCGAGTAGCAAAACTTTCGTTGCAATAAAAAAATTTGAATTAATGGCTCGCCATATTGGAACCGCCATCTTAAATTTCGATATTTTGGGTGCAGATTTGTAGTCAGCGACCCTGAAAACCTCTGAGTACCATATTTTGCTTTCGTCAAACAATTTTTGCATTTGTAGTCCGCCATATTGAATCAGCCATCTTGAATTTCCGAATTTTGAGTGCAGATTTGTAATCAACGACCCCGAAAACCCTCGAGTACAAAGTTTTGAGGTAATTGCACGTAAGGAAAAATAAATGCTCCAAAGTGTCAAATTGATATTTTTTTTACGTGAATTATTCCGTATTTACCGTCTGTCATCGCTCGGAACAAATTTGCGACTCTGACGTACAAATTAGTTCAAATTTTGCCCACGAAGGATCTACAGGAAAGTTCGCATAAAATACGCTGTTTATGCGTCTCACACTTGAAATGATCACACTCATGACCAATCAGAAACTCGATAGCATCAAACGGCCTTTCTTTGTGACATATACAGACACAGCAAACTTCCGATGCAGATTTTTAATCGGTGAACCCGAAAACCCCCGCGTACCAACTTTCGCTTTTCTTGAATGATTTTCGCAGTTATTGTCCGCAATATTGTATCCGCCATCTTGAATTTCGAAATTTTGGGTGCAGATTTGTAATCGGCGACCCCGAAAACCCCCGAGTACCATGTGTTGCTTTCATCAAACAATTTTTGCATTTGTGGTCCGCCATATTGGATCCGCCATCTTGAATTTCTGAATTTTGGGTGCAGATTTGTAATCAGCGACTCCGAAAACCCCCGAGTACTATATTTTGCTTTCATGAAACAATTTTTGCATTTCTGGTCCGCCATATTGAATCCGCCATCTTGAATTTCTGAATTTTGGGTGCAGATTTGTAATCAGCGACCCCGAAAACCCTCGAGTACCATATTTTGCTTTCATGAAACAATTTTTGCATTTCTGGTCCGCCATATTGAATCCGCCATCTTGAATTTCTGAATTTTGGGTGCAGATTTGTAATCAGCGACCCTGAAAACCCCCGAGTACCATATTTTGCTTTCATCAAACAATTTTTGCATTTTTTGTCCGCCATATTGGATTCGCCATCTTGAATTTTTAAATTTTGAGTGCAGATTTGTAATCAGCGACCCCGATAGCCCCCGAGTACAAAGTTTTGAGGTAATTGCACGTAAGGAAAAATGAATGCTTTAAAGGGTCAAATTGATATCTTTTTTACGTGAATTATTCCATTTTTACCGTCTTTCAACACTTCGAACAAATTTGCGGCTCTGACGTACAAATTAGTTCAAATTTTGCCCACGACGGATCTACAGGAAAGTTCGCAAAAAAATATGCTGTTTACGCGTCTCACACTTTACACTGTCAAAACTGCCGTGAAATACAAACTTTCCGTGGTCTTTGTACTGACTGAATGTAGTCACATTCGTGACCAATCGGAACACAGGGAAATGAGTACACTCGTGACCAACGAGAACCTCGATAGGCAGACTGAGGCCTTTCATTGTGACATATACAGACACGTCGAATTCTTCGATGTGTTGGAATTTTTGCATAATCTTGAGCCTGTGCAAAGTTTTTTCTCAGCAAATACGGCATCAATCGTGCTGATTTAAGGCTCAATCGAAAGGTTTTTCCTTAATTAGTCTCGAAACCAATTTTCAAGTCATCATCTGTCTCCTGAGCTTCGTAATTCAAGAAAATGACTTTCAGTTTTTACCCCCACCACCGAAATTTACTTTATTCAGAGATAATATACTCGGGCGAGCCTCGGGCAAGCAGACGACAGACAGAGCTGTCAAATGTACTTGTCCCGAGACTCTACCGAGTCTCTAGATATATAAATAATATATATTCTTTATAGAATATATAAAAATATATATATACAAATTTTTTTCACATTAATTATTCACTATTCACGTGCGCGCGAAACAGGCAGAATGAGCAGCAGTAGAGCGAGAGAGACAGCGCGAGGTGCGAGCAGCTGAGTCTTACTTTAGACATATATATATCGACGCGTCACGAAGCATTCGAGTGAGAGAGACAGCGCGAGGCGCGAATGTGGTAGAGGGACAAAGAGAGCGCGAGCGACAGCTGAGTCTTACTTTAGACATATATATATTTCGACGCATCGCGCAAGCGCAGCGCGCGGAAGGGGGTACAGGTGCCTAGCGAGAACCACTGAAGCCTTACTTTCGACATATATATATGGGTGTGGAATAATATTTTCGATACTGAAAATCGAAAATAATTCGGGTCATAATTTCAGTTCACACACTTCTAGAGGTCGTAGAAAAAAAATCATGGTATCATCGGAATCAAAAAATACGATTTATATTGATGAACTATCGTTAGATTTTCGCTACGTCGACCCATTTTTAAATGGCATCGAGTTGAAGTTCAAACGTAACGGAAAAAGGCCGAATCTCGAGTATAGATACGCGGCGCGACTTGCCTTGGCCGTTCAAACACTTTCTTTTTATTCTTGGCGTCAAGACACTTCTGCGTCTCTAGATGACTTCAGACACGCGGTTTGAGGGTAAGCCTTCTATAAGACTCGTGTTAGAAAGTCTAACTTTAACCATTTTTATCTTTTTTATTTAATCGATGACCTCACCTAAAATTTTGCATGCGTAATTATAAGTATTTTATCTGTGATATACTAAAAAATCATTTTTTTCTGTCCCGAAGGCGTTCATGACCGAGCCTCCTTAACTCGGAAATGATAGGGGGTGGCGCAAAATATCAAGAGGAGAAATTTTCTTATTTTTGAGATTACAACTCGTTCAAATTTTTTCAGATTTTTTTTCAACGTTTTTTTAACCCCCCTCTATCTCGAAATAAAAAAAGTCGATAAAAAAATCTGAAAAAATTTGAACGAGTTGTAATCTCAAAAATAAGAAAATTTCTCCTCTTGATATTTTGCACCACACCCTATCATTTCCGAGTTAAGACACTTGTCTTAATTCTTCTTTCTTCTTTTTCCTTTTAAATTTTTTTTGGGTCCGATACGTGTTTTTGGAGTTGGGCGTTTTTTGACATCTTTTTTAACGTTTCAAATAGCGCGCATGGTCCGCGAGGATTTCTTCCAATCGTTATCTCTATGGAAAATGTAAAGGGGATGGCAGTAGCTTCAATTTCATTTTTTGAAAAGTTGCGTGCGATTTTTTTTTGCAAAATTATGTTATTTTTTTCACAAAAATGACTCTTTTTCGAAAAAGCTTCGTAACTACAAAAACATGAAGTTTCTGTGAAATCGTCAAGAGGATAAAAATAATAAAATAAATAATAAAATAAAAATAAAATAAAAAAAATAAATAAATATTCAACGGAGTTTGATAAATTTTGAACGGCTATCTCGGGAAAACAGTTCCCCACGTGATGTCTACATTTGAAATCGATATGATCATCGATAGCTTCAAAAAAGTGAAATGAAAAATCCATTGTTTAGTTGCAATTTACGGTTAAACTAACAAACATACGTTATTTTTTGATAGACCCTATTTTGTCGAGGAAATAGTGACGCACAACTTTTGTAGGAAACATTTTTTGATAAAATGCATTCTAAGAAAGTTAACGCGGTAAAACCGCGTTTTCATTGTTCAAACAATCTCTCCTACCCAAATCGCGACTCGGATTTTCACGAAAAATTAAGGGCGTATTCAGGGGGGGTCATACTACCCTTAAAAAAAAAATGGCAATATGCTACGTCAAAATGCAAATGACGGTCGATATTTTGTACATTCCAACTGGACCGGTTCAACAACATGACTTTTCATGGATGACCCGTCGAGTCATTAACTCAAAGGAGTATGACTATTGACTTAACAAAAATCGTTCAACTTCATCGCATAGTTGGCAATAGTTCACTTTTTTCCAGTGATCCGTTACGAAATATCAGACTAAAGAAATTTTGAAAATCGCCCCATAAAAGCGAAGCGGCAGTGGCATCTTCACCGCCGCTCGACCTCCGCAAATCAGAGCGCTGCGGCGGTTCGTTCTCCCCGCCGCTCGACCGTCGTCCAATGACGCACGGGTGGACGGGCATATGAATAAGGCTGTCACCGAGCAGCGATATCCTTTCCTTTGGAACGAGCCATACGGCCTGGAAGATGTCTCACCACAGGAAAGAAAAGTGCTTGGAGGAGAATAAGAACGCCGATCAGTCGAAACCTCCTTCGACAGAGAATCCGAAGCTTCCGTCGAATAAACGACACAGAAGCCCAGAGCCGGAACCGCGACGCTTCGCCAGTGCGGTAGTTGACCCGTTGGTCGAGAGAGCGTTGAAGCGCATTAAAACGCTTCCTCGAAACCTGTCCTCGGTTCCATCGTCGCAACGCCAGATCATCGGACTGTCACCGAAAAAGCGGCCGACCATCTTGGCTCGAGAGCCCGCAGCCACCACCATCATCGTCGCTCGATTGAAGCGACAGGTTAGGAAACCTCTGATTAAAATTATCTAGAAGTTTCTCTATCTTTATAAATAAAAAAACGGCCTTTTTCAAGGCCAACAAATTCTAACGTGGGTAGTCTCGAATCATTTCTTGTCTACGTAAAATAAAAGTGTTTTCTACAACAAAAAAAACCATTTCATCACGCCTGCGCCAAAAGTTCAACTTGCCTATTTCGGAAAGTTTAACTTTCGGTGCATGTGTGATGAAATTGCTTTTTTTTCTTTATCTATTTTTCAATCCATATTTATACATATAAAATATTTATTTTAATATTATTTTTATATATTATCTCTTCTATTCTCCGTCTCTTTCCCTGTATACTGTAACGTGACATTTTTGGGCCACGTCACCCGCACGGATTGGTCGACCAGTGGACCGGGGGTCCGGTCCATCGTAACGCCGTTCGACGACTCGTCGTGGAGAGCATTGCGAGGACTCCACTACGCCTAATTGTTTATTGTTAAATTTAAGTTCCCTGAATCCGATTACCTGCGCTTATCGCCAAAATTGCGTCTGGGAGAGAGCGAGAGGCAGCACGTAAAACCCTCTATTATTTTAGGTCACATTTTGTCGCCCTCGTCGGCCGTTCGTCTTCTGCCTCCGCGCCTCAGCTTCGTCACTCTCGACGGGTTCTTTCGTCAGTCTCACCCCCCCAGCCGTTGGGTCTCGTCCACCCGAGTCCAACTTGCGAATGGTCGAAAGACCACGCTGGGTATCGGCCATTTTGAACGCCGTCCGTGGCTTTCTCACCGTCGCAACCGAGAGTTGCCCCGTTCGCCTCCACGTTGCAGGGACTGCAGCCCGTGTGCAACGGCGCCTCGTCAGGTGGGGCCTGGGATTCTCTGGGGTGGAGGTGTCAATTAGCCTGGTGGCACTGTGGGCCCACCGGGACATAAAGGGATGCCTCACGTCCCGAGGGAGGCCTCCCCTCCACCCTTCAGTCGGACATCGGCCGGGTCCCCAAGAGGAAAAGCCCCTGCGGCGTGGAAAGCCCGCTGGAGGTGGGATTGTCGCGAGAGCCTCGTTCGAGATTCCCGCGTAATAATTTCGTCGCGAAGTCGAGAATTTCGGCTAATTCACAGGAGAGGCGCGAGGACTGAGTCTAGCGGTCCTCGAGTGGTGGGGAGAAACAAGGAGAGCACTGAGTCTTGCCGAGGCGCGAGAACAATTCATTCTTCGTAATCGTGTTTCTGCGCCGAGTCGCTGTGTCAACGAGCTCCTGAGCCATTTCAATTAACAACGTGAGCAGAGAATTTCGCCTCGGTAAGCCCGTTCCTTTATTCTTTCCGACTCGTCGGAACATTGGGATCTTTTTAGTGAGTAAATTATTATGTTTTGCCAATTATGATTGGCGTGGAAGAACGACGGAAATAATCGAGCGAGAATGTGGCTCTTTTACCGTCCTTCTTCCTTAATTCTTGTGTTTTATTGAGCCCCAATGAGTCCGTCGAGTCCCCCTTGGTGACTCGCAATATTATTTTAATTTTAATTATAAAATTTGGTGAACTACAACGGAATTTATCGATAATTCCGTTGAGTTATTTTATTGTATTAAATTAACCTGACTGGGCTATAATATTTTGTCATGTTTTCGAGTTACGCGTTCAAGGCCGGCCGCGAGCGCTTCGCGCCGGCTTGTTTTCGTGCTGTCTCTCTCTCACTCGGCCTCGAGTACGTTAGGCATTGTTTCGGTCTTAGATGCCTCGGATTCCTTTATTATTTTCTTTCGCGTGTATTTCGTTCGAATTTCGTACTTCCTTTCCTGGCGAAATATTATTTCATATATGTCGTTTCGTGTGTAATCGGTCTTTTCCCTGTCTTCGGACTTTGGCTACCTAATACGTGTTCGAGCTACCTGAGTTAGTGTCTTGCACACTAACTCCGCTATTATTTCGATTGTTTAGTTAAATTTAGTGTCGCGTCATCGTTATTGCCTGTTTTCGGACTCTCGCTACCTCATATTCGTTCGAACTACCTGAGTTAGTGTCTCACACGCTAACTCCATTATTATTTCGATTGTTTAGTTAAATTTCGTGTCGCGTCATCGTTATTACCTGTTTTCGGACTCTCGCTACCTCATATTCGTCCGAACTACCTGAGTTAGGGTCTTACACGCTAACTCCATTATTATTTCGATTGTTCAGTTAAATTTCGTGTCGCGTCATCGTTATTACCTGTCTTCGGACTCTTGCTACCTCATGTTCGTTTGAACTACCTGAGTTAGTGCCTTGCACACTAACTCCGTTATTACCTCGGTTACTTGGTTGAATTTCGTGTCAAGTCATCGTGATTACCTGTCTTCGGACTTTTGCTACCTGATATTCGTTTGAACTCCCTGAGTTAGTGCCTTGCACACTAACTCCGTTATTATTTGTTTAATTAGTTAGTCGCCGTGTTAAGGATGCCTCGATTACCAGCCTTCGGGCCTCAACTACCTGTGTTTCACCGGTCACTAAAATTTACGTGAATAAATTGTTATATTAAGCTCGAATACTTAGTTTTGGCTATTTTATTTGATCGGACCCGATTCCTTACTCTCGCCCCGAGCCACCCCCTCTACCCTTGAGTATCTCAGTTGAGCTGAGTAGTCGGACCACCCTGGATTCTCGTGGCCCCTTGAACTGCCACGTCCACCGTCTCCGCGCCGGAGTGGACGAACTTAAAGTCGGTTTTACCGACGGTACCTCCGTACCTGGCGCCCAGTCCACCCCGGTCGGGTTATCGTGGTTCAAGGAGGTATGTCGGAGGAGTTCAGAAGGGACAGATGGACCCGAGCCGGGAAAATCGTGTTACAATACATAAAATACCGACAACAATAGGTTCGCGGTCGGTGCGTGGCTCCGGCGATCACACAAGTTAAGCAGCGCTGACTGCGGTCAGTAGTTGGTTGGGTGACCGCTTAGCCATTGTGACGTTGCACAATTTTTATTATACTTACCTCGTTGATCGTGGGGAGGTCAACCACGATATTTGTCCGTCATCATGAATTATTAATTTCTAAGTCCTATTTTGTATTGCGTCTCCTTCGAAATGTCTTTGTAATGAAATTTCCTTCTCGTCAACCATAGAAATGTATTATTCTCCTCGTCAACGGTCCAATAGTATTCTTAAGTCCACAAAAACTCCTACGCCAGCGAAGGATAAAATGACCACCAGGATCCTTCGCCGACAAGACCACAAGGATCTCTAGCCGCAGTGACGGCACTTGAAATATATTGAAAAACGAATAAGAACGAGAACACCGCTAGATCATCGAAGCCGATCACAAGGACCACAGCCATGGAAAATATTCCCTCAACAGTCCTCAAAAACAACAAATCCCCCTCAAAGACACCGTATCCTTCCCACAACTTTTCCCTTCCTAAACTCCCAACCAACGAGTCGAGCCCCACGAGAACGAAAATAAGAGGAATAGAAAAAAGGAACAACTCACCGGGGGTATGGGAAAATCATCCCTTACCCAACAAAAATCCATCGAAGTCCCTGTTGACAGCTGAAGTGTCGAGTCGACGGGCCTAACCTCAAACAACATCGCTACTTCGAGGCCGGAGGTTACATCGAGCGGTCCGGAGATTATCAACAAGTCCCGCGGCGTCAAGGCACTTCATCGAACAAGAAAAGACCACTCAGCACTCGCAATTCCATCGTCGACACCAAAAATCGAAGAGATCGCGATTTTTGGCCAAGTCCACACGCAATCACAACACTTTGTACTAACAACGTGATGACGTCATCCTTTGACACGAACTCCCCAAGCGATTTCAAAAGTCGCGCGTCGAATTTACGAACTCCGAGACCACTCAGCGTTCGTTCGAGAGCAACAGGTGGCGGCACAAGCGCCCCCTTCGTTTCCAGGCAGTGCAAGACAAAGCTCGACTCGCAAGCCCCTCTCTTTCCCTCTACACCCTTTACCACGGAACAAGACCAACTTTGAAATAACGACGATTGTGATTGGATGGTTGTTGCCGGGCCGGCAAAAACAACCGATGAACGACTAGGTAACAAGTCCACGCGAGCGAGGGCTTTGTTGGAGAGCGTCTCTACTTCACTTCACCACGATCCAGCGAGCGGACAGGACGTCTTGGCGATTTTAGAGTTTCTTTGTGCGATTTTCGTAGTAAAAAATTAATAGTTTTGATCGACCACCCGTCTTTATTGGAGGAGAAAGGTGTTTTCGAGTTGACGAGGCGAAATTTTCATCAATTTAAGTCGAAGTAAGTCGTTTTTCGTATTTTTGTGGTCGCGACTTCGCGAGGCGTTGATACGACACGCCATTTTCGTACGCCCGTTCTTCGATCCCCATTTTTGTAATTTTCCTCCCTTTTTACGACATTCTCGAGCCCTTCTGGCCGAGAATAATTGGCGTACGAAATAAATAGTTATTTTGGCGAGATAATAGACGCGACGAGTATCGTGGTAGTAGTAGTAATTGATAGAATTAAGAAGTTACCCATTTTGCCCCGCCTTCCCCTCTTTTGTCTATTGTTCGTTCGAGCATCGTTCGAACAGTCCCTTTTGTATTTTCTTTATTATTTCGGCCTCTCGCAATATTTTATTACGCCGTTTACCATCGCATAATATTGCGAGAGAGAATAAGGCGATTTGCGTGTTAATTGTTGTTCTATTATATTTTATTATTTGTAATTTAGCTAAGTTTTGGCACTATTTCGTCATCTTTTGTTCTATCGTTGTCGATCTCGTTTACAAGTCGAACAAACGATATTTTTCATTTAATTTATTTTTAATTCCGAGACAAGAGTTCATTTATTATTTTTGCGTAATAATTTTTGTATTTTGTGTTATTCCAAATCGTCAAACACGACGATAAATTAAGAAATATTATTTATTTTTCGGACTTCGAATATTTCGAGTCCAAGTTCTTCCCCCACCACCCATTTTTCGTTCACGGGTATTATAAGACGCCCGAGTTGTCAGGAGCCCTCAGCAACTGAGATTATTTCGTCTTTTGCGTTTTCAAATGAAAGCTAGTCCCATTTTTGTATTTTCTGTTAACAATTAATATTTATTTTTGGAAGAAATAAAAGGAGATCGAAAGTTTATGTAACTTTCACGCGTTAATTTATCATAATTAACTGGCGCCCACAATTATTAATTTTTCTTTTGTATTTTTGATTGAATAAATTTGTAATTTCGATTCTCCCCCTTTAATACTCCGGTTTTGTTTTATTTCATTTTTGTATCCTACATTTATTTTCGAAATTTACGTTTTTATATATTCTTATTTATTTTTAGCCAGGAATAATTATTCCTAAAATTATTCCTGGTGAATTTGTGGCAAAATCGTCACACCATATACCGGCGTGTGTATCAATCGGTGAGCGGGAGGTAGTTCTCGCTGAGTCTCTGATGGTGTTAACCAGCTGAAACGCAGTGAAAATATAGCAGCCTGTATCGGCCCGAGTTTTCAACAGTTTCCCTTGGTCCTCGTGCGGATGCGATACAGTAGTGCATTAGGAAAGAGTCGCTGTGGGCAACACTCGAGGGAGGAACTCCAGGAACATTGAAGGAACGCAGGAACAGTGCAGTGCGGAAAAAAGTACAAAATATCGACCGACATTTGCATTTTGACCTAGCATATTGCCAATTTTTTATTTGGTAGTATGACCCCCCCCTGAATATGCCCGTAGTTTTTCGTAAAAATCCGAGTTGCAGTTTGACCAAGAGAGATTGTTTAAACAATGATCACAACTATTCGCGATCACCGCAAAAAAAAGTACCTGCTCATATAATCTTACCCAGCAGGCCCACAACGTATAATAGAATTGAAGTGGTTCGAATTATCAAACATTTTGAGAAATTGATCGATGAAAGAAAAATCGTTAGTAAAAACCATGGTTTTTCGCCAATTAAATATTTTTGCATATAAAAAATAGCAATAATTCCCGAATATATGAACACACCCAGAAAAAAGATTTATTAAAAAGTAACAAAGAAGTATATTTACAATACATTTCTTTGAATTCAATACTTATTTATTGAATCCCAAGAAATATTTCTTCTTTTAAAATAATGATGTTTATTTTTTATAAATATATAATTTTATTTGATTCGTTTTCCGTTAATACGCCTTAGAATAAATAAAACTTTATTTGCCGTAAAGAAAACGGTTCATTTGCGTTGATTTTTTGAATAAATCGTTTATTAAAAAGTAATAAAAAAGTATATTACAATACATTTCTTTGAATTCAATACATTTTGTTATTGAATCCCAAGAAATATTTATTCATTCCGAATAACGAGGATAATTTCTTATAAATATATAATTTTATTTGATTAGTTTTCTAATCATGGAATTCAGAATAAATAAAACTTTATTCGCCGTGAAGAAAACAATTGATTTGCCTCGGTTCTTAAATACATTGGTTTATTTGTTTTAAATAAACCGCCTAGTCAATTTGAATAAACCGCTTATTCGTTTTGTACGACGATCGCGGCGTGCAGTGTGCTCCCCGCTGGGCTCTCGATTTTTCTATTGTTCAACGGTTAAAAGTACATGGTGGAACGGATCGGTGCGCGTTCAACAGTTTTTCGAAGTTTCTAATCATGGATTCAGAAACGGTCAGATTTTTGACCGACCACCGTCTCGACGAGTACGTCAGCATTTTCGCAGGTGAGTATTTTTTTAAAATAATTAATAGTTTTTCTTTTTTAATTGCGACCGGCTTATTCGGGCGTACTGAGGTTAGGTTGCCACCGCGTGGCTAACTTATACCTAACCTCAAAAGTCGTCTTGTTCTCGTTCGAGGCCAATTTTCAATTTAAGATAAAAAATAATGTCATTTTTATTAATTGTTACAGATAACAAAATCGGGACAACAGCAATTCAACTTTTAAGCAGTGAGGACGTTACGGCCCTGATCGAACCGATCGGAGATCGGAAACGATTTGAAAAGGCGTTGGAACAAAAACAGCAGGAAAATCAGCCTGTGTTGGTCGAGGTGCAAAATTTACCACAAGTAAATTTTGACCGTGAACCACCAGAAAAAAAGTTTCACGCCGACGAAGATTTCTGCGAATATTCATTCGTGCGAAGCTTTACGGGCCTACCAGACAATTGGCTCTTAGGCTGTTCTGAGGCGGAAACATTGTCACCAGTCGTAGCAAGTATTGCTGTGCCAGCTACTGGAGTGCCAGCCACCGAAGTGTCAGCCACCGGAGTGCCAGCCACCGGAGTGCCAGCCACCGGAGTGCCAGCCACCGGAGTGTCAGCCACCGGAGTGTCAGCCACCGGAGTGTCAGCCACCGGAGTGTCAGCCACCGGAGTGTCAGCCACCGGAGTGCCAGCCACCAGAGTGTCAGCCACCGAAGCGACAGCCACCGGAGTGCCAGCCACCGGAGTGCCAGCCACCGGAGTGACAGCCACCGGAGTGTCAGCCACCGGAGTGCCAGCCACCAGAGTGTCAGCCACCGGAGTGCCAGCAGCGAACAAACCCATCAAAACAAAAGAGGTAATTCTTTCTATTTTTTTTTCTCTTTGTGTCAATGAATATTTATTTGTGTATATTTTTTTTCTTGTTAAAAAACTTTTTGAGATCGGAGAGCGAGAGTTTTTAAAATTGGGGTTTTACTTATTTATTGAAATTGGGGATTATATATTTATATATTTTTTCTCTTCTTCTCATTTCTTTGATTAAGTTAACAAATTTTTTTCTCTATGTCCTGGCGCTAACCCCTTTATCGTCGCCTATCTTTCGTGCTGTTTTTTCTCTCTTTCCCTCTTCGTTCCTCAATTTTTACTTTCTTTTCTCTTTATCTATTCTTACTCCGTTGTAAATTGACAAACAATTTTGAATTAACTGAGTTTTTGTCTCTAGTCTTTCATTCCCTATTTCATCGGTTCAACTTTCTCTATCCTCGCCTATCTTTCTTGCGCTTTTTTTGTGTCTTTTCTTTCTTTTTTCTGTCTCTCTCCTTCTCTTAAATTCAAAAAATTTGTTCCCTTTATCTATATTCTGTCGTAATTTTACAGACAATTTGAAAGAAGAATTCGTTTTTCTCTAGCCTCCGCGGTTCTCTAATCTCCGTGGTTCAACCCTTCTATCGTTGTCTATCTTTCTTGCTCTATTTTCCTGTCTATCCTCTTTTCTTCAATTTTCATTTTATTTTCTCTCTATTGTGATTTTACAAACAAATTTAAAGTAACAATGTTTTTTCTCTCATCGCCCTTTCTCTATTTGCTCGCTTCAACGCCTTTATCGTCGCTTATATTTCTTGCTTTTTTCTGTTTCTCTTCTTCTTTTCAATTTCAAAAATTATTCCGTCGTTATTTTATAAACTATTCGAATTTGAGAATGTTTTTTTCTACAGCTATCTTTCTCTATTTCCTCGGTTCTACCCCTCCATCGTCGCCTATTTTTCTTGCTCTTTTATCTGTCTCTTTCTTCCGCCATTCCTCAATATTTATTTTCTTTCCCCTCGGCTCACATTCCGTTGTAATTTTACAAAAAATTTTAAATGAACAATGTTTATTACTCCAGTCTCTCGCTCTATTTTTTTTCGCTCCATTCCCTTTATCTTCTTCTCGTTTTCTTACTCTTTCTTCTGTTTCTCTCCTCATCTTTTCCTTAATAAAATTCATGTTTTTTCTCCAGTCTTCTTTTCTCTATTTCCCCGCTTTTTTTATTTTATTCGAAAATCTGACGGAAATTAAATTAGCTTAAATCAACAAATTTATAGTATAATTTCGGAATATTCATTCAGATTATAATTTTACATAAAATGCTGCAGGATTTCGCGGTCTTTTTAAAAACCTGTGAAGATGGTCGGACGGTGCTCAATATTTTTGAGAACCTAGGCAAACTAAACCGACAAGCGCGTAATAAATTAACGTCGGCGATTTATTGTAAACTCCACGCTGATTTCGGAGCTGGAGTGAACAATTCCCATTACGAAGCATTTGCGAACCTTATCCCACAATTGTTTCCCCAGGAATCATCGGTATACACCTTAAACCTTATATTTATTAATGATAATACCTCATACCGGTATTCCCATTACATAATTTTTTTGTTAATTTTTAATTTTTTTTTTTATTCAAGGAAATTTACTATGTAGCTCCATACGCGGAAGGAAAAAATCAGAAAATTTCAAAAGGCAAACTGCCATACAAACATCGTAATATGAGGACAGCTGGAAAAAAAAATGGCTCGATTGATATTAAAAAAGCGGACAAAAAACGTTCATTGAGCCCGAGTCATTCCGAAAACCGTAAGTACAATTGATGTTCCGAAATAATTTTCCCTTTTTGAGCAGTTTTTCAATGTAATATGTTTATATTATAGTGCTCTCTGAAACGGAGTTGGTCGAAAAAAGAACTTGGCTGCTACACTATTCTGAACCGTGGACCAAAGTTCTTGCACTCTGGCATCAAACGGCACCAAACAGGCTCCAACAGCTGAAAGACGAGACAACAAATGGTGTCACTGAAATTTTCAAAGAGTGGCCACTATACAAGGCGCCATTGGGATACACTTTGGTGAGTTTTATATGGGATTCCCTTTGACGGTCAATAATAATTCTGATTTTTCTATATTTTCTTATTTTTATTTCAGATCGCGATCGATTTCAAACATCTGTACGAAGATAAGGAGTTGGCCTTCCTCAATAATTGGCCAGCACGCCGCGAAAAGATCGTAGAGGTTATGAGGCAGCGACTCAGTGCTAAAGACCGCAAATTCCTGAGTGGCACAACAGATGGTAAGTACGCTTATCCGAAATAGTCCAACTTTCGGTTCGTATAAATTTTTTTTTGCTTGTAACTCCTCTATCCTCGTCGATCTTTCTTGTTTTTTTTCTGTCTGTCTGTCTGTCTCTCTCTCTCTCTCTCTCTCTCTCTCTCTCTCTCTCTCTCTCTCTCTCTTTTCCCTGATGAAATTTATAATATCTTTCCACCACAGTCTCTCTATTTCCACGGTTGAACCCTGTAGCTTCACCTATCTTTCTTGCACTTTTTTTCTGACTCTCTCCTTCTTCAATATTTATTTCATTTTCCCTCAGCTCGTATTCCGTTGCAATGTTACAAACAATTTTTAATTGAGAATGTTTTTTTCTCTAGTCTCCTATTCTGTCTCTTTCTTTCTCTTTTCCTTTATGAAATTGATAATGTTTTCTGTAGTTTTTCTTTCTCTATTTCATCTCTCTAGCCCCTTTATCCTCGCCTATCTTTCTTGCTCTTTTCTGTCTTTCTCTTTCTTGTTCCCCCAATTTTTCTTTACTTTTCTCTCTATTCTTACTCCGTTTCAATTTTACAAACAATTATAAAATAACAATGTTTTTTTCCACTTCCTCGTATCAGCCCCTTTATCGTCGCCTATCTTTCTTACTTTATTTTTCCGTTTTTCTTCTTCTTTTCTCCTCAATTTTTAAGCGCTTTTTCCTCTATCTGTATTCTATTATAATTTGGCCAACGAATCGAAATTTGAAATGTTTTTTCTCTAGTCTCTTTCTCTATTCCCTCGCTTTTCGCCCTTTATATGCGTTTCTCTTTCTTATTTCTTTTCTGTCCCTTCTTCTCCGACCCTCAATTTTTTTCTATTTCCTCGTATGAGCCCCTTTTACGTGGCTTATCTCTTTTGCTCTTTTTGTTTGTCTCTCTTTCTCTTTTCCATGAAATTTATAATGTTTTTCCTCTAATGTCTTTCTCTATTCCCTCGCTTCTTGCCCTTTATCTGCGTTTTTCTTTCTCATTTCTTTTCTGTCCCTTCTTCTTCGACCCTCGATTTTCCTTTCCCTTACCCTCTATTCTTTGAAATGTAATTTCGTTTAAAATTCATTAGGTTCCGAAGATACTACGATTCTACGTTTGTTGCCAGCAATTTTACCACCCACGATAGTTCGGGAAGGCAAAAAATCGTTCAAGCCTACCGTTCTTGAGTCCCAGGATCAGTTCGTTCTACATGTGAAGGTATTTTATTTTCATTTTCTTAATATCTATTTATTATTATTTGCTATATCTGGATAGTTATTGTTGAAAGTTAATTCAAAATATAATCGATTTTTCAGACAGCCGGAGATGCTACCATTGCATTGCAACAGAGGAAAAAAAAATTTGAAAAATTGCAGCGATCCCTGCAGCCTCTCGTCATCGTTGTCGGAGAGACTGAGACCGACATCAAGAACTCGTACATAGTCATCGAGGGTACAATGTACCGTTTGGATAGTCCACTGTCTGCCATCGATATTTGTTTTAAAGCTTTCCACGTCCTCAACTTGGAGTATCCAGTTGAAGCAGTGAACGTTTGGATATTTATACAAAGGTATTTTTATAATATAACGGAAAAAAATCAAAAAATACCATGTTGCGTTAGAGCGCTTATCAGCGAACTGTCATAGGCTATAAGCGATTCGAAAAAAGTGATAGAGCGAAAAATATATATACGTGTATATACATATATATGCAAACACTTTAAACTGTTCTTTCAAATAGGAACAACCCAACTTGAATTATTCCATAATGTTCTTTTGTTACTTCTTTTTTGCGGTTCAGTGACCACTGTGATATGCTTATATATATATATATATATTTGGTTTTTTGAAGATAGTGTTCAAAAAGATTGAACCATTGTTATAATTTATATTATTATAAGCTCATCATAATATATTAAACTATTTTTTCAAATGTGGCACAAGCAAATTTGAATTTTTCTATATTATTCTTTTGTATCTTTTTTTTGGCGGTTCAGTATTGAGTTTTGATACACTTCAATATGTATTTTTGTTCTTTCAAAGATACTAATGACAAGTGCAAGATTCCTTTTGACAAAGCGGAATCCTTATTTTGGCACATACAAGTCCATCATTTTGATTTGAATCGATATGTTTGTGTTCAAAATGATTGTGGGCGAACATTTCAATTGTTTCACTGTTTCAAACGACACGTAAAAAATAAGCACCCTCCAATACAAGTCGCACATCATCAGCAACAACAAGCTTTTCAACCAGCAGTAGCTATTGAACTTCCCGATGAAAACCCCGAAATGATAGCTGAAGCAGTCGCGTTAGCAAATATAGATTTACAAAATGAAAATCACTGCGAGAATACTTTAAAAAAATTAACAAATTCACACGTTTCGTATTTACATACAGAGCAAACGTTGACGCGTTCCGCAATACAAGGTATTCTGAATAACGATGCCAGTTTATTAAGTCATATCGGGACGCTCCTTGAAAATTTTGTATCACCAACCGACGAAACAAAAGAGAGTTTTCAAAATATTTTAAAGTTTTTAAATAATCCATTTCAAAATCAAGCGACCGAATATAAAAGAATGGAGTTTTTGAAAAAATCAGGATATTACATCCCGCCTGAAACTATTTTCATCGGTCAACGAATTGACGAAAAAGTAATCGCCGGTGAAATCGTTAATGTGCCGATAGAAGTTACTCTTTCTTTCGTACCATTGCGTCAACTTTTTAAAGCAGTTTTTAGTAGAGCTAACGTTTATGAAATGGCAAATTCTTATTTGAATCAAACTCGCGATAACATAATCGAAGATATTTCACAGAGTGATTTTTGGAACGCAAAAAAACAGCAATTCGGTAATAAATTCGTTGTTCCTTTGTATTTGTACTATGACGAATTCGAGTGTAATAATCCATTAGGATCTCACGCTGGGGTTCATAAATTAGGCGCAGTATACGTTAGTCTTCGCTGCTTTCCTGTCAAATTCCAGTCTCGATTGCATAACATTTTTTTAGCATTACTTTTACACTATCCGGATAAAGTTGAGCATGGTAATCGCGTTTTTCAAGTTTTGGTAGACGAATTAACCTTTTTGGAAACAGAAGGAATTCGCGTTGAGCTTGAAAATGGTGAAATACGTCACATTTATTTCTCATTAGCAATGATTTTGGGCGATAATGCTGGATTAAATTCCATTCTCGGCTTTTCAAGTTGTTCTAGTAATTATTTTTGTCGAATATGTCGTGGACATAAGAGTCGTTTGTCGAAAAATACGGAAGAAAATCGAAGTTTATTGCGAACGCGTCGTAGTTACGAAAATGATTTGCAAATTAAAGATTTTACGTTAACGGGAATAAAAGAAGATTGTTTATTCAATGCAGTCCCATCTTTTCATGTCACCGAAAACTACGCTGTTGATGTGATGCACGACATATTGGAGGGTGTAGGTAATTTTGACATGACGTTAATAATCGATTACTACATTACAAATAAAATTATATCGTTAGAAACATTGAACGCGCGCATTCAAAGTTTCGATTACGGTTACATCGAGCGAGGAAACAAACCCCCCCTTATTACGCACGATATGATAAAAAATAAAAAATTGAATTTCAAGGCAATCGAAACGATGTGTTTCATTCGCAATTTCGGACTCATGATAGGCGATTTAATCGCAGAGGACGATAGTGTTTGGGATCTCTATATTACGCTTTGTCAAATAATGGATCTTGTCCTTGCCCCACATTATCAAATTGGTAGTCATATTTTTTTAAAAAATCTTATACAAGAGCATCTCATTTTGTATATTGATACGTGTAAAAAGGTACCGCGATATCAATCTCTAAGCCACGATCTCAAACCCAAACATCATTATATGGTACACTATCCGAACATTCTTTCGCTAGTAGGTCCTCTTCGTAATTTTTGGTGCATGCGTTTCGAAGCTAAGCACGATGAAGGAAAAACTATAGCTGCAATGACCGGTAGTCGCATCAATATATGCCAATCAATTGCACTGACTCAACAATTACGACTCGCTTATCGACTTTGTAGTAGCTCATTATTCCAAGATGACCTTGAGAAAGGTTCTCGAGACACTTCCGGTGACTACTACGCATTTGATAAAAGCCACGATACATTTAAGTGGGTTAAATTTAACGGTTTATTGTACAAAGCTGGCCAAACGGTTTTGTGCATAAGCATCGAAAATGATTTGCCGGTTTTCGGTTTGATATCCCAACTTTTTTTTCATAACTCAGTTTTATTTTTTTCATTTAAATATTTGTATGTTCACAATTTTGATGAACATACACATTCTTATGTAATTGATGTGTCCACACTTCACTTACCACAAGTACAACATACATCGGTGTTGAATGTAACCAACTCGACACCCATGTATCTCAGAAAGATTTCCGGTAAATTTTTATTAGTATTACCGTACGCTCTGTAAAATTTTTGTAATCGCCGATTATTAATGTAATAAAAAACTTAATTACAATTTTCTTCGTTCATCTTTTTAAATCCCTCTACTGCTAAAATAAGTTCATTTGTTAAAAATAAATAAATTTATTTGTTAACAATAAGTAAACTCATTTATTTAGATTAAATAAATGTGTTTGTTAAGAATAAATAAATTTATTTATTTAGAATAAATAAATTTATTCATTTAGAATAAATAAATTTATTTGTTTAGTATGAATAAATTATTTACTTCAAGTAAATAAATATATACTTAAAAATAAATGAAATATTTATTACATTCGAATAAAATTTCTATTTACTTTGAATAATCCAGAAGATTTGTTTTTTAAATAAATAAATTTTTTTGGAACAAATAAATGTCTATTAGGTTGGTACATAAATAAATAAATTTTCTTCAATTTAATAAATTTTATTGATTTTTAATAAATCTTTTTTCTGGGTGCAGAATTTAAATTTTTTTCAACAGTCTAAAGGGGCTTGACGGGCCGCAGACTTAAAAAATAGAGCTCGAATATATTATTTATAGCGCGAGAAATAAACATTTTAGCCCTGAGCGGAATAATCATCGTTCTAATTAATGTTTATACAAAATTCAAATTTCACAGCATTCGTAACAACTTTGTTCATCATATTCAAAATAATATAAACCTTTCTAATAATGAAACTCGGTGTCTATACGATGTTAACGAACTCTTTCGAGCACCTATCAGCGGGCCGCACTATCGATACGCCCGGGCGGTGTAGTGGGGGCAATGTCGTAAAACATAGTTTAGACTCTGAAGTTAATTACAGAAAAAGTTTGTATTATATTGACTATGATGAAGAAAAATGTTACGAATGCTGTTGAATTTGAATTTTGTATTAATATTAATTAGAACGATAATTAATCCGCTCAACGCCAAAATGTTCATTTCCCGCGCTGTAAATAATATATTCGAGCTTTTTTCTTATTCCACTCTGTGTCTTGTCAAGACCCTTTAGAATCTTGAAGAATTTCTTAATTATTTTCATAATTTCAAGAGTCATTGCTATTTGTTTACAAGCAAAAAGTTTAAATTGGCGGAAAACAAAGATTTTTACTAATGATTAGTCTTTTATCGATCAATTTCTCAAAATGTTTGATAATCCGAACCATCCTAATGTTTTTCTACGTTGTGGGCCTGCTGGGTAAAGATTTATGAGCAGGTCCTTTTTTTGCGAAAATCGCGAATTGTTGCTAAAATATTCAACGGAGTTTGATAAATCTTGAACGGCTATCTCGGGAAAACAGTTCCCCACGTGATCTCTACATTTGAAATCGATATGTTCATCGATACCTCCAAAAAAGTGAAATGAAAAATCCATTGTTTAGTTGCAATTTACGGTTAAACTAACAAACATACGTTATTTTTTGATAAAACCTATTTTGTCGAGGAAATAGTGACGCACAACTTTTGTAGGAAACATTTTTTGATAAAATGCAGTGGGATCTTCACCGCCGCTCAACCTCCGCAAATCAGAGCGCTGCGGCGGTTCGTTCTCCCCGCCGCTCGACCGTCGTCCAATGACGCACGGGTGGACGGGCATATGAATAAGGCTGTCACCGAGCAGCGATATCCTTTCCTTTGGAACGAGCCATACGGCCTGGAAGATGTCTCACCACAGGAAAGAAAAGTGCTTGGAGGAGAATAAGAACGCCGATCAGCCGCTACCTCCGTCGACAGAGAATCCGAAGCTTCCGTCGAATAAACGACACAGAAGCCCAGAGCCGGAACCGCGACGCTTCGCCAGTGCGGTAGTTGACCCGTTGGTCGAGAGAGCGTTGAAGCGCATTAAAACGCTTCCTCGAAACCCGTCCTCGGTTCCATCGTCGCAACGCCAGATCATCGGACTGTCACCGAAAAAGCGGCCGACCCCCTTGGCTCGAGAGCCCGCAGCCCGATGGAGCTCCTGAGCCTTCGAAGGATATGTCGACTCTTTTCAACGCTGAGGGAAACTAGGGACGGCGGTACTTCAGGTGAGTTTTTAATTCACCCTGACTAATACCTCCTTCTGTCCGCTAATTACCTCTCCTAATTCTTTCCTGAACTAAAGTCCTGACGCAGAATCCCTAACCCCGGTCTATTCCCAATGATCAGTTTCTCCTTCGTCTCCGCACTAAGATCCTGTGGTGACACTTAATTTTAGTGCCAAGACGTTAAAAATTTCCTGTCATCCAGAAGTTGACCTTTTTCCTTTCCGCTCCTTGCCTTTATATTTCCTCATTCCATCCTTTCCTTATTCAAGAAAGATTTCCCTCTATCTGTTTGTTTATTAACTATTTGTATATTTATTATTATTAATTTGTTTATTATTTCTTTTTGTTTCAGCTTTCATTCTGGAGATGGCGTTTCCTGAATCTCAGGTGGCACCCTGACCGTTGGGGCTTCGCCCCAGAGAGTGCTCCGTTACATTGTCCCCCTGAACCCTTGTCGCAGCGCAGCGACAAGACAAGGGTTCATTGCTTCTCTTCGCCAACGATATATATCTATTTTTTTTTTCTCTTTTTATATTATTATTATTTTTTTTTCTTTAATAAATTGTTTTTTTTTCTTTTCTTTTTTTTTTTTCAGTTTTTCTTTTCCTTTTTTCTTAATTCTAAAGGGTTTTTGATAAAATTATTGAGCCGACACTTTTCTTTTGTATTTTTTTTTCTTTTATTCTAAATTTTCTTTATCCTGAGGCGTTTGACATGTATCCGTCAGATTCTTCGTCGTTTGACTCCGATGCCGCCATTATTCCCCAATTTACCGGGTCTTCATGTTCTTCGAGCTCCAGGTCGCTGTTCTCCCCCTCCGTCTCACTTTCTACGTCTCTCGTTGATTCAATTTCTTCGCGACTCTGTTCCTCATTCTCTTCGTGCGAGAAATCCCTGAATTTATGATTTTGATAGGTTCTACTGTTCACCATTGGTCCCTCGTTTTGGAAGTGAAATCGCTGTGGGCGATCGGTTTTTTTTCCTGCTCCGAGGGCCTCTATCATGTCCTTGTAGTTCACAGGATGGCGTGTGGTTTCAAGGTCAACCCAGATGGCTTCGGTTCCCGTATTTTCTTTGAGTACCTTCATCGTGAAGGTTTCGTTGTTGACCCATTCTCTCACTGTATTTTTTTGTTTCGCCGTGTACGTTCGTCCCTGCGTTGGGATTATCCCCTTCACACTACAGATAATTGCCTGTAGTGGTACGTGAAGTGTCCATTCGGGAGTGGTGAAGCACTCCTCCAATTCCACGTCGATTTCGCGCCCAAAATCTCCGATCCATACCATAATTTTTTTTTCTTCACTTCTCAGGATAGTCGCCCTGTGAAATACGCCGTCTTCCTTGTATAGGTTCGCCTTTCCTATGACCACTTCCTCCTCCACGCATGGGTGTATTTCGTTGTCGTCGTCCGTTAATTTTTGAATCTCGTGCATGAGACGTCCGCAGAAATCATGATTCGCTTTTATTTGTACACAAATTTTTTCTGGGGTGATTACGCCGCTGATAACGACGTCCTCGTATTGTCCTTCGAGCTCCGCCACGTTGAAATTTTTGTATGTTCTCATTTTTTAAAAGCAATTCTTTTTCTTCGATGTTCACTCTATGACTTTTCGGATTATAATGGCCGATTATCTTTCTATTCCCTCCTACCTCGGTTCTTCTTTTATAATTATGATTATAATCCCAACGATTGTCCTGGGTACCACTTCCGGACTTCTTCGTCGTTCAATTCTTTAATTGTCCATTCTTCTTCGGTTTTTTCTATTTGGGCGTTTGTCTTCTCGATATTTTTCTTTTCAGCCTTTTCCCTCCTTTTCTGGGCTCTTCTTTTCCGCTGTCTTTCTTTACTTGGGGTTAATCGTTTAATTTCTTTTTGATTTTCCATTTCGTTTGCCTCTTTCAATATTTTAAAATTTTCCGTTGTATAGACTATATTCGGTTATTTCTGGGACTGAAAAGAGGTAGTTCTCTCATTTTTCTGTCCTTATATGGCATCTCATTTCCATAGATCCTATCAGATGTCGCGCTTTATTGATTTGTTATCGATTATCCTTTAATACGCTTATCGCTCGTGACGTAATGTAGCGCCACTTTCTCCTACGTCGTCCTTTGATTGATTGTCGTGACGTAGCGCCATCTCCCGACTTTCGTCCTCTCCCTTTTCTAACGTTCCTTTTTTGCAATATCTCTTTAATAAATATCCATGAAATTTTCCTCGATCCTTTTTTGTTATTGGGTCTTTGAGTAAATAGGTGGCGACTCCGACACACTTATGGATAACATAAGGTCCTTCATATAAAGGTAAGAATTTTGCGGTGATATTTTTGCTTGGGTCTGACACGTTCAATGCACGTACTAGGACTAATTCTCCTTCTTCGAAACTTGTTAATTTGTGTGTTGCATTAAATCTCTCAGCTCTCAATTGTCCCTTTCTGGTTATTCTTTCCTTGACTACTGCGATTTTATCGACATGTTCCATTTCATCGATATCTTCGTCCTTTAGGGCGGTAATCCAATTTCTCCATACTCTATACGGTCTTTTTTTTGTTTGTAATTCTGTTGGGGTTATCTCGGTAGTCTCGTGATGCGTATCATTGATGCACGTCTCGATAATTGGTAGCCATTTTACCCATCCTGTATGTTTTTCTTCCAAGAATGTTCGAAAAAATCGCGCCAGTTCTCTATTTACTCTTTCCACTATGTTCCCCTGTGGATGGCGTATTGACGAGAAAATCCCTTTTACCCCTTCTTTCTCCAATTGGTTAAGCCACAATTTTGAGGTAAATTGGGTCCCATGGTCGAATTGGATCCTTTTTGGTTTACCATACTTTGGGATATATTCGTGAAATATTTTCCGAATCGTTGTCGTTGCATTTGCCTTTTTTAATGCATATAATTTTACGTATTTTGTGAAAGCATCAATCGTCACGAGAATATGTTTTACTCCTCCTGATGACGCTGGTAGTGGTCCAAAAAAATCAATCGATAGAAGGTCCCCTGGTCCATCAGGTATAATGTTTTGTTGTTTGGCATAGTTTGTCTGTGTTGGAACCTTATTTCTCTGGCATTTATCACATTGCGACGTGATTTGTCTGATTCTTCGTGCCATATGTGGGTACGTAAAATCTTCGTCAAGCATTCTGAATAATTTCCGTGCTCCAAGGTGCCCGTACATTTTGTGGGTGTCTTCAATAAGGCAGTCTATCATTACATTTGGTATCATGATTTTCCATTTTCCCTTTTTCGTGTATTTCTGTAGACAGTGTTCGGTGACTCTGTTTTTCGGGAATTCTTGTGGTTTTTCCTCAATGCTTTTCCATAGTTCATTTAGGGTTTTGTCTTCTCTCTGGGCTTCTCCAAAGTTTTTTAGGTTCTCTTGTAATTCCTCGCTCATTTCTGCTGCTAGCATCATCGCGATTGTTATCCATTTTTGTTTCTCCGTTCCATCCTTGTTATGAGGTCGGCTGAGCATGTCTGCTACTTGGTTTCTTTTTCCGGGGCAGTGTTCTATCTCAAGATCATAGGAGAACTCTCACTTGTACGAGAAGTGCCCATCGTAGTAACCGGTCCCCCACAAATCTGCATGTTTTCATAAATGTGAGGGCTTTATGGTCCGTGATTATTTTTATTTTTGCTCCCAATAAATACGTCCGAAACTTTTGTAGTGCCCAAACGATTGCCAATAATTCCTTTTCTGTCGTTATATATCCCAATTCCGCATTTTTGAGAGTTCTGCTTGCGAAGGCTATAACTCCTATTTCTCCATTTTCGTCTTCTTGTCCAAGAACAGCTCCTAATGCGTAATCACTCGCATCTATCGTTAGGATATACGGTTTAGTTGTGTCCGCGTGCCTAACGATAACACTTTCCGTGAACAGCTGTTTGACCCTTTCAAACGCTTCTCTCCTTCTTTCGTCCCAATTCCATTTTTCATCCTTTTTTAGGAGTTCTAGCAGTGGGACTGTCTCCTGAGCATGTTTGTTTGTGAATTTAGTGTAGAAATTGATGAGCCCAAGAAAACCCCTTAATTGTTTCAAGTTGGTTGGTATCGGAAATTCGTGTATTGCCTTTATCTTTTCTGGTTGTGGTTTAATTCCTTCTGTTGTTAAAATATGACCTAGAAATGCGACTTTTTCGTGAAAGAATGTCGATTTCTTAAAGTTGAGAGTCATGCCATGTTCGTGTATCCGTTGGAACAATTGTTCGAGATGCCACAGATGTTCCTCTGGGCTCTTTGATATACATAGTAAATCGTCCACAAAATTAATGACGAAATTTCCGAGATTTTGCAGGACAATATCGAGTCCTTTAATCAGGCTGGCCGTACTTGATTTTAAACCAAACGGCGTTACTGTAAATTGATAACATTTTCCTTCATGCATAAAAGCGGTGTATTTCCTTGAATCTTCGTGGAGAGGAATTTGCCAAAAACTACTCGTCATGTCCAAACTTGACATAACTTGAATGCCCCCACATCTTTGGAATATCTCCTCTGTTGGAGGTGGTGAGTCATGATCCTCGACTAAATATTGATTTAGTTGTCTTGCATCTAAACACAATCTCACTGATCCATCTTTCTTAATGACCGTGACCATTGGATTAATAAATCTGCTAGCTGTTCTTTCAATTACTCCATGTCTTAGCATTCTCTGAATTTCCCTGTTAACTTTCTCCCTGTATTGCATTGGGATTGCGTAAGAGCGATGCATGTAGGGTTCCGGATCTTTCATTACTAATTTGTGAACATATGCGGCCATCTTTCCAGGTCTTTTCGTAAAGATGTGTTTGTATCGGAAAATTAGATCTTTAAATACCGATCGGAGCTGTTTGGGCATTCTTTCTGTTTCATTTAATTTCTCTTCGACTTGTTCTTCAGTTACTTCTTCATCATTTATCTCTTCGTTTTGTTCGATGGCTAACAAATGGTGTTGTATCTCCTCTCGAGTCTTAAATTCCATTTGATTTTGAATTTCGCTCGTCTCTTTCCAGAATCCATTTGTGAGTACTGCTATTTCTTTCTTCTTCACCCGGATTACTTCAGCTTCCCCATCGACTTGTACTTTCAGTCTAATCATTCCGTCAATACCCAACAGTGCGTCTCTTCGAAGTTTCGGTACAATCATCAGTTGTAATGTTCCATGGTTACCATACATTTTGGCTTCCACCATAATTTGGCTTTTTATTCAGCTTTTATTTCCGCTAAAAGCTCCTTGTACCTCTCTTCCGACTACTGGTAACTTCGGACGCCCCTTGAATTTTTCTTCATTTGCTTTAAAAAATTCTTCCGATAAACATGATATTTCGCTCCCACTATCCACCAGGATGTTCGCTTGAATTCCTTCTATCATGATCTTTATAACTGGGCACTTTGGGTATACTTCGTTATCTCCAATTTTTATTAATCCCTCGTCCATCAAATAATCCCTCGGGCTTTCAAAAGTTGCTTGACATAATTTTTTCTGGCTCTTGCCCTTAATTTGCCCTTTTTCTTTTGTTTCGAGGCCCTCGACCGAATGAATGTTGTTTCCATTGTCTCTTTCCGTCTTTTTCTTGTTCCTCTTTCTTGTCCGTTTGCTTTCATTGCGTTTCTGTCGTTGTTTGGCTTCTTCCAGGGCTGTTTGAATCATTTCTTTCTCCGTTGCGCCTCGTTCTAGCTCTCTAGTTTTCTCAAGGGCCATTGTTTCGGGCGCAACGTTTATGCGTTTCCCTGGTCCTGTTGTATCGGTACGTACGGGTTTGGTTGTCCGACATATGGTCCTCCTTGGCCTCCTGGATTTTGGAGTTCTGGTTTTAGTACTGGAGGTGGTTGTTGAGGTAGGCTTGGGCCAGGGTTTTGCCATGGGTTTGAGGTTCTGTTTTCTCTGCCCCATTGCTGCTGGTTCTGGGATTGTTGGTTTCCCCATTTTTGTTGGTTTGTTCGTTGTGGTTGCCAGGGTCTCCCATTCCATCCATTTGGTGCCGGTGGTCCATTTTCTCTATCGTTTAAATATCCGGGCGCTCGATTGTCCCCCGAACCCTTGAAATCGTTTGCTCGGTTTTGGTATTTATTGCTACTTCCTCCAAAATTCATTCTTGGGACGCTCCTCTGCGCGTTTAACGGTCCTGAACTTTCAAGGCCTATTTGTATCGCCGACCGGACCGTTTCATTAAAATGGTTTCCCAGGTATCGGATTATCTCCTCATTCGTGAGATTTTTACTCAAATCCTTCGCATTTCCAAAAATTCTGGTTGTGTATTCAGCCCTCGTTGCCTTGTGGCCATCTAATTCGTACGCTCCGAATTCAAGATTCCGGCTAATTTTATCTTGAATCTCCCGACTCCAGTATCGTTGACGGAACTTTTTCGAGAAATCTTCTATGGTATAGACCTCGTCTTCGATGACCCTCCACCAATCCTTTGCGGCGTCTCGAAGAGATTGACTCACAATGTAGTGTAAGTCTGTATTTCCCGTAATTCGCCAAAACTGTTCAAATTCTTTCAGGTACCTTATTGGTCTTTCTCTTCCATCCCCGTTAAATATGGGTGGTTTTTGTTTTGCCGCATACGCCTGGCTCACATTTAATCCCCCTTGGCTTATGTTCATTGTTTGGGAAAGTTTATTTCTGATCTCTTCTTCGCAGCTCTCAATCCTTTCCTTATTTCTTTTTGCCAGGGTTAAGGTACCCTTCGGTATCTCGTGAAACTGTGAGATACTGCTCATCGCCGCCTGAAGTTTTTTTTCCAGATCGTCAAAGTCCGATCTTCTGTCGTTGTCCAACTCCTCCAGATTTGCCTTCATTGTATCTTGTGCTATGGTTATCTTTCTGTCCGTTTGGACAACAACCCTGTCTAGTTCTTCCTGGAACTCTCGCCGTGACATTTCCTGGGTTCTCTTGCATCTCATGACGCATTTTTCGTCGAGGCTCTTGATATCGTCGTTCGTGAGTATTCGTTCTCGATTTTGTTCATTTTTTAATTCTTTTATTTCCCTAAGCATAACTTTAATGGCCTCATCTATCTCAATTTGCAAATTTTTTGTTGCTTCATGTTCCATTAACTCGAAAGTTCTATCTTCGACATTTGTTTCCTTAATTATCGGGTGTATATTCGATAGCCTACCCATTTCCGGTTTCTTTTTCCTAGCTGCTTCTATTTGTATTTCAGCCGACGTTGATTCCCATTGTAGAGTGGGATCAATTTCCTCGTTATCTGCCATTTTCTAAATTTTTCCGCAATTGTCCTTTTTATATCTAATTTATTTAACAGTTTCCAACTGGATTTGTCTTTAAGTTTTTCGGGCCCCACGTTGGGCGCCAAATGAAACGTTGTAGGAGTTTCAATACTTGAATAAAGGTTCGAAGCACGAAAATAAGGATTAAAGAAGTATAAATCTTGTGTTGGAATCTGTTACATAAATTATTTATTCAATTAAAACACGAATTTCCCTTTTTACAACGATATTTGGACAATCACTGATTTATCGATAATCGACGTTCGCAATTGATTCATAAAGTTTTGAAAACGCGCCTTTACCACTGTCGCTCGTTGCGCTGTGTGTCTCTATCTCACCGTTCGATCGGTGGCGCCGCTGATCTATCGGGTTCGCTCGATGACAGTTTGTCAAGATGGCCGCCGCCTTGTTTATATCCTGTGTACTCGCGTTACAAATTTCTCGTGATTTTACGTGTTTTTACAATGTTTAGGTGTTTTCGAAGACCTGCGTTTGTCGGTGTGGGTGAGATTGACCAAGTGGTGTAATTTTAAGGTGTTTGGTGTCGAATTATGTACGTCGCGAGGTTTTCTTCGTGAAATACGGTGCGGATTGCGTTTCCGGTTTCTTGCGTTTTTATTGTTTACGCGTACAGTTAAAATTTCGGTGTTTCTCAGTTTTCTCAGGTACCTACGTTTGTTCGTTCACCTGTTTCGAACCCGGCTGTGTAAGTTGGCTGGGGTCTGTCAAAATTTATAGTCTTGACAGCTGATTGCGTTCGTGAAGCGGTCAGGTTGGGTATCGGGCTTGTATTTGTTTTCGTGTTCGTCTTTATTCTTGCTAATTTCTTTAATGATTCCTTTCCTAAAATTTTGAGGAGCGATCCTCGTTTTTTGCCTTCTTTTCTTTCCTAATTTCTAATGCTTTCCCACTCCGTCTTGAATGGATCTGTGAGTGTTCTTTTTCCCTCTTTCCCTCCTCAACCTTGTTTCCCCTTGTGATCGCTTGGCTTGCTTTATTAATGTAATTATGATATCCCCTAACAGGTTACTCCCGATGGAGCTCCTGAGCCTTCGAAGGATATGTCGACTCTTTTCAACGCTGAGGGAAACTAGGGACGGCGGTACTTCAGGTGAGTTTTTAATTCACCCTCACTAATACCTCCTTCTGTCCGCTAATTACCTCTCCTAATTCTTTCCTGAACTAAAGTCCTGACGCAGAATCCCTAACCCCGGTCTATTCCCAATGATCAGTTTCTCCTTCGTCTCCGCACTAAGATCCTGTGGTGACACTTAATTTTAGTGCTAAGACGTTAGAAATTTCCTGTCATCCAGAAGTTGACCTTTTTCCTTTCCGCTCCTTGCCTTTATATTTCCTCATTCCATCCTTTCCTTATTCAAGAAAGATTTCCCTCTATCTGTTTGTTTATTAACTATTTGTATATTTATTATTATTAATTTGTTTATTATTTCTTTTTGTTTCAGCTTTCATTCTGGAGATGGCGTTTCCTGAATCTCAGGTGGCACCCTGACCGTTGGGGCTTCGCCCCAGAGAGTGCTCCGTTACAACGTAAAATAAAAGTGTTTTCTACAAAAAAAAAAAACCATTCCATCACGTCTGCGCCGAAAGTTCAACTTGCGTATTTCGGAAAGTTTGACTTTCGGTGCATGTGTGATGAAATTACTTTTTTTTCTTTACCTATTTTTCAATCCATATTTATACATATAAAATATTTATATTAATATTATTTTTATATATTATCTCTTCTATTCTCCGGCTCTTTCCCTGTATATATAAAATACCGACAACAATAGGTTCACGGTCGGTGCGTGGCTCCGGCGATCACACAAGTTAAGCAGCGCTGACTGCGGTCAGTACTTGGTTGGGTGACCGCTTAGCCATATACCGGCGTGTGTATCAATCGGTGAGCGGGAGGTAGTTCTCGCTGAGTCTCTGATGGTGTTAACCAGCTGAAACTCAGTGAAAATATAGCAGCCTGCATCGGCCAGAGTTTTCAACAGTTTCCCTTGGTCCTCGTGCGGATGCGATACAGTAGTGCATTAGGAAAGCGTCGCTGTGGGCAACACTCGAGGGAGGAACTCCAAGAACATTGAAGGAACGCAGGAACCTCGCATTGCGGAAAAAGTACAAAATATCGAACGACATTTGCATTTTGACCTAGCATATTGCCAAAACCCCCCCTGAATATGCCCGTAGTTTTTCGTAAAAATCCAAGTTACAGTTTGGCCAAGAGAGATTGTTTAAACAATGATCACAACTATTTGCGATCACCGCAAAGAAAAGTACCTGCTCATATAATCTTACCCAGCAGGCCCACATCGTATGATTGAACTGAGATGGTTCGAATTATCAAACATTTTGAGAAATTGATCGATGAAAGAAAAATTGTTAGTAAAATCCTTGGTTTTTCGCCAATTAAATATTTTTGCATATAAAAAATAGCAATAACTCCTGAATATATGAACAGAATTGAAATTTTTTTCAAGAGTCTAAAGGGGCTTGACGGGCCGCAGAGTTAAAAAAAAGGGCTCGAATATATTATTTTTAGCGCGAGAAATAAACATTTTAGCGTTGAGCGGAATAATCATCGTTCTAATTAATGTTTATACAAAATTCAAATTTCACAGCATTCGTAACAACTTTGTTCATCATATTCAATATAATACAAACCTTTCTAATAATTAAACTCGGTGTCTATACGATGTTAACGAACTCTTTCGAGCACCTATCAGCGGGCCGCACTGTCGATGCGCCCGGGCGGCATAGTGGGGGCAATGTCGTAAAACATAGTATAGACTCTGAAGTTAATTACAGAAAAAGTTTGTATTATATTGACTATGATGAAGAAAAATGTTACGAATGCTGTTAAATTTGAATTTTGTATTAATATTAATTAGAACGATATTAATATTAATTAATCCGCTCAACGCTAAAATGTTCATCTCCCGCGCTGTAAATAATATATTCGAGCTTTTTTCTTATTCAACTCTGTGTCTCGTCAAGACCCTTTAGAATCTTGAAGAATTTCTTAATAATTTTCATAATTTCAAGAGTCATGTCTATTTGTTTACAAGCAAAAAGTTTAAATTGGCGGAAAACAAAGATTTTTACTAATGATAAGTCTTTTATCGATCAATTTCTCAAAATGTTTGATAATCCGAACCATCCTAATGTTTTTCTACGTTGTGGGCCTGCTGGGTAAAGATTTATGAGCAGGTACTTTTTTTGCGAAAATCGCGAATTGTTGCTAAAATATTCAACGGAGTTTGATAAATCTTGAACGGCTATCTCGGGAAAACAGTTCCCTACGTGATCTCTACATTTGAAATCGATATGTTCATCGATACCTCCAAAAAAGTGAAATGAAAAATCCATTGTTTAGTTGCAATTTACGGTTGAACTAACAAACATACGTTATTTTTTGATAAAACCTATTTTGTCGAGGAAATAGTGACGCACAACTTTTGTAGGAAACATTTTTTGATAAAATGCATTCTAAGAAAGTTAACGCGGTAAAACCGTGTTTTCATTGTTCAAACAATCTCTCCTACCCAAATCGCGACTCGGATTTTCACGAAAAATTAAGGGCGTATTCAGGGGGGGCCATACTACCCTTAAAAAAAAAATGGCAATATGCTACGTCAAAATGCAAATGACGGTCGATATTTTGTACATTCCGACTGGACCGGTTCAATAACATGACTTTTCATGGATGACCCGTCGAGTCATTAACTCAATGGAGTATGACTATTGACTTAACAAAAATCGTTCAACTTCATCTCATAGTTGGCAATAGTTCACTTTTTTCCAGTGATCCGTTACGAAATATCATACTAAAGAAATTTTGAAAATCGCCCCATAAAAGCGATGCTGCAGTGGGATCTTCACCGCCGCTCGACCTCCGCAAATCAGAGCGCTGCGGCGGTTCGTTCTCTCCGCCACTCGACCGTCGTCCAATGACGCACGGGTGGACGGGCATATGAATAAGGCTGTCACCGAGCAGCGATATCCTTTCCTTTGGAACGAGCCATACGGCCTGGAAGATGTCTCACCACAGGAAAGAAAAGTGCTTGGAGGAGAATAAGAACGCCGATCAGCCGAAACCTCCGTCGACAGAGAATCCGAAGCTTCCGTCGAATAAACGACACAGAAGCCCAGATCAGGAACCGCGACGCTTCGCCAGTGCGGTAGTTGACCCGTTGGTCGAGAGAGCATTGAAGCGCATTAAAACGCTTCCTCGAAACCCGTCCTCGGTTCCATCGTCGCAACGCCAGATCATCGGATTGTCACCGAAAAAACGGCCGACCATCTTTGCTCGAGAGCCCGCAGCCACCACTACCATCGTCGCTCGGTTGAAGCGACAGGTTAGGAAACCTCTGATTAAAATTATCTAGAAGTTTCCCTATCTTTATAGATGAAAAAACGGCCTTTTTCAAGGCCAACAAATTCTAACGTGGGTAGTCTCGAATCATTTCTTTTCTACGTAAAATAAAAGTGTTTTCTACAAAAAAAAAAAAAACCATTTCATCACGCCTGCGCTGAAAGTTCAACTTGCGTATTTCGGACAGTTTAACTTTCGGTGCATGTGTGATGAAATTACTTTTTTTTCTTTACCTATTTTTCAATCCATATTTATACATATAAAATATTTATATTAATATTATTTTTATATATTATCTCTTCTATTCTCCGTCGCTTTCCCTGTATACATAAAATATCGACAACAATAGGTTCGCGGTCGGTGCGTGGCTCCGGCGATCACACAAGTTAAGCAGCGCTGACTGCGGTCAGTACTTGGTTGGGTGACCGCTTAGCCATATACCGGAGGGTGTATCAATCGGTGAGCGGGAGGTAGTTCTCGCTGAGTCTCTGATGGTGTTAACCAGCTGAAACTCAGTGAAAATATAGCAGCCTGCATCGGCCAGAGTTTTCAACAGTTTCCCTTGGTCCTCGTGCGGATGCGATACAGTAGTGCATTAGGAAAGAGTCGCTGTGGGCAACACTCGAGGGAGGAACTCCAGGAACATTGAAGGAACGCAGGAACAGTGCAGTGCGGAAAAGAGTACAAAATATAGACCGACATTTGCATTTTGACCTAGCATATTGCCAATTTTTTATTGGATAGTATGACCCCCCCTGAATATGCCCGTAGTTTTTCGTAAAAATCCGAGTTACAGTTTGGCCAAGAGAGATTGTTTAAACAATGAACACAACTATTCGCGATCACCGCAAAGAAAAGTACCTGCTCATATAATCTTACCCAGCAGGCCCACATCGTATAATAGAATTGAGATGGTTCGAATTATCAAACATTTTGAGAAATTGATCGATGAAAGAAAAATTGTTAGTAAAAACCTTGGTTTTTCGCCAATTAAATATTTTTGCATATAAAAAATAGCAATAACTCCTGAATATATGAACAGAATCGAAATTTTTTTCAACAGTCTAAAAGGGCTTGACGGGCCGCAGAGTTAAAAAAAAGGGCTCGAATATATTATTTATAGCGCGAGAAATAAACATTTTAGCGTTGAGCGGAATAATCATCGTTCTAATTAATGTTTATACAAAATTCAAATTTCACAGCATTCGTAACAACTTTGTTCATCATATTCAATATAATACAAACCTTTCTAATAATTAAACTCGGTGTCTATACGATGTTAACGAACTCTTTCGAGCACCTATCAGCGGGCCGCACTGTCGATGCGCCCGGGCGGCGTAGTGGGGGCAATGTCGTAAAACATAGTTAGTATAGATTCTGAAGTTAATTACAGAAAAAGTTTGTATTATATTGACTATGATGAAGAAAAATGTTACGAATGCTGTTAAATTTGAATTTTGTATTAATATTAATTAGAACGATATTAATATTAATTAATCCGCTCAACGCTAAAATGTTCATCTCCCGCGCTGTAAATAATATATTCGAGCTTTTTTCTTATTCAACTCTGTGTCTCGTCAAGACCCTTTAGAATCTTGAAGAATTTCTTAATAATTTTCATAATTTCAAGAGTCATGTCTATTTGTTTACAAGCAAAAAGTTTAAATTGGCGGAAAACAAAGATTTTTACTAATGATAAGTCTTTTATCGATCAATTTCTCAAAATGTTTGATAATCCGAACCATCCTAATGTTTTTCTACGTTGTGGGCCTGCTGGGTAAAGATTTATGAGCAGGTACTTTTTTTGCGAAAATCGCGAATTGTTGCTAAAATATTCAACGGAGTTTGATAAATCTTGAACGGCTATCTCGGGAAAACAGTTCCCTACGTGATCTCTACATTTGAAATCGATATGTTCATCGATACCTCCAAAAAAGTGAAATGAAAAATCCATTGTTTAGTTGCAATTTACGGTTAAACTAACAAACATACGTTATTTTTTGATAAAACCTATTTTGTCGAGGAAATAGTGACGCACAACTTTTGTAGGAAACATTTTTTGATAAAATGCATTCTAAGAAAGTTCACGCGGTAAAACCGCGTTTTCATTGTTCAAACAATCTCTCCTACCCAAATCGCGACTCGGATTTTCACGAAAAATTAAGGGCGTATTCAGGGGGGGCCATACTACCCTTAAAAAAAAAATGGCAATATGCTACGTCAAAATGCAAATGACGGTCGATATTTTGTACATTCCGACTGGACCGGTTCAATAACATGACTTTTCATGGATGACCCGTCGAGTCATTAACTCAATGGAGTATGACTATTGACTTAACAAAAATCGTTCAACTTCATCTCATAGTTGGCAATAGTTCACTTTTTTCCAGTGATCCGTTACGAAATATCATACTAAAGAAATTTTGAAAATCGCCCCATAAAAGCGATGCTGCAGTGGGATCTTCACCGCCGCTCGACCTCCGCAAATCAGAGCGCTGCGGCGGTTCGTTCTCTCCGCCACTCGACCGTCGTCCAATGACGCACGGGTGGACGGGCATATGAATAAGGCTGTCACCGAGCAGCGATATCCTTTCCTTTGGAACGAGCCATACGGCCTGGAAGATGTCTCACCACAGGAAAGAAAAGTGCTTGGAGGAGAATAAGAACGCCGATCAGCCGAAACCTCCGTCGACAGAGAATCCGAAGCTTCCGTCGAATAAACGACACAGAAGCCCAGATCAGGAACCGCGACGCTTCGCCAGTGCGGTAGTTGACCCGTTGGTCGAGAGAGCATTGAAGCGCATTAAAACGCTTCCTCGAAACCCGTCCTCGGTTCCATCGTCGCAACGCCAGATCATCGGATTGTCACCGAAAAAACGGCCGACCATCTTTGCTCGAGAGCCCGCAGCCACCACTACCATCGTCGCTCGGTTGAAGCGACAGGTTAGGAAACCTCTGATTAAAATTATCTAGAAGTTTCCCTATCTTTACAGATGAAAAAACGGCCTTTTTCAAGGCCAACAAATTCTAACGTGGGTAGTCTCGAATCATTTCTTTTCTACGTAAAATAAAAGTGTTTTCTACAAAAAAAAAAAAAACCATTTCATCACGCCTGCGCTGAAAGTTCAACTTGCGTATTTCGGACAGTTTAACTTTCGGTGCATGTGTGATGAAATTACTTTTTTTTCTTTACCTATTTTTCAATCCATATTTATACATATAAAATATTTATATTAATATTATTTTTATATATTATCTCTTCTATTCTCCGTCGCTTTCCCTGTATACATAAAATATCGACAACAATAGGTTCGCGGTCGGTGCGTGGCTCCGGCGATCACACAAGTTAAGCAGCGCTGACTGCGGTCAGTACTTGGTTGGGTGACCGCTTAGCCATATACCTGAGGGTGTATCAATCGGTGAGCGGGAGGTAGTTCTCGCTGAGTCTCTGATGGTGTTAACCAGCTGAAACTCAGTGAAAATATAGCAGCCTGCATCGGCCAGAGTTTTCAACAGTTTCCCTTGGTCCTCGTGCGGATGCGATACAGTAGTGCATTAGGAAAGAGTCGCTGTGGGCAACACTCGAGGGAGGAACTCCAGGAACATTGAAGGAACGCAGGAACAGTGCAGTGCGGAAAAGAGTACAAAATATAGACCGACATTTGCATTTTGACCTAGCATATTGCCAATTTTTTATTGGATAGTATGACCCCCCCTGAATATGCCCGTAGTTTTTCGTAAAAATCCGAGTTACAGTTTGGCCAAGAGAGATTGTTTAAACAATGAACACAACTATTCGCGATCACCGCAAAGAAAAGTACCTGCTCATATAATCTTACCCAGCAGGCCCACATCGTATAATAGAATTGAGATGGTTCGAATTATCAAACATTTTGAGAAATTGATCGATGAAAGAAAAATTGTTAGTAAAAACCTTGGTTTTTCGCCAATTAAATATTTTTGCATATAAAAAATAGCAATAACTCCTGAATATATGAACAGAATCGAAATTTTTTTCAACAGTCTAAAAGGGCTTGACGGGCCGCAGAGTTAAAAAAAAGGGCTCGAATATATTATTTATAGCGCGAGAAATAAACATTTTAGCGTTGAGCGGAATAATCATCGTTCTAATTAATGTTTATACAAAATTCAAATTTCACAGCATTCGTAACAACTTTGTTCATCATATTCAATATAATACAAACCTTTCTAATAATAAAACTCGGTGTCTATACGATGTTAACGAACTCTTTCGAGCACCTATCAGCGGGCCGCACTGTCGATGCGCCCGGGCGGCGTAGTGGGGGCAATGTCGTAAAACATAGTTAGTATAGATTCTGAAGTTAATTACAGAAAAAGTTTGTATTATATTGACTATGATGAAGAAAAATGTTACGAATGCTGTTAAATTTGAATTTTGTATTAATATTAATTAGAACGATATTAATATTAATTAATCCGCTCAACGCTAAAATGTTCATTTCCCGCGCTGTAAATAATATATTCGAGCTTTTTTCTTATTCAACTCTGTGTCTCGTCAAGACCCTTTAGAATCTTGAAGAATTTCTTAATAATTTTCATAATTTCAAGAGTCATGTCTATTTGTTTACAAGCAAAAAGTTTAAATTGGCGGAAAACAAAGATTTTTACTAATGATTATTCTTTTATCGATCAATTTCTCAAAATGTTTGATAATCCGAACCGTCCTAATGTTTTTCTACGTTGTGGGCCTGCTGGGTAAAGATTTATGAGCAGGTACTTTTTTTGCGAAAATCGCGAATTGTTGCTAAAATATTCAACGGAGTTTGATAAATCTTGAACGGCTATCTCGGGAAAACAGTTCCCCACGTGATGTCTACATTTGAAATCGATATGTTCATCGATAGCTTCAAAAAAGTGAAATGAAAAATCCATTGTTTAGTTGCAATTTACGGTTCAACTAACAAACATACGTTATTTTTTGATAGAACCTATTTTGTCGAGGAAATAGTGACGCACAACTTTTGTAGGAAACATTTTTTGATAAAATGCATTCTAAGAAGGTTAACGCGGTAAAACCGCGTTTTCATTGTTCAAACAATCTCTCCTACCCAAATCGCGACTCGGATTTTCACGAAAAATTAAGGGCGTATTCAGGGGGGGCCATACTACCCTTAAAAAAAAATGGCAATATGCTACGTCAAAATGCAAATGACGGTCGATATTTTGTACATTCCGACTGGACCGGTTCAATAACATGACTTTTCATGGATGACCCGTCGAGTCATTAACTCAATGGAGTATGACTATTGACTTAACAAAAATCGTTCAACTTCATCGCATAGTTGGCAATAGTTCACTTTTTTTCAGTGATCCGTTACGAAATATCAGACTAAAGAAATTTTGAAAATCGCCCCATAAAAGCGATGCGGCAGTGGGATCTTCACCGCCGCTCGACCTCCGCAAATCAGAGCGCCGCGGCGGTTCGTTCTCCCCGCCGCTCGACCGTCGTCCAATGACGCACCGGTGGACGGGCATATGAATAAGGCTGTCACCGAGCAGCGATATCCTTTCCTTTGGAACGAGCCATGCGGCCTGGAAGATGTCTCACCACAGGAAAGAAAAGTGCTTGGAGGAGAATAAGAACGCTGATCAGCCGCAACCTCCGTCGACAGAGAATCCAAAGCTTCCGTCAAATAAACGACACAGAAGCCCAGAGCCGGAACCGCGACGCTTCGCCAGTGCGGTAGTTGACCCGTTGGTCGAGAGAGCGTTGAAGCGCATTAAAACGCTTCCTCGAAACCCGTCCTCGGTTCCGTCGTCGCAACGCCAGATCATCGGACTGTCACCGAAAAAGCGGCCGACCATCTTGGCTCGAGAGCCCGCAGCCACCACCATCATCGTCGCTCGGTTGAAGCGACAGGTTAGGAAACCTCTGATTAAAATTATCTAGAAGTTTCCCTATCTTTACAGATAAAAAAACGGCCTTTTTCAAGGCCAACAAATTCTAACGTGGGTAGTCTCGAATCATTTCTTGTCTACGTAAAATAAAAGTGTTTTCCACAAAAAAAAAACCATTTCATCACGCCTGCGCCGAAAGTTCAACTTGCGTATTTCGGAAAGTTTAACTTTCGGTGCATGTGTGATGAAATTACATTTTTTTCTTTACCTATTTTTCAATCCATATTTATACATATAAAATATTTATATTAATATTATTTTTATATATTATCTCTTCTATTCTCCGTCTCTTTCCCTGTATACATAAAATACCGACAACAATAGGTTCGCGGTCGGTGCGTGGCTCCGGCGATCACACAAGTTAAGCAGCGCTGACTGCGGTCAGTACTTGGTTGGGTGACCGCTTAGCCATATACCGGCGTGTGTATCAATCGGTGAGCGGGAGGTAGTTCTCGCTGAGTCTCTGATGGTGTTAACCAGCTGAAACTTAGTGAAAATATAGCAGCCTGCATCGGCCAGAGTTTTCAACAGTTTCCCTCGGTCCTCGTGCGGATGCGATACAGTAGTGCATTAGGAAAGAGTCGCTGTGGGCAACACTCGAGGGAGGAACTCCAGGAACATTGAAGGAACGCAGGAACAGTGCAGTGCGGAAAAAAGTACAAAATATCGAACGACATTTGCATTTTGACCTAGCATATTGCCACTTTTTTATTGGGTAGTATGACCCCTCCTGAATATGCCCGTAGTTTTTCGTAAAAATCCGAGTTACAGTTTGGCCAAGAGAGATTGTTTAAACAATGAACACAACTAAATTAATAGTTAAATAAAATATATTCACCATGAGCGTCACCAAGGAAAAAGGGTCCAATTTCAACCTCGTAGTGGGAGTACAGAGTCCAGTACAGCGGGCCATCACGTCAGTGACACACCCACACCACCTTGAAACGTATATGTGTGGCACGGCCTTAAAAATGGGGACCCGCCATGAAGCTGCTAGTTCTCGATCCTCTCCACAGACAGCCAGTCGAACTCCGACGTTCGTGTAGATAGGATATTCCCGCCGTGCGTCTGAAAATCGATATTTTCCATCTAAGTAAATTGTTAGTAGTTCTCGATCCTCTCCACAGACAGCCAGTCGAACTCCGAACGTTAGAGGATTCGGATATTCCCGCCGTGCGTCTGAAAATCGACTTTTACCATCTTTGTATTAGTTAGTTCTCGAATCTTTAAAATCGACATTTTAACATCTTTGTAATTTTGAAACTTAAATTGTTAATAAGTTTATATCGTCGGGTTATAAATTAACTCAGTCATTTCTTATAATTGTGCAACGAATACATATATATATTAAAGAAAAGTTATAAAATATAAAATTGTGAAAAGGTGAAAAGTGTTTTAATTATATTTATTAAAACAAAAGTTTAACATCCTCAATCCATCGTATCGCGTATTATAAATATTAATCGCGATTTATTCTGTTTGAAAAAGAGTTTCAAACTAATCAAATATAATTCAAGATATTCTCGTGGAATTAAAGATCTAAAATTCCCATTTTATAATTTAAAAATCATTTGAACCATCATTGATTAATTAATTCAAATCAACATCAAAAAATTAATTAAATTCAACATCAGAAATAATTAATCCAAATTTCTCAAAGTTTTCTCAAGTTATCTCAAGTTTTCCTATTTCATTTGCGTGGACTAGTTTCTCACCTTGACTCATAAAATCCTCGAACCTTTTGTGCGTGCTGATTCTCAAGCACCTCAAATCTATCCTTTATTTTTCCTGAAAATCATTCATTTCCTCTACCGTGCTGATTCCCAAGCACGTTGATATCTCACATTATCCAACCTTTTTATCCTTACCTGCCGTGCTGATTCCCAAGCACGCATTATCCTAATTTACCCAATTCTTTCCTTTTATTTCGACCGTGCTGATTCTCAAGCACGTCAATTCCTGAATTTTCTACATTTTCCATTCTCAACGGTCGTGCTGATTCTCAAGCACCCCGATTCCATCTATCCTCAAGTAACCCATTTTTGTTGTAATTCCTCGTGTTAGAAATTAGACCACGTACATTCAAGTTCTTATTTTATTTATTTGAGAAATTTAAATTAATCTACAAAATCATGTGTAGTTACTATTATGCCTAGGAGACGGGCAGGAAGTAAATTTCAAATTCGTCGAGCTATCGCGCGTCAGTGTCTCAAGCCTGGTAAAAAACGTGGCAATAACAAACTAAGTCTCAAATTATCGATTGCGAGTCAGTTTTGTGAAAACTCTACAGTCGGTAATCCAGAACCCGGTTTTGTTAACAGTCGTCCAAAAATCCGCATAGTATCCAACGTTAAGTTCTCGAAAACCGTTATTATTGTCGACCAATCTTCTCCGTATCCGTTGGGACGAATCGCGGGTCCAATTCGGTGTTCCTTTACCGAAGAATACCATCCCGAGTGTGAGGACATCTCTGAAGCGTCGACAACATCGCGACCTTCCACACCGGATGACATCGAGGTCATCACCTTGGATTAACATTTCGAACTCAACCATCCAATCAAGGTAAGACCATTTTCATTATTCTGGTCACCCGGTTAGCAGCCTTATCGACACAGGTTCCGGTCCTAGAGGGGAAAATCCAGTCTTTCTAAATACGGAATCTAAAATAAATCTACACGTCGTATACCCGTGTATCATTAGTAGATAAATTAGAGTTCTTACTTACCATCCATCGATCGTTTCTTACCCGTCAGTTAATAAATCAAGTTTCTATTTTATCGACTACCACCCGTTATTTTTCATCGATCATTTAGTATTCTTTTTGCCTTCTGCATTTCGGAGTCGATAAAGAAAATACCATTTTAATTATCAATTGTCAATTTCTCATTTAACATCGGCGGATTTAAATTGAACGGTCGATAAGCTCATTTTAATTTGTCTACTCAATTTCAATTAATCCGGGAATCCAAACTCGCGACGTAACATTGGTAAGTTTCAGGGAACTAGTTCGGCTGGGTTGTTTTTTTTTTCTCGAATTTCTTTTTTTTTTGCTGGCGAGAGTTGAAGCATTTTTTCGGTATTTTTTGTGACAGCGATTCGTTAGATTTTTTCCCCAGCATTATTTTTTTAGTTTTTGGCAAGGGGCTTCTTTTTTCAAATCTATTCTGCTATTTTTTCCATGTTTTTTTGGGGGGTAGTAATCAAAGGCGTTTTTTTGACAGGGTTTTGTTAAGGTTTTTTTTGAGGGGAGAGGGAGTATTCCTTTTTTCGACTTTTATTTTCCCTTTTTGGCCAGGGACTTCTTTTCCTCAAATCTATTCTGGCATTTTTTTGTATGTTTTTTTGGGGGTTGTAATTATTTTAGGCGTTTTTTGGCAGGGTTTTGTTAGGGTATTTTTGGCAAAAGGCTTTTTTCCTCAAATTGTTTCATTTTTTTAAGGGGGGAGGGGGCCAGGGATTTTCCTTTTTGGCCAGGGAGTTTTTTTTCTCAAATTCTCAAATCTATTCTGGCATTTTTTCTATGTTTTTTTGGGGTGTCATTATAGTTAGTTAATTATATAAAATTTACTCACGCGTTGCTCATTCGACGCTTTCGAAAGAATTCTTGGTGTGCGCTTATTCCGTGGGTCTTCGAGGAATAGGTCGAATGTTTCTCGGTAGCGTTTTTTTTTCGTTGTTGATGTGACCTTCACTTGTCACTTCGCTCAAACAGCCTTTGAGCAGTGTTTTGTTATTTTTTCCATCGTGGGCTGCGCCGTGGTTGTGATATTAATCACGCACAATTACTGTTATTGATTTTTTTAAATTTATTACACGTTCACCACTTTAATAAAAATATTGCGCGATCAAATGAAGTAAAATGATTTTTGGACACACGGTAAAAGAGGACGCGACAAAATTTTCAGTTGAAAATATATATCTACCGATCATTTGGCACAAAATAAAACGAACAAAGTTTATGTGAATAATATATAAATTTTTCACTTAAACTTTGTTTTTTTTGTGCCAACGAGCGGGAGATATATATTTTCAACCGAAAATTTTGTCGGGTCATGTTCCACCGTGTGTCCAAAAATCTTTTTTTTTTCATTTGATCACGCATGAAAAGTATTTTCAATGTCAATAAAAGAATGTAGAACCTCTTATGTGTATAAGAGGTTCTACATTCCTTAATTGACATTGGAAATACTCATCATGCATCATAAAATGAAAAAAAATCTATTTTTGGACACACGGTGAAAGAGGACGCGACAAAATTTTCAGTTAAAATTATATATTTACCGATCATTTGGCACAAAAAATACAAACCAACTGTCACAACCGACGAAAATTTTGCTATTTTTAACAATTAAAATAAAGTTAATACTTAAGGCTTTTCCCTTAAGTAAAGCATCATAAGCCGACACTACGTATCAACCTCTGAGTTGCTAGGCAATAATTCCAGCACGCGCCGCACACGACGACCCAACGCTCATGTTTCCCCAACACATACAAACATCTTACCCAGCCTCAAGAATCACACCATAGAAACTATGCCGCTATCACTACTCCTACACTAAGACACTGACCAAATCTATTTTTCTAAATTAGGTCAACAAAACAAGATCATAAAAATCCCCGTTTTGCCAAAATCAATTCCCCACCAATTTCCCTAAAATTCACTCTATAAAAGCCGTGATTTTTCACCGCGCTTTGCATTTCGTTCCGTACCTAGAGTCGCGAGTATAGTGTTAGCAGTAGTTCGAATTGTCATTCGGTTAGCCGTCTTATACAATTAAACTCTGGTCAACTCCGGATCCTTGGTAAAAGAACGCGAGTTTAGTCCAGCAGTCAAGCTATTAAAGTCTTTATTTCGATATTCAACTTAGAATATTTTCCGATAAAATAACCAACACCTCAAAGAATAGAAGTAAGCTACAAAACCAAAGAATACCAAAGGACACCTCTCCGGTAAAGTACCTATTATTTTATATCCAAAGTTTCTATTCAAAGATTATATTCAACTAACATTTTTATCCAACGAATGTACAAAGAGTCTTAGGATCTCTTTATCCATTCTAATTGTATTTACTAATATATCATTTATATTAAAGAGTGCTTGCATCACATGAAACCTTCTGAATTCTTTAAAGATAAACCTTCCTTCCTCAAGTCGCAATTAAGATAAGGCGACACTTCTCGAGGTCTATCGGCGTGCGCCCACCATACTCTTAGGAGTATATCTATATACAACGCTCTGCGTATAAACTGCAGGGAAAAGCATATGGGACATAACGTTTACCGCTCGACGTTGCAAACACCCAATCTTTTCCTTCACGCCTCTCCGGACGTGACAAACTTTAAGTGAATAATTTATAAATTTTTCACTTAAAGTGACAAACTTTAAGTGAATAATTTATAAATTTTTCACTTAAAGTTTGTTTCTATTTTTGTGCCAAATGATCGGTAGATACATTTTTATAACTGAAAATTTTGTCGCGTCCTTTTCTTCCGCGTGTCCAAAAATGATAAGTCCTACTTTTATTATTTACAAAAATTCTCTTACCTTTTTTTTTGTACTCCAACTCCTCCAACTTCTTCGTGCATCTTGATGCCTCCTCCGTTTGCTCCTTTTTTCTCCTCGACCTGTAAAAAAAAATTAAATTAATGAAATCCTGAAATTATTGTGGGATATTATAAAATGAAAAGTATTTTCAATGTCAATTGAAGAATGTATAACCTCTTATGTGTATAAGAGGTTCTACATTTCTTAATTGACATTGGAAATGCTCATCATGCGTGATCAAATGAAAAAAAAAAAAAATCGACACAGGGTGGAAGAGGACGTGACAAAACTTTCAGTTGAAAATATATATTTCTACCGACCATTTGGCACAAAAAAACAAACAAAGTTTAAGTGAATAATATATAAATTTTTCACTTAAAGTTTGTTTGACATAAGAGGTTCTACATTCTTTAATTGACATTGAAAACACTTTTTATGCGTGATCAAATGAAAAAAAAGAACATTCTTGGACACGCGGTGGGAAAAGACGCAACAAAAATTTCAGTTGAAAATATATATCTTCCGATCATTTGGCACAAAATAAAACGAACAAAGTTTATGTGAATAATATATAAATTTTTCACTTAAAGTTTGTTTATTTTTTTTGTGCCAAATGATCGGTAGATATAAATTTTCAACTGAAATTTTTGTTGCGTCTTTTTCCACCGCGTGTCCAAAAATCTTCTTTTTTTTCATTTGCTCACGCATGGTAAGTATTTTAGATGTCAATTAAAGAATGTAGAACCTCTTATACATATAAGAGGTTCTGCATTCTTTAATTGACATTAAAGAATGTAGAACCTCTTATACATATAAGAGGTTCTGCATTCTTTAATTGACATTGAAAATACTTTTCAATGAAAGGCGTGAAGGAAAAGATTGGGTGTTTGAATGTCGAGCGGTAAACGTTATGTCCCATATGCTTTTCCCTGCAGTTTATACGCAGAGCGTTGTATATAGATATACTCCTAAGAGTATGGTGGGCGCACGCCGATAGACCTCGAGAAGTCTCGCCTTATCTTAATTGCGACTTGAGGAAGGAAGGTTTATCTTTAAAGAATTCAGAAGGTTTCATGTGATGCAAGCACTCTTTAATCAAGAGACTCGGTAGAGTCTCGGGACAAGTACATTCGACAGCTCTGTCGTCTGCTGGCCCGAGGCTCACCAGAGTATATTATCTCTGAATAAAGTAAAATTCGGTAGTGGGGGTAAAAACTGAAAGTAATTTTCTCGAATTACGAAGCTTAGGAGACAGATGATGATTTGAAAATTAAACTGGAGACTAATTATGAAAAAATCTTTCGATTAAGCCTTAATTCAGCACGATTGATGCCGTATTTGCTGAGAAAAAACTTTGCACAGGGTAAAGATTATGCAAAAATTCTAACACATTGAAGGATTTGGTGTGTTTGTATATGCGCGCAGACGACACAATCAAAGGCGTTTTGATGCCCATCAAAACCCGTTTCCACCGAAGCCGGTCTTCGGCGACAAAAGTAGCGAGTTCCCATTGGTCCTTTCCTTTGTACCCATACCACGGAAAGTTTGACGGTAGTTTTGACGCGAGACGCGTAAACAGCGTGTTTTTTGCGGACTTCTCGTAGATCCGTGTTGACAGATGGTAAGGTCGGAATAATTCACGCAAAAAAAAATATCAATTTGACCCTTTGAAACACACATTTTTCCTTACGTGCAACTAGCTCAAAGCTTTGTACTCGAAGGTTTTCGGGATCGCTGATTACAAATCTGCACACAAAATTTAGAAATTCGAGATGGTGAATCCAATACGGCGGACAAGAAATGCAAAAATTGTTTGCTGATGCAAAATATGGTACTCGAGGGTTTTCGGAGTCGCTGATTACAAATCTGCGCTCAAAATTTAGAAATTCAAGATGGCGAATCCAATATGGCGAACAACAAATGCAAAAACTGTTTGATGAAAGCAAAACATGGTACTCGGGGGTTTTCGGGGTCGCTGATTACAAATCTGCACCCAAAATTTCGAAATTCAAGATGACGGATACAATATGGCGGACAATAACTGCGAAAATCGTTTAAGAAAAGCGAAAGTTGGCACGCGGGGGTTTTTGAGTTCACCGATTAACAATCTGCATGCAAAATTTCGAAATTCAAAATGGCGGATTCAATATGGTGGACCATAAATTCCAAAATTTTATGATGAAAGTGAAAGGTTCAGAAAAAAGAAGTGATATCCTGCCAAAAATCCCCTGCCCGGGGAAAAAAAACCTTGGACAAGTACATTTGTTGACCCCCGTTTCCATTTGTTTTCACAGAAAAAAACTACCCAAAAAAGTACAAAATTTTCAAAAAATTGGCAAGATCAAGAATGATTTACATTCAGCACTAAAATTTATAATATCAATAATAGGACAAGTATTTCATTGTCTCTTGAGGATGGAGTATTTAAAAAAATGCAAAAATAAGTTCGTTATTGAAAAAAGTCACCAATGTATAAAAATAAAAATCGGTCCAAAAGAACAGAGTCCAGAAAAAAATCAAGATAAAACAAAACGTGGAGAAAAAAATTTCAAACGAAAAAAATTAGACTGAAAAAATAATTTCGGCTGTAGTACTTGGCGAGTTCGTACCATGAGAAATACATTACGTGATTCTACCTAAGGAAAAACTCGCCAAGTACTACGGCCGAAATAATTTTTCAATCTAATTTTTTTCGTTTGAAATTTTTTTCTCCACGTTTTGTTTTATCTTGATTTTTTTTCTGGACTCTGTTCTTTTGACCGATTTTTATTTTTGTACATTGGTGACTTTTTTTAATATTACTTGAAAATTTCCAAAAACCGTTCGCTATTATTAAGAATATTCAAGCTACTGTTTACAGTAGTAGTTCAATAGTAGTTTAAAGTGTACTGAACCTCACTAGGCATCTTGCGCTTATTGTTAGTGCAGTTTGCAGCATTTTCAAATCCTCAATTAAGGTTTTCATCAACCATGTGTGACGAGGCACGGTCCAGCAATAATGAGCGAATAAAAAGGTGATCCGAGTGGGACTCGATCCCGGCACCCGCGGAGTCTGAGTCCGGAGCGCTAACCACTGCGCTAGGGCCACCTATATTCTAACTCATATTGCCAGACCGTAACACTCCCCCTCTTACAGTATTCGACGTCCTCGTCGACTAACGTCACATTTTCCTGAAGATTTTTGCCTCTTTGGGCGATTCGAAGTATTCTGCCGCTCTGGGCGTTTCATTTTTGCCGCGTTGGGCCGTTATGCCGTCTGTGGGCTGTAGATTTGCCGCTGTGGGCCGTAGTATTTGCCGCTGTGGGCCGTAGATTCTGCCTCGATGGGCCGTTGATTTTGAGTGAGCGTGTAGTCGGTTCGAAACTTCTGACACCATTTTGTGACGAGGCACGGTCCAGCAATAATGAGCGAATAAAAAGGTGATCCGAGTGGGACTCGATCCCGGGACCCGCGGAGTCTGAGTCCGGAGCGCTAACCACTGCGCTAGGGCCACCTATATTCTAACTCATATTGCCAGACCGTAACACATGATAAAAAAATAACCACAAAAAAAATTACAAAATACACTTCAGAAAAATCCGAGAAAATTTTCTACAATACTTGATACTATGCATACAATATTTCGAGCAACAGTAAATGACTACAGTACCTATGCTTCTTAGTTTTTTCATTTGTTTTTTGCTCAGAAAGCTAAAAAATGGGTTGAAGCAAAAGGCCAGACATTATGAATTTTACACGAACATTTTTTATATCTGACACTGTATTTTTGGGAATTTTTCGGATTTTTCGATTGCAGCCACCGAGGTGTTCAAAAAAAAAATTCAAAAATTCATGACGTGCTCAAATTTATTTTGAAAAATTTAAAAAAAAATCTAATTGCTTCATAGACTGAGAGTTATAATAGGAAAAATCGGAAACCAGATTTGAGAAGTTAAAGGTCAGACCCAGGTCAAATTGGTATGGAATGCCCCATATGCCTGCCGAGAACTCAACAACGAGATCAACGCCAAATTACGAAATTATACGATCCTGACATGTCACCGGTCTCGCCCATTCATTTTTACAACAAAGACCGGTGTTGGAGTTCCTCAAGTTCGAAGATATTTATTATTTATCATAGAAAAACTCTTTTCTTATCATAGAAAAGCATATATACAGCATTTATATTCGTTTTGTATATAATATCAATAATAGGAGAAGTATTCAAAGAAAATCAAAAACTAGTTGGGCATTGAAGAAAGTCACCAAAATGTATAAAAATAAAAATCGGTCAGAAGATCAGAGTCGAGAAAAAAAAATTGCAATGAGAATGAACTTGAAAAAAAAAAAACAATTCAAATGAAAAATAATACATTAAAAAAAAAATTTCGGCCGAAGTACTTGGCGAGTTTTTTTGCTTAGCTTGGATCACACGATATATCTCTCATGGTTACGAACTCGCCAAGTACTTCCAACGAAATTCGTTTTTCTATTTATTCTTGTTTCGCTTGAATTTTTTTTTTTTTTTCAAGTTTATTCTAATTCCGATGTTTCTTCTGGACTCTGTTGAACTTTTTCACTACATAAACAGAACACTGCACTACTGTGAACAACCAAAATGAAAGTTAAGTTTGGTGAATCATAGCTTTCATTATCTGATGTCACATGAGTGGAGTATAGAGTCGATACTAAAATCATTGAAATAAATTCACAATATTAAGATGCAAATACGTAAAAACTCCAGGGGTTGAAGGTGTCCAGAAGAAAGGAGTGATATCCTGGCCAAAATCCCCTTCCCGGGGAAAAAACCATGGACAAGTACATTTGTGGGTGACTCCCGTTTCCATCTGTTTTCACAAAAAAATCTACCCTCCACGAAAAATTCAAGCCCCTAGAAAAATCTTATAACAAAAAACAAAAAAGGAAAAAGTAAAGGAAAGAGTAAAGGAACAAAAAAACACTGAAGAACGACAACCCTCAAAAAATCAAAAACCCTAAAAAAAGGGTTAGAGAAAAACCACAGGGAAAATTTTTTCAAAAAAAATTCTAGCAGATTGAAGAAAATACAAGGAAATGTAAATCACCGGAAAAAAAACTCTCCAGAACGACTCCCGTCGAAAAACTTGGAAAACCTCAAAAAATTAAAGAATAGAGAAAAAACCCAGAAAATATCCTCTTGAAAAAAATTCGAAAAGACTGAAGAAAATACAAGAAAACGTAGAAATGGTACAAAAATGATAATAATAATAATAAAAGTCCATGATATTCGTTCAGCACTAAGGAAATTTATATCAATGAAAGGACAAGTGTCCTATTGATGTCTGAAAATCAATTAACGAGAAAAAAAAATCCTTTCAAAAAGACACGTCTCAAAAAATAATAATAAAAGTCCATAATTTTCGTTCAGCACTAAAATGTCTTATATCAATAAAAGGACAAGTATTCCATCGATGTTTGAAAATTGAGTAACGAGAAATTAGAAGAAATCAGTTGTTGCTGGAAAAGAGTTGCTAAGTTACAAAAATAGTGTAACGAATACATGAAGTTGGCGAGAGATGATGGGGATAGAAAAACGAAAGAAAGACGCATGGGTTGCGAAGAGACAGTCTGGATCGAGAGATACAAACGAAAGGACGTGTCGGTTATATAAAAATAAAATAAAGATCCGTTCGCCCCGCATAATTGTATTGTTATTTAAAGAAAAAACGTTACAATTGGTGTCAGAAGTGTTTGAGCGAACCCATAAATAAATAAATAAAAATAGACCGGATTATTCGTAACTTCGATTAAACATGCCTTATCATCGTACTCGAGCTACGAATCGAGAAAAGGAAAGTGGTGAACCTGATCATATCAACCAGCTCAGGGAAGAGCTTCAAGAAATTATCGAAGAAAATTCTGTCCATTTTGAAGCCGAATTGAATCGATTCAAAGAAGCAGCAATGGAAGCAGCTTCAACAGCGACGAAAGAAATTGCAACCCAAGCTACCCGAGAAATTGCAGTTATTGCTGCAAGAAAAGCAGCAAAGGAAACAGCACAACGCATCTTGGCAGAGATCAACTTAACAAGAACACAGACCTCAGATATTGTTCCTTCTCCTAATTCTGATTCTTCATCTCATCCTATTGCTTCTAATCCTCCTGATTTTCAAACGAATACACAACCCATTATTCATGTCGATGTCGAATCAGTAGCTCCCGTTTTGCCTCCTCCAAACACAATCGATTCTAATCTTTCGAGTTCAATACTTCGTCACTCTTCGAATCAACTCAAACTTGATACTTTCGATGGTAATGATTCATGGAACCAGTATTATAAACAATTGGAAATGATCGCAATCTTCAATAATTACACTCCAGAAGAGAAATCTATCATTCTTGCATCATCACTTAGAGGTCTCGCTCGAACTGTTTTAGACAGTCTCGACCCTCAGGAAATGAAAGATTTTGTTAAATTAAAAGAAGCTCTCGATTTCAGTTTTGGTACAAATCAATTTTCAAATCTCTCAGTCAACGAATTCAATGCTAGAAAACAAAAATATAACGAAGATCTGGCTATGTTTGCAACTGATCTGAAACGACTAGTTTTGTTAACTTTTCCAGAATCAAATAAAGAAACGCGAGATAAGATCGCATGTGTTCATTTGATCGCGGGGATCGCGAATTATAACATTCGGCGGATCCTTAGAATCTAGAACATCTCTTCCCTCAAAGAAGCTTTAATTCGCGCAAAAGCAATTCAAGCAATAAATTTTCTGGAAAAAAATTCACACTTTGAGTCGAAACACAAGGAATTCTCTCAAAATCACGATAATAAAAATTTTAAACAAAAAAATTATAATGTTGATTTGGCTAATGAGCCAAAGAAAAATATAAATAATAACTCAAATGATAAAAATACAAAAAAACGAAGCCCACCCGAATGTTGGATATGTGGAGAAATCGGTCATTTCAAAAGTTTTTGCAAGAACACTTCTTCTTCACAGATATCGAAACATACTACCGAAAACGCTAATCAAAAAAACTAGAGAAAGTCGAGTCAATAAATAAATTGACTCGACTAGTCCAAACTCAAGAAATTTTTACTTATGATAACAAACCCAATTTAACATTAAATTTGACACTCAAAGGAAAAATCGACAACAAATCCTGTGTGATGGTAATAGATACCGGTTCAGAAATCACACTCGCAAACTCAGAAACTTTTGCAAATTCAATTCACTCGCTGAAATCAAGATCAAAACATCTGAAAATATTGACCGCATCTCAAGAAAATTTCACTTATGAGGCCATTCGCGCCACGATAATTCAAATTGGAAATTTTTCAATCGAATTAGACGTGGTGTTTGCAAAAATAAAAGGAGATTGTCTTCTTGGTCTAGATTTTCTACAAAAATCAGGCTTACTTGACGGATTCAAATCCATAATAAAACGTAAACTGTGTCGTAGAGATACGGAACGTACCGTATCAGTGCAATATGCCGTCTCGAATGAATTCGTTAAAAATAAGGAAATTCCCGAACATATTGCAATAATGTTCAAAGCTTCGAACGAAATCTCCTCAAACTGTCGGAACAACAAAAGTTACAATTTAAAAAATTTATCATTGCATTCGAAACTAGTTTCGCCAAAGATTCAAACGACTTAGGACGTTGTAATATGATAAAACATAAAATCGATATAGGAAATAATAAACCTTTTAAATTATCACCACGTCGTATTCCAATTCAATATAAAGAATCAGCCGGTAAACTGTTAGAAGAAATGATCAATCAAGGTGTAATTGAACCGAGCAATAGTCCTTTTTCTTCACCTCCCGTTTTCATACCAAAAAAAGACAAATCTATCCGTTTTTGCATAGATTATCGGTTTCTGAACAGTATCACAATAAAAGACTCATACCCCGTACCACGAATTGACGAAATTTTAGAGACAGTCGCTGGTGCTGCATGGTTTTCCGTCATCGATTTAAAAAGTGGATATTGGCAAGTTGAAATTAAAGAATCAGATAAAGAAAAAACAGCTTTTACGATGGGAAACGAATTATGGCAATTTAAAGTTTTACCTTTTGGCCTGTGTAACGCCCCTCCAACTTTTATTCGATTAATGAACATGGTTCTCAAAGGTTTAACGTGGAAAATTTGCCTCGTATATCTAGATGATATAATAATTTTTAGTAAATCTTTCGATGAACATCTAGAAAATTTAAAACAAGTATTTTGTAAGCTGCGAGAAGCTAATTTGAAGGTGAATCCAAAGAAATGTATGTTCAATCAAAAGGAAGTACATTATTTGGGACACATTGTTTCGGGGTCAGAAATAAAAACTTATCCAGAGAAAACGTCATCAATCGGAAACTGGCCTATTCCAAAGAACAAGAAAGAACTCCGAAGCTTTTTGTGGGCTTTGTTCTGTAACGTGACATTTTTGGGTCACGTCACCCGCACGGATTGGTCGACCAGTGGACCGGGGGTCCGGTCCATCGTAACGCCGTTCGACGACTCGTCGTGGAGAGCATTGCGAGGACTCCATTACGTCTAATTGTTTATTGTTAAATTTAAGTTCCCTGAATCCGATTACCTGCGCTTATCGCCAAAAATTGCGTTTAAGAGAGAGCGAGAGGGAGCGCGTAGAACCCCCTACTATTTTTAGGTCATATTTAGTCGCCCTCGTCGGCCGTTCGTCTTCCGCCTTCGCGCCTCAACTTCGTCAATCTCGACGGGTTCTTTCGGCAGTCTCACCCCCCCCAGCCGTTGGTTCTCGTTCATCCGAGTCCAACTTGCGAACGGTCGAAAGACCACGCTGGTTATCGGCCATTTTGAACGCCGTCCGTGGCTTTCTTACCGTCGCAACCGAGAGTTGCCCCGTTCGCCTCCACGTTGCGGGGACTGCAGCCCGTGTGCAACGGCGCCTCGTCAGGTGGGGCCTGGGATTCCCTGGGGTGAAGGTGTCATTTAGCCTGGTGGCATTGTGGGCCCACCGGGACGTGAAGGGACGCCTCACGTCCCGAGGGAGGCCTCCCCTCCACCCTTCAGTCGGACATCGGCCGGGTCCCCAAGAGGAAAAGCCCCTGCGACGTGGAAAGCCCGCTGGAGGTGGGATTGTCGCGAGATCCTCGTTCGAGGTTCCCGCGTAATAATTTCGTCGCGAAGTCGAGAATTTCGGCTAATTCACAGGAAAGGCGCGAGGACTGAGTCTAGCGGTCCTCGAGTGGTGGGGAGAAACAAGGAGAGCGCTGAGTCTTACCGAGGCGCGAGAACAATTCATTCTTCGTAATCGTGTCTCTACGCCGAGTCGCTGTGTCAACGAGCTCCTGAGCCATTTCAATTAACAACGTGAGCAGAGAATTTCGCCTCGGTAAGCCCGTTCCTTTATTCTTTCCGACTCGTCGGAACATTGGGATTTTTAGTGAGTAAATTATTGTGTTTTGCCAATTATGATTGGCGTGGAAGAACGACGGAAATAATCGAGCGAGAATGTGGCTCTTTTATCGTCTTTCTTCCTTAATTTTTGTATTTTATTGAGCCCCAATGAGTCCGTCGAGTCCCCCTTGGTGACTCGCAATATTGTTTTAATTTTAATTATGAAATTTGTTGCACTACAACGGAATTTATCGATAATTCCGTTGAGTTATTTTATTGTATTAAATATTAGCCTGACTAGGCTATAATATTTCGTCATGTTTTCGAGTTACGCGTTCGAGGCCGGCCGCGAGCGCTTCGCGCCGGCTTGTTTTCGTGCTGTCTCTCTCTCACTCGGCCTCGAGTACGTCGAGCATTGTTTCGTTCTTAGATGCCTCGGATTCCTTTATTATTTTTTTTCGCGTTTATTTCGTTCGTATTTCGTAATTCTTTTCGGTTAAAATATTATTTCATATATGTCGTTTCGTGTGTAATCGGTCTTTTCCCTGTCTTCGGACTTTGGCTACCTAATACGTGTTCGAGCTACCTGAGTTAGTGTCTTGCACACTAACTCCATTATTATTTTGATTGTTTAGTTAAGTTCGTGTCGCGTCATCGTTATTACCTGTCTTCGGACTCTCGCTACCTCCTATTCGTTCGAACTACCTGAGTTAGTGTCTTACACGCTAACTCCATTATTATTTCGATTGTTTCGTTAAACTTCGTGCCACGTCCGCGTTATTACCTGTCCTCGGACTCTCACTACCTTATATTCGTTCGAACTACCTGAGTTAGTGTCTTACACGCTAACTCCATTATTATTTCGATTGTTTCGTAAAATTCCGTGCCAAGTCCGCGTTATTACCTGTCCTCGGACTCTCACTACCTTATATTCGTTCGAACTACCTGAGTTAGTGTCTTACATGCTAACTCCATTATTATTTCGATTGTTTAGTTAAATTTCGTGTCGTGTCATCGTTATTACCTGTCTTCGGACTCTCGCTACCTCATATTCGTTTGAACTACCTGAGTTAGTGCCGTGCACACTAACTCCGTTATTATTTGTCTAATTGGTTAGTCGCCGTGTTGAACATGCCTTAATTACCTGCCTTCGGGCCTCGCCTACCTGTGTTTCACCGATCACTAAAAATTACGTGAATAAATTGTTATATTAAGCTTGAATACTTAGTTTTGGCTATTTTATTTAATCAGTCTCGATTCCTTGCTCTCGCCCCGAGCCACCCCCTCTACCATGAAGTATCTCAGTTGAGCTGAGTAGTCGGACCACCCTGGATCCTCGTGGCCCCTTGAACTGCCGCGTCCACCGTATCCGCGCCGGAGCGGACGAACTTAAAGTCGGTTTTACCGACGGTACTTCCGTACCTGGCGCCCAGTCCACCCCGGTCGGGTTATCGTGGTTCAAGGAGGCATGTCGGAGGAGTCCAGAAGGGACAGATGGACCCGAGCCGGGAAAATCGTGTTACAGTTCATACTATCGAAAGTTCGTTAAGAATTTTGCCTCCATTGCAAGACCTCTCCATCGTTTAACCGAAGATAATATTAATTTCAAATGAAATTCAGATACCAGAGTTTTTTGCTTAAGTAGAATCACTTAATGTATTTTTCATGGTACGAACTCGCCAAGTACTACGGCCGAAATTATTTTTCAATCTAATTTTTTTCGTTTGAAATTTTTTTCTCCACGTTTTGTTTTATCTTGATTTTTTTCTGGACTCTGTTCTTTTGGACCGATTTTTATTTTTATACATTGGTGACTTTTTTCAATAACGAACTTATTTTTGCATTTTTTTAAATACTCCATCCTCAAGAGACAATGAAATACTTGTCCTATTATTGATATTATAAATTTTAGTGCTGAATGTAAATCATTCTTGATCTTGCCAATTTTTTGAAAATTTTGTACTTTTTTGGGTAGTTTTTTTCTGTGAAAACAAATGGAAACGGGGGTCAACAAATGTACTTGTCCAAAGTTTTTTTTCCCCGGGCAGGGGATTTTTGGCCAGGATATCACTTCTTTTTTCTGAACCTTTCACTATCATCATAAAATTTTAGAATTTATGGTCCGCCATATTGAATCCGCCATTTTGAATTTCGAAATTTTGCATGCAGATTGTTAATCGGTGAACCCAAAAACCCCCGCGTGCCAACTTTCGCTTTTCTTAAACGATTTTCGCAGTTATTGTCCGCCATATTGTATCCGTCATCTTGAATTTCGAAATTTTGGGTGCAGATTTGTAATCAGCGACCCCGAAAACCCCCGAGTACCATGTTTTGCTTTCATCAAACAATTGTTGCATTTGTGGTCCGCCATATTGGATCCGCCATCTTGAATTTCTAAATTTTAGGTGCAGATTTGTAATCAGCGACCCCGAAAACCCCCGGGTACCATATTTTGCTTTCATCAAACAATTTTTGCATTTGTTGTTCGCCATATTGGATCCGCCATCTTGAACTTCTAAATTTTAGGTGCAGATTTGTAATCAGCGACCCCGAAAACCCCCGGGTACCATATTTTGCTTTCATCAAACAATTTTTGCATTTGTTGTTCGCCATATTGGATTCGCTATCTTGAATTTCTAAATTTTGAGCGCAGATTTGTAATCAGCGACCCCGAAAACCCTCGAGTACCATATTTTGCATCAGCAAACAATTTTTGCATTTCTTGTCCGCCATATTGGATTCGCCATCTTGAATTTCTAAATTTTGTGTGCAGATTTATAATCAGCGATCCCGAAAACCCCCGAGTACAAAGTTTTGAGCTAGTTGCACGTAAGGAAAAATGTGTGTTTCAAAGGGTCAAATTGATATTTTTTTTTGCGTGAATTATTCCGACCTTACCATCTGTCAACACGGATCTACGGTCCGCAAAAAACACGCTGTTTACGCGTCTCGCGTCAAAACTACCGTCAAACTTTCCGTGGTATGGGTACAAAGGAAAGGACCAATGGGAACTCGCTACTTTTGTCGCCGAAGACCGGCTTCGGTGGAAATGGGTTTTGATGGGCATCAAAACGCCTTTGATTGTGTCGTCTGCGCGCATGTACAGACACACCAATTCCTTCAATGTGTTAGAATTTTTGCATAATCTTGACCCTGTGCAAAGTTTTTTCTCAGCAAATACGCCATCAATCGTGCTCAATTAAGGCTTAATCGAAGGGCAATTTCGTAATTTGTCTCGATTTCCATTTTCAAGTCATCATCTGTTTCCTAAGCTTCGTAATTCGAAAAAATGACTTTCAGTTTTTACCCCCACCACCGAATTTTACTTTATTCAGAGATAATATACTCCGGCGAGCCTCGGGCCAGCAGACGACAGAGCTGTCAAATGTACTTGTCCCGAGACTCTACCGAGTCTCTTGATACAGAAGGAAGAGCTGAATCAAGAGACTCGGTAGAGTCTCGGGACAAGTACATTTGACAGCTGTGTCGTCTGCTGGCCCGAGGCTCGCCAGAGTATCAAGAGACTCGGTAGAGTCTCGGGACAAGTACATTTGACAGCTCTGTCGTCTGCTGGCCCGAGGCTCGCCAGAGTATATTATCTCTGAATAAAGTAAAATTCGGTAGTGGGGGTAAAAACTGAAAGTCATTTTCTCGAATTACGAAGCTTAGGAGACAGATGATGATTTGAAAATTGAACTGGAGACTAATTATGAAAAAATCTTTCGATTAAGCCTTCATTCAGCACGATTGATGTCGTATTTGCTGAGAAAAAACTTTGCACAGGGTAAAGATTATGCAAAAACTCTAACACATTGAAGGATTTGGTGTGTTTGTATATGCGCGCAGACGACACAATCAAAGGCGTTTTGATGCCCATCAAAACCCGTTTCCACCGAAGCCGGTCTTCGGCGACAAAAGTAGCGAGTTCCCATTGGTCCTTTCCTTTGTACCCATACCACGGAAAGTTTGACGGTAGTTTTGACGCGAGACGCGTAAACAGCGTGTTTTTTGCGGACCGTAGATCCGTGTTGACAGATGGTAAGGTCGGAATAATTCACGCAAAAAAAAATATCAATTTGACCCTTCGAAACACACATTTTTCCTTACGTGCAACTAGCTCAAAGCTTTGTACTCGAAGGTTTTCGGGATCGCTGATTACAAATCTGCACACAAAATTTAGAAATTCAAGATGGCGAATCCAATATGGCGGACAAGAAATGCAAAAATTGTTTGCTGATGCAAAATATGGTACTCGAGGGTTTTCGGGGTCGCTGATTACAAATCTGCGCTCAAAATTTAGAAATTCAACATGGCAAATCCAATATGGCGAACAACAAATGCAAAAACTGTTTGATGAAAGCAAAATATGGTACCCGGGGGTTTTCGGGGTCGCTGATTACAAATCTGCACCTAAAATTTAGAAATTCAAGATGGCGGATCCAATATGGCGGACCACAAATGCAAAAATTGTTTGATGAAAGCAAAACATGGTACTCGGGGGTTTTCGGGGTTGCTGATTACAAATCTACACCCAAAATTTCGAAATTCAAGATGACGGATACAATATGGCGGACAATAACTGCGAAAACCGTTTAAGAAAAGCGAAAGTTGGCACGCGGGGGTTTTTGGGTTCACCGATTAACAATCTGCATGCAAAATTTTGAAATTAAAAATGGCGGATTCAATATGGCGGACCATAAATTCCAAAATTTTATGATGAAAGTGAAAGGTTCAGAAAAAAGAAATGATATCCTGGCCAAAAATCCCCTGCCCGGGGAAAAAAAACCTTGGACAAGTACATTTGTTGACCCCCGTTTCCATTTGTTTTCACAGAAAAAAACTACTTAAAAAAGTACAAAATTTTCAAAAAATTGGCAAGATCAAGAATGATTTACATTCAGCACTAAAATTTATTATTTCAATAATAAGACAAGTATTTCATTGTCTCTTGAGGATGGAGTATTTAAAAAAAAGCAAAAATAAGTTCGTTATTGAAAAAAGTCACCAATGTATAAAAATAAAAATCGATCCAAAAGAACAGAGTCCAGAAAAAAAATCAAGATAAAACAAAACGTGGAGAAAAAAATTTCAAACGAAAAAAATTAGATTGAAAAATAATTTCGGCCGTAGTACTTGGCGAGTTTTTTGCTTAGGTAGAATCACGTAATGTATTTTTCATGGTACGAACTCGCCAAGTACTACGGCCGAAATTATTTTTCAATCTAATTTTTTTTTTTCCCGGGCTAATATTTATTCACAAATATGGGTGGTTTCAAAACTCAGTTATGAGAATGACTGTTCATGAAGTGTCTAATCATTTAAACTATGGTCGCTACATCTTGGGATGAGCAAACCTGCTCATCCCGGTCATTAGGAATTAATTCTTATTTAGCACTCAATTATACTTTAATCTTAATTCTTAATAATAATAACACTTCATAATCTGAATCAATTATACTTTGATCTTCATTCTTAATAACAATAACACTTAATAATCGTAATCAACGTTGAATGTTATTAAGAAATTAAAAATTGATTTGAATTTTTAATTTTTATGTAGGTTTATTTGCGGACTAGATGTATCCCGGTCATTAAGAATAAATTCTTATCTAACTCTCAATGATACTCCAATCTTCAATCTTAATAATAATAACACTTGATAATCTTAATCAACATTGAATGTTATTGAGAAATTAAGAATTGATGTCAATTTTTATTTTTTATATCGGTTTATTTGCGGACTTTTGTTTGAATGAGCAATTTGCATAAAACCAATCAAACAATATTGGTGGCCTCAAGTTATATAACCTGTGGCCTATTTTTGCAATTTTTCCGCATTGGCTAAAGTTTTCAATTCCGATCTTGGAACGGTATGGTCGTGGAACGGTATCGAAAAATTTCACTTTTGAAAATCCAAGGGGGCTTTCTATTTCAAACGGGGGAACAAAGTGGAAGAATCGTGTGTCTGGAAATTCGAGAGGCATGGATAACTAATTAAATATACAAGTTTAATGTTGTAAATTTTAACTAGCCAAAACTTCGAAAAAGTAAAAAAAAAGGACGCCAAGTATTAAAAAGTCGCACCTAAACTATAATGTGATCAGTCTGTATCCCTTCTGTTCATTCCAAACAAATTTTAGCTTTTTTCAAATTTCCTTTCGTTGTTTAATTTTTTTTTTTTTTTTTTTTTCGGTAGAAATATTTTTCCGCCTATACTCTTCTTTGATCGCCATAAACAATTTCTTTCTGTTTTCGATTTATCTGCATTCCCTTTTCAAAAAGAATTGAAATCAGTTTATTATTCTCAAAGAGCCAAGAACAAATGCCTTGATTGCGATTTAAATTTCGTGATTCACCAACAATTTTTTTCGAGATTTAGTTGTTAACATGAATTGATGTATATGAACTGCAGAAACATATGACGTACGTACCACCGCACAAAATCAACGCAGAGATTATACAAAAACTTGGCGTGCATGGTTAAGGTACAATGCTCGGGAAGACCCGAGTAAAAAAATTATGATGCGTGACTTATATTCGATACATGCGTGAGGCAAAATGCGTCACACATGTACCAAATGAGAATAAGTTACTTATGAGTCGCTCACGCGCGAGTCATAAGTAATTTATAATGAGTTACGCATAAATCACTTATGAGTTACTCATAAGTCCCTGATATGTAAGATGTGAAAGCTTTTCGAAGATACTCACAAGAGAACTTTGTAACTTAAAATTTTAAAAAATCACATTTTATTCTGTATAAACAAAAAATAAGTTGAATAGAACACAACGTATCTTGCACCGTTCGAATATCTTTTATTTATTTATTTTTTTAATTTGCGACCTCCATTTCAATTATCGACAAAATTTTCATTAATTTCACGTCTCTTCTTCCATCGCTCACTCGTATTTTCTCTTTTTCTCTTGTTTTCTTGTTCTCTCGTTCTCTCGTTCTCTCGCCCTATCGTTGTCTCGTTGTCCCGTTGTTTCGTTGTATCGTTGTCTCGTTGTCTCGTTGTCTCGTTCTCTCGTTCTCTCGTTCTCTCGTTCTCTCGTTCTCTCGTTCTCTCCTTCTCTCCTTCTCTCGTCCTTTCGTTCTCCCGTCTTCTCGTTCTCCCGTTCTCTCGTCCTCTCGTTCTCTCGTTCTCTCGTCCTCTCGTTCTCTCGTCCTCTCGTTCTTTCGTTCTCTCGTCCTCTCGTTCTCTCGTCCTCTCGTTCTCTCGTCCTCTCGTCCTCTCGTTCTCTCGTCCTCTCGTTCTGTCGTCACCTCGTCATCTCGTCCTGTCGTTCTCTCGTTCTCTCGTCCTCTCGTTCTCTCGTCCTCTCGTTCTCTCGTCCTCTCGTTCTCTCGTCCTCTCGTTCTCTCGTCCTCTCGTTCTCTCGTCCTCTCGTTCTGTCGTCACCTCGTCATCTCGTCCTGTCGTTCTCTCGTTCTCCCGTCCGTCTCGTAATCTCGTTCTCTCGTCCTCCCGTTCTCTCGTTCTCTCGTCCTCTCGTTCTCTCGTCCTCTCGTTCTGTCGTCATCTCGTCCTCTCGTTCTCTCGTTCTTCCGTCCGTCTCGTCATCTCGTTGTCTCATCCTCTCGTTTTCTCGTCCTCTCATTCTCTCGTCCTCTCGTTCTCTCGTCCTCTCGTTCTTTCGTCCTCTCGTTCTCTCGTTCACCTTGTTCTCTCATCCTCTCTTTCTCTCGTTTTCTCGTCCTCTCTTTGGCTCGTTCTCTCAATCTCTTGTCCTCTCGTGGTCTCGTTGTCTCATTCTACAATCGATCCCTTGGTTTCTCATTGTATCATCCTCTTGTTCTCTCACTCGTTGTTTCTTTCGCTTTCTCTTTCTCTCTCTCTCTCTCTCTCTCTCTCTCTCTCTCTCTCTCTCTCTCTCTCTCTCTCTCTCTCTCTCTCTCTCTCTCTCTCTCTCTCACTCACGTTCTCTACCTACCATTTTTTGGGATTATTCATTTTCTATGAAATTGACAGGCTTTGCGGCATATATTTTATCCGTGTCAGAAATTACAACCTTATATAATACCTGATCCAATTGACAAATATCCACGGCTAATATTTTATCATGTTGCTTTCGGCACTCAAAAATGAACTCCGAGCTGCACCCATCATTAGAATAAACTTCGAGCTTCTCGCATTCCAGCAACACAGCGCAAACTTTGTAATGAGAATTGCGTTCTGAACACAAGTTTCCACATTCACAATCAGAAACCCTTAAGAAATATTGGATTACTCCAATATTGTTGTCGGTATCATTGCATCTGTACGTGGCATAAGAAGAGTTCGTTTTGTTTGCTATTAAGTTTTGTTCACTTGTATAGATTTTTCCGTTCTTTGAGAGTTTGTAAAATTTGTACACCGTTATATCGTCTTGCGGGCGTATGAAGCCAGGAATGTTCAGATTTTCCACCATGTTTATTTTTACGCTTTTACCAATAATACAAACGTCTGAGGAAAATTGTATGACTTTGCGTTTGAAATTTTTTTTGAGATTTAGTTTTTCACAAAATTTGAGAGTTACAGTTCCTGGAGAAAGGATTTGGCTTTTTAAGTTCTTTAAGCCCATGAATAAAGACAAGGATGAACTAATTTGAAGTTCAGGGAATCTTGTACCATGGATAAACTTTTTCAAGAACCCGTTGAAGTTTTCAAATGGAAAACATGACGTTGCCCAAAGGGGTCCTAGTTGAGTCGCAACTTCCGGAAGGTGTATTAGAAGGTGAACGTTAATAGACATGAACCGTTCTCCATACAACTTTTGGAATCCGGAAACATATCGATTCAGGGCACTTTGAGCTGTTTGTATCATTTCAGGAGAAATACTGGATTGGTTGAGCAGATATATACCAAGTATAAGCAATTTGTGGTGTTCCAAATACTCTTCTTCCATAATGTCAGCCAAAATTGGAAGAGAATAATACAACAACCACAATTTTAAGTCGATCGCTTTCCAAAATGCATAATCCGAAACTTTACGGGGTAGCGAGCCAGCGAAAAGTTTTCATTGTGATACTTGGTATCAAACCACAATGTTAGTAACTTTTTCGTCACTCCCAAATATGCAAGGTGCATAACGTCGGCACTCGTCGTTTCTATAAAATTATACACCAACATGGCCAAAATGGTGATCCCTTTGACCCCAAATACCGAAGGATTTCGTTTGCCCGACGAATCGTTTCGATGTGCCTGTATACCATTTTTTATGGTATCCGCAGTTGTTTGTAAGCGCACAGATCTCCGAGCTGGATATACCCGACGCTTACCCACAAGTTTCCCATTTTGCAAACAGTGTGGACACCCGTATTTTCCATTGAATTGTTTCGTATTGAAGAAATGACATTTCACTGGAAGGTCACACGTCCCACACAATATTGCTCCCTTAATTTTGACTCGATTCTGATGGGATGAAAAACTCCACTCCGTTGTGGAGTTCGGCTAAGCTCTTGGAGAGACATTTGTCCAGAAAAAGATTGACAATTGGTTTGCTCTTTCCAAACCACAAGCCGGCGAGTATGATGTTTTCTGGTTTGGTCCATGATAAATACGATAATTCATTAATTTGGAGGTAAACGGGCCAAACAGAATACGCGGATGATGACCAAACTGGGAAGCCGTCGGAGTTCCAAGTAAAAGTAATCCACTTTTCATCCGGAGCAAAATTTTCCTGACTGAAGTTTTTGTACGATTTTCCATCGTAAATGTCTTCGTAATTGTTTATTTCTTTTTTTACCCTCGTGGCGGGGTAATTCAAATTTTCATAAAAACCAGGTTGGGCCAGCAGTACTTGGAGTTGCCCAATAAGATTTGGTTCCATAAAATAACTGCCTTTTCCACGACTTTCGTTGCACTTTGAACATTCAGATTGTTCCGGTTGTAATAAGGACGTGTATGCCGAACAGAAATAGTGCCTTTCAACGGGTGTTTCAATATTTGCAAAATATTTTTTTAACTTGTGCATGGATTTTACTACTCAATTATCTTTTTTGCAGTGGATTTGAATGAGGTCTAAACAACTCAATAAACATGCAACAGACAAATTAAATCTTAAAAAATGTGATAAAATAGCAATGACGCTTTCATCGACTGTAATTTGCGCTCCATCGTATATAAATTCTTTACGGTCATCTGTCAGCAAGCCATCTTCAAAATCAGACGAATCGTCACTGACGAAATCTGAATCATGAATTGAAATGCTCCCGACAGTGCTTATGTCAATTGAAGGCTTATCGACAGAAAATGAAGCTGAAGAACCGTCACTCGATTCTGTATTACAATTGTCCGGATGAACATTTTCGAAATCGTTTACAACTGATGAATTATTAATAAACAGAATCGGTGACTCTTCGATAATTCCGTTATCCCCTGAAACATTCGTGTCTTTGTTACATTGATTCGAAATAACAACTTCTTCTTCTTCTTTACTTGATTCGGAAACATCCGTTTCTTCGTCACTTTGAGAATCTTTTTTTTTCGCATTTTCTTTCATTCGTCTCAACCACCGGTATTTCGTAGCCCGAGAAGACTCGTCGTAAGATTGTCCTCGTTTGGGCATAATGCGAATGAGCAATTGAAAAAAACAATTGTAGGCAAATGACAGGAAAAAATCTGGAATATGTGAAACGTTCACTGTAATCGCCAAGTTTTTGGTCTGCTGACCAAATAACTATGAAATTACAAGAATGTTAAAAATGACCTTACATTTAGAGAAAAGATTGCATAAACAACAGATTTTAGAAACCGGTCACAGAGGGAATGAAAGAGTGTGTTCAAGAGATGGAGAAAGGATGAAAGAACGGGAAGACGTGAAAATAAGAAAGCAAGTGAACGAAAAAATGAGAGCGAAAAAGACTGAGATGATGAGGGAAAGACGGCATGAGAGAACGGAAAAGCGAGAGGACGGGAGGATAATTTAAAGAAAGTGAAAGAAAGAACGAGTGAGAGAACGAGCGGATGATACAATGAGAGACCAAGGGATCGATTGGAGAATGAGACAACGAGACAATGAGAGGACGAGAGATCGAGAGAACGAGCCAAAGAGAGCACGAGAAAACGAGAGAACAAGAGGAAGAGAGAACGAGCCAAAGGGAGAATGATAGAACGAGAGAATGAGAGAATGCTAGAATAAAAGAATGAGAGATTAAAAGAACGAGAGGATGCAAGAACGAGAGATTGAAAGAGTGAGAGGATGGAGGAAAGAGAGAATCAAAACATTACAGGATGAAAGAATGTGAGAATCGAAGTATGAGAAGATGAAAGAATGAGAGAACCAAAGAATAAGAGGCTGAAAGAAAATGAAGAAATGAGAGGACGAGAGATCGAGAGAACGAGCCAAAGAGAGGACGAGGAAACGAGAGAACAAGAGAACGAGAGAATGAGAGAATAGACAACGAGAGGACGAGAGAACAAGCCAAAGAGTGGACGAGAGAACGAGCCAAAGGGAGGATGGTAGAACGAGAGAATGAGAGAATGCTAGAATAAAAGAATGAGAGATGAAAAGAACGAGAGGATGCAAGAACGAGAGAATGAAAGAGTGAGAGGATGGAGGAAAGAGAGAATCAAAATATTACAGGATGAAAGAATGTGAGAATCAAAGTATGAGAAGATGAAAGAATGAGAGAACCAAAGAATAAGAGGCTGAAAGAAAATGAAGAAATGAGAGGACGAGAGATCGAGAGAACGAGCCAAAGAGAGGACGAGCAAACGAGAGAACAAGAGAACGAGAGAATGAGAGAATAGACAACGAGAGGACGAGAGAACAAGCCAAAGAGTGGACGAGAGAACGAGCCGAAAGGAGGACGATAGAACGGGAGAATGAGAGAATGAGAGAATAAAAGAATGAGAGAAGGAAAGATTGAGAGAATGTAAGAATGAGAGAATGAAAGAACGAGAGGACGAAGGAATGAGAGGATGAAAGAATGAGAGAATCAAAGAATGAGAAGATGAAAGAATGAGAGAATCAAAGAATAAGATGATGAAAGAAAATGAAGGAACGAGAGGACGGGGAAACGAGAAGCTAAGGTGATGAAAAGACTAGGAAACTAGAGAAAGAGAGCGCGAGGGAACGAGAAAACGAAAGGACTATAGATGGATTGCGAGGAGCGAGAGGGTGAAGAAGAAAAGGGCGAAAGAATAGGAGGATGACAGAATGAGAATGAGAAAGTGTGATCAAGAGATATGGTAAAAGGATGAAAGAACGGGAAGACGAAAAAATGATAAAGCAAATGGGCAAAGAAATGAGAAGGTGAGAGACCGAGACGATGAGGGGGGAGCACAAGAGAACGGAAAAGCGAGAGGACGGCCGGATGATTGAATAAAAGCGAAAGAAACAAGGAGTGAGAGTACGAGAGGACGATGCAATGAGAGAACATGTAATCGATTGTAGAATGAGACAACGAGACAACGAGAGGACGAGAGATCGAGAGGACGAAAGATCGAGAGGACTGGAGAACGAGAGCACGAGCCAAAGAGAGGACGAGAAGACCAGAGAACGAGAGAATGAGAGGATGAGAGAACGAGACAACGAGAGGACGAGAGATCGAGATAACGAGCCAAAGAGTGAACGAGACAACAAGAGGACAAGAGATCGAGAGAACGAGCCAAAGAGTGAACGAGAGTACGAGAGAACAAGCCAAAGAGAGGACGATAGAACGAGAGAACGTGAGAATGCGAGAATAAAAGAATGATAGAAGGAAAGAATGAGAGGATGAAAGAATGACAGAATGAGAGGATGAAAGAATGAGAGGATGAAAGAATGAGAGGATGAAAGAATGAGAGGATGAAAAAATGAGACAATGAAAGAATGAGAGGTTGAAAGAAAATAAAGGAACGAGAGGACGACAGAACCAGAGAGAGCGAGTGCGGACGAGGGAACGGAAAAACGAGAGGACGAGAAGACGAGAAGTTAAGGCGATGAAAAGACTTGAAAACGAGAAAAAGAGAGCGAGTGAACGAGAAAACGAAAGGACTATGGATGGATTGAGAGGAGAGAGAGGGCGAAGTAGAAAAGGGCGAAATAATGGGAGGGTGAGAGAATGAGAATGAGAAAGTGCGATCAAGAGATAGTGCAAGGATGGAAGAACAGGAAGACGAGAAAATTGGAAAGCAAGTGGACGAAGAAACGAGATAGTGGAAGACCGAGATGATGAGGGAAAGACGGCACGAGAGAACGATAAGCGAGAGGGCGGGAAGCAATTGCAGGAGAGCGAAAGAAAGAACGAGTACGAGATGCGCGGGATCGAGCGGACGAAAAGATGCAATAACGAAAAACCAAGGGATCGATAGTAAAATGATATGAAATGATATGAATTATAATTAAAGATGACTTACCAGCTGAACAAATTGTTCGATCAGAAAATATGCATTAAATCCGCGGAAATCAAATGAATCGAACCGTCAATTTGCCTCGAATTCCAAGATGAAATTGACTCCTTTTCGTCTAAATCGGATCAAATCAAAGTTGCGATAGGGCGATCCTAGTTTCTCAGTAAAAACTTAACTATTTTTTCCTGGCGTTGGATAAAAATCTTTGGTAAAGAAAAACGATGAATGAATTGCTTCACAAACACATGACGGAAAAAAATCGAGATCGACTGCGTTGTTTTTTTTTCTCCTATATTCATATACTTCAGTTTCATTAAAGACGCTTGTCATTTCAAAGCCCAATTTATATCGTGTAATCGCTGACTTCGTTTTATCATAACAAATGAAGTGACACTCGTTTTGACGTTTGAAAATGTTTTCGTTGGTGTTGTGGACAAATTCGAAAAAAAAAAACAATTAACGTTATTCCCAGCGAGGATATTTCGCTAAATCAAGACAGGAGGACGCATTCAGGGAAGTGGGGAATTAAACATTACGAAGTTAAAATTTTGCGGACAAACGGTAAGTTGATTTAAATATTTCGAGGATCGATAGTTTTTTACAAAGTTCGTTCGATAGAAAACGAAAGCATAAAAATCTTCCGGTTTTGATCGCAATCGTTATTATTATTTTTTATTCATTTGTTTTGACTGATATATTATATATTATCTTGTCATACTTATAGATAGATATGGAATTTTACATGCACACCCTTATCGGGTTTTTACATGGGTGGTACTCTTTTACTCACACTTTTTCCTCTTTACTCCTCTCTTCTTTCCCACACTTTTTCCACAATTCCATATTACCACCTGGACCTACATTTTTACGTGGATTCCGAACCACAGAGAGAACAGTTTTATTTAGACACTTAGAAAAAATCCATTGGTGTCGGCTGGGATCGAACCCGGGCTCACCGGTTGTGAGCCGGGTGCGTTGCCACTATGCCACTGCCTCCCTTTTGTCATACTTATATTTAACTGTTATAAATTTCCAGATAATAGAGAATATTTGGAAGCATTGGACTTGATGGACGACGATAAAGTCGTAAGTCCGACAAAATTCGGCGAAACCAGAAAACGTCGTCTTGACTGCGCCGAAGCTGCCCTGGCTAATAAAAAAAAAAAAAAAAACAGTTTTCAATGACCAGGATGAAAAAATTATGGATTTACTCGAAGGACGCTGTAGAGAAACGACTCGCTCTGCAAATGAAGAGCGTAATGCGTTAACTGCAGTAATTTCACCAAATGTAAGTGTGCGTAACTCTTCTTGCATTCATGACAGAGTGAACTATTGCTGTCTAGTCTGAGTGAAAGAATGAGAGAGTGAGCATATGAAAGAGTGAGGAAATGAAAGAGAGCGAAAAAGTGAGAGAGTGAGGGAATGAAAATGAGCGAAAGAGTGAGAGAGTGAGGGAATAAAAGAGAGCGAGAGAGTGAGAGAGTGAGGGAATGAAAGAGAGAGAGAGAGAGAGAGAGTGAGGACGTGAGGAAGGGCGTGAGAGCGTGAGAGCGTGAGAGAACGAAATGAAGAGAGGGAGAGGACACTAGAGAACAGGAGAATGAGAGAATAAGAGAGGCCGAGATCAAGAGCGAAATGGAGGGAGAGAACAGAGAGAAAGTAAACGAGAAAATGAGATAGCGTGGGAATGTGAAAAAAAGCCGACGAGAGAACAACAGGACGATTGAGTGAATGAATGAAAAATACAAGAGAACGAAAGGAAGGGAGGACGAGAAGACGAAATAGCAAGAAAGGAAAAGGAAAAGAAAACTTTCGAGGACCAGAAGATGAGAAGCTGAGGCGATGAAAAGACGAGGAAACGAAAGAAAGAGCGTGAGTGAACGAGAAAACGAAAGGGCTATGGATGGGTTGCGAGGAGAGAGAGGGCGAAGGAGAAAAGGGCGAAAGAATGGGAGGATAAGAGAATGAGAATGAGAAAGTGCCATTAAGAGATGGTGAATGGATGAAAGAACGGGAAGACGAGAAAATGAGAAAGCAAGTGGGCGGAGAAATGAAAGAGCGAGAGACCGAGATAATGAGGAAAAGACGGCACGAGAATCAGAAAACGCGACAACGAGAGGACGAGAGATCGAGAGAACGAGAGAACGAGAAAACGAGTGAACGAGAGAACTCGAGAACGAGACAACGAGAGTATGAGAGATCGAGAGAACGAGCCAAAGAGAGGACGAGAAAACAAGAGAACGAGAGGACAAGAGATCGAGTGAACGAGAGAACGAGAGAACGAGAGGACGAGAGATCGAGTGAATGAGAGAATGCTAGAGAAAAGAATGAAACAAGGAAGGAATGAGAGGTTGTAAGAATGAGGGGATGAAAGAATGAGAGAGTCAAAAAACGAGAGGATGAAAGAATGAGAATATGAAAGAATGAGAGAATCAAAGAATGAGAAGATAGAAGATTGAGACAATCAAAGGATGAGAGGATGAAATAAAATGAAGGAACGAGAGGACGAGAAAACCAGAGTGAACTAGTGGACGAGAGAACGGGAAAATAAGAAGACGGGAAGACGAGAAGCTAAGACGATGAAAATACGAAAGCGAGAGAATAAGATATCAAGAGAGAGAGAGAGAGAGAGAGAGATTTTACAAGGACGAAAAAACGAAGTAATGTGAAGGCGGGAGAATGAAAGAACGAAAGACAAAGTGAGCTAGGAAATGGAAGAGTGAGAGAACGAAACGGCAAAAGGGAGAAAACACTAGAGAACAGGAAAATGAGAGAATAAGAGAGCCAGAGATCAAGAGCGAAATGGAGGAAGAGATAGGTACAGAGAGAAAGTAAATGAGAAAATGAATTAGCGGGGGAATGTGAAAAAAAAACCGACGAGAGAACGATAGGACGATTGAGTGAATGAATGAAAAATACAAGAGAACGAAAGGGAGGTAACTCGAAGGCCATAGAATGAAAGAGAAGACGGAGGAGGTCGCAAAAAGACAGGAGAAGGAGAGAATTAGAGAATCATAGAGACATAAAATCCCGTATGAAAAAACGATATACTCAAAAAAAATATTGAAAAATATAAGAAAAATATGAGATCATATATAGCGGCGAAATTTCATATATGTCTCAATATATGTTTAAAATATAAGAAAATAGTATACTATGTTAATACATTAAATTATATATAGGACGCTATGCGAATTTTGATATTTTTCTGTATAAGAAAATGTATAATTCACGGTATATTGTGAATTATAAGAAAATGTATACTTTACGGTATATTGTGAACTATAAGAAAATGTATACTTTACGGTATATTGTGAATTATAAGAAAATGTATACTTCACAGTATATAGTGAATTATAATGTCAACTATATATTGAAAAACATAGTAACGATATATCCGTCGTATGTAATTGAGTGCGATAAATGTGATAATAAATAGGTTATAAAACCTGTTGGTCCGTCTGTCTGATAATTTTATTCAAAAATGCCTTCATTGGGTTAATTCGAGACTGTTGGACAAGTAAAAACAATTTTACTGGTAATTTTGTACTGATATCTTTGATCAAAAATACTATTAAACAATTATTATACAAAATCGAAAAATGTGTATAAATACTCGTAATTTTTAATATACTTCATCATCTCTACTGAGCATGAAAATAAAACAATTTCGGGCAAATATTCATGCAATAATGAGACAAGTCCTAGAAATATAAGAAAATGTCATCCATCATAGGGAAAGTATATAACGTAACGGAACGATATACTAATTAATTAAATTTTCATAAATGTTCAAATAAATCAATAAATCTGGGTCGCGGTAACTTCTGGTAAATCCATCTTTATTGTACAATACCATTATTTATAACCAGAATCTAATACGAGTGATACCATGAAAACTATTATCAACACCTTCAGAAGTTATTTACTCTTCATCGAGGAAAAAAAGAACACAAAGTGAACCACGACAGAACAGTAAAGGATCGGATCATGACAACATTTCTGATTCATAAACATGAATGTAGGCAACGTAATTATTCGAATTCGCAATTTGGAAGACCATTGCTTTTTTAAAAATAAATTCTGTATTAACGACTTTTAAACTCCCAATTTTTTCTTCCATTACAATTAAATGGTCCAGCCTTCTCTTTTTCACCAACGGTTTTTTTTTTAAATTTATAATAATTGCCAATTGCGTAACTGCTCTGTATATTGTTTTTTTTAATTCCTATAAATTTATGTATTTCAAAAATTTGACCATCTTTCAAACTCACGTTGTAGTTTGATCGCTTTCGTTCTCGCCCGTAAGCTTTACTAGTAATCACCTCTTTATTTATGACGCATCGTTTATATACATAAAACGTTGAATTTAGTTCTACATCGACACCTGATCTTAGCAGTGCTGAGCTTTGATGTGCAGGTAAGTCAGTCAAAATGATTGGTTTTCCTAGTACACCACAATTCCCAATGTTAAAATTGGGCGTCGCTCTGATCTTGTGATTCAATAATTCATCCAAATATTTTTATTGGTTGCTGTTTAAATGGGGCTTACAAGCAATCAATAGACGATCGATAACACATTTTCGCCGAAATGAGTCACATATTTGAACAGCAACTCCTTGAGGGCTGTTGACACTACTTTTCAAAGTTTGATTATAATCTTCGTATGTGAAGGCACTGTGTGTCCACAAAGGACCCCAATTTTCAACACTCCTCGCCAAGTGTGCTAGTTGATGCACGTTAAAGCTTACGTATTTCTCTCCATACATCTTTTCAACACCGGCAATAAAATCAATTAAGCACTGATGTGCATAAAATAATTCAGATTTCAATATAGACTTTTTTATCAAAATTGAAACTCCATCAACTAACAGAGCCCAATGACGAACATATTTTTTTGGGAAATATTCTGTCAAAAGTGGTAAACTGTAGGCTAAAAGGAAAGCCATCCATTCATGAGCTTTCAGATGAGTTCGATCTCTCAAAGGTCTAGTTGTCCTAGAAAATTCTGATGTTGGAAAAAATGAAAGCAAAACAGAATCTATGTCATTGATCAAGTGCCCAAAATAAAAAATTTCTCTGTGATTAGAGGAATCAAACCATAGATCAACAAATTGTCGGATAACGCCTAAACCAACGCAGTGCATCCAATCAACATCTAAACTTTCGATAATATTAAAATGTGGCAGTTTACACAAGATAGATTTTCTTTTTATTCCCTTTCTATCTTCTTTCTCTTTTTTCTTTGCTTGTTCAAGTGTTTGTTCGTGGGTTCTAAGACCTTCTCCGAACGCGTTCCCTGCAACTAGGGGATATACTCGCACAGATCCTTTTTTTTTCTTCACTTGTTTCCCGGGATGTACACATAACCCACATCCGAATTTACCATTGAATTGTGTCGAACATCTCACCACTGGACGATCCACAGCGTCGCAAATACCCATCAACATAAAAACCCGTTGAGTGTACTCATGCCCATTGTAGTTATACGTAAATCCATTATTACCCCCTAACCCAAAAAATAATGAAACCCCCAAAAAAACATAGAAAAAATGCCAGAATAGATTTGAGAATTTGAGAAAGAAAACTCCCTGGCCAAAAAGGAAAATCCCTCGCCCCCTCCCCCCTTATAAAAATGAAACAATTTGAGGAAAAAAGCCTTTTGCCAAAAATACCCTAACAAAACCCTGCCAAAAAACGCCTAAAATAATTACAACCCCCAAATAAACATACAAAAAAATGCCAGAATAGATTTGAGAAAAAGAAGTCCCTGGCCAAAAAGGAAAAATAAAATTCGAAAAAAGGAATACTCCCTCTCCTCTCAAAAAAAACCTTAACAAAACCCTGTCAAAAAAAACGCCTTTGATTACTACCCCCCAAAAAAACATGGAAAAAATGGCAGAATAGATTTGAAAAAAGAAGCCCCTTGCCAAAAAGAAAAAAAATAATGCTACGGAAAAAATCGAACGAATCGCTGTCACAAAAAATACCGACAAAATGCTACAACTCTCGCCAGCAAAAAAAAAAAGAAATTCGAGAAAAAAAACAACCCAGCCGAACTAGTTCCCTGAAACTTACCAAACACCCACCAGAAAAAAAACCCTAGAAAAAACTACTTCCTCCTCCCCGCCCAAAAAAGTGGAGCATCCGATGAAAAAAAAACAGACTCTTAAAGAAAAATAATTGCTGCATAAGAAAAATAACTACTCGACAACATGAAATATGAAGAAGCCAATGAGTTACGTTAAGGACTAAAATTTATAATATCAATAATGGGACAAGTATTTCATTGATGCTCGACAATAGATTCATGAGAAAATTAAAAAAAAAGCAGTTAGTGGTTGAAAAGAAAACCAGCCTAGCAAAAAGAAAAACCGGTCCGAATGAAAAAATAAAAATGGGGTGTTTAACAAACAAATGATAAACCTAGTTTATAAAAAAATCGTGGAGACAATAATTTACGTTCAGTGCTGAAATTTTTAATATCAATAACAGGACAAGTTTTCATTGGTGCTTGATTATAGAACAAAAAAAAACCGGTCGAAAAAAAAACAGTCAACATGAAAAAAATTCAAAGGGGTGTATAACAAACACAAAAACCTCTAGTCTGCAAAAAAGTTGAAAGGACAACGATTTACGTTCAGCGCTGAAATGTTTAATATCAACAACAGGACAAGTATTTCATTGGAGCTTGATAATATAATAGACTTATAAGAAATATTTAAACAATCAATCGAAAAGAGTTACCAATCTACAAAAAGAAAAATCGGTCGAAAAAAACAGTACCCAAATGAAAAGAAATGAAAGGGTTTTAACAAACAAAAGAACCTAGTCTACAAAAAATTAAAGAGACAACGATTTATGTTCAGCGTTGAAATAATATGCTTGAGAATAGATCAACGAGAAAACAAAAATAGCTTGGTTTTCAAAAGAGGTACCAAGTTACAAAAATAGTCATACATATAAAAACGAGTCTGGAAATAGGATCAAAGAGAAAAAAGAGTAATTGGTGGATAACAAAAAAAAAATAGTGTACAAAAAATTAAAAATCGAAAAAGATGATGATTCACGTTCAGCACTTACATTTAGAATGATATTTATTGGTGTTTGAGAAAAGATTAACAACAAATAGTTTTCGAAAGTGCAATTCTTCCACATTGTTCGCTCGATGGGAATGGAAAAATCTTATTGGTAACAATTTGTTAAACGTTCACCACCGTACGTTCAGCGTATACGCACAGAGTACTTGTCCGGCCCATAACTTTTTATGCAAATTGCTCATTCAAGAAAAAATCAAATTAGAAGTGAAGTCATAGAACCCATGGAGTCCAATCTCTTCAAACAAGCTACACACGAATCCTTGCTTTCATCGAATCCATTAGTCCAATAAAAATAATTTCGGCCGTAGGACTTGGCGAGTTCGTACCATGAAAAATACATTACGTGATTCTACCTAAGCAAAAAACTCGCCAAGTACTACGGCCGAAATTATTTTTCAATCTAATTTTTTTCGTTTGAAATTTTTTTCTCCACGTTTTGTTTTATCTTGATTTTTTTTCTGGACTCTGTTCTTTTGGACCGATTTTTATTTTTATACATTGGTGACTTTTTTCAATAACGAACTTATTTTTGCTTTTTTTTAAATACTCCATCCTCAAGAGACAATGAAATACTTGTCCTATTATTGATATTCCAAATTTTAGTGCTGAATGTAAATCATTCTTGATCTTGCCGATTTTTTGAAAATTTTGTACTTTTTTGGGTAGTTTTTTTCTGTGAAAACAAATGGAAACGGGGGTCAACAAATGTACTTGTCCAAGGTTTTTTTTCCCCGGGTTTTATTTTGCGTGAATTATTCCGGCCTTACCATCTGTCAACACTCTAATAGAATTTGCAACTTTGACATACAAATTAGTTCAAATTTCTTCCGCATTTTCGGTTTGTCAACACTCGAATATGAATTTGCAGCTTTGACAGCTGACACATTAGCGATATAGATAGAAAATCGTCAGCCGCGACAAAAATATGTCGTCACTCGCGACCAATCAGAAACTCGATGGCATCAAAAGGCCTTTCGTTGTGTCGTATACAGACACGTCAAACTTCCGATGTGTTGGTATTTTTAGCATAATCTTGAGCCTGTGCAAAGTTTTTTCTCAGCAAATACGACATCAATCGTGCTGATTTAAGGCTCAATCGAAAGATTTTTTCATAGTTAGTCTCCAGTTCAATTTTCAAGTCATCATCTGTCTCCTGAGCTTCGTAATTCAAGAAAATGACTTTCAGTTTTTACCCCCACCACCGTGAATCGTTTTATTCAGAGATAATATACTCGGGCGAGCCTCGGGCAAACAGACGACAGACAGAGCTGTCAAATGTACTTGTCCTGAGACTCTACTGAGTCTCTTGATAGTTAAAATGATGGGCCAAATTTGCAAAATACATTTTGCGATTGAAATTATGTACTGAATTTTACATCTCGAATTGGAATTTGAAGTCATTTAAATTATATACCAAATACCAATTCACCAACGGAAATTTGGGGTACTGAAATTATTTTTATTATTTAGAATTCTGTTTTTATTAATTTAGGGTATTCCGAATTATAAACTAAATTTCAATTTCTGAATAGAAATCACAAGTATTTAAATTATGTACCGAATAAAAAATCGGAAATTCCAATTGAGTACCAAACTAATCACTCATTTTAAATACTACTAATTTTACTAACTGATTAAAAATCCAAATTTTACTAATACTTTAACTATAATTAAAAATCCAAATTTCAATTCGAGTATTCAAAAATACTCGAATTGAAATTAGCGAATCAATTTGCAAAAAAATATCCATTTCTCTAATTGAAACAAAAAATATTGAAAATTGTAATTCCTAGAATTGAAGGAAAAAAATTAAATTTTGCTTTTATGTATGAAAATTTTGACCCTGAATTTCACTTTCAGAATGAAAATGCAAATTTGATTCGCGAATATGAATAACCAATGGCAAATAAAACTGCACGTAAAAAAAAGAGACATTCAGCACAGCGGTAAAACCATTTTCAGACAAACTGATTATAAAATTGCCTCGACTGGCTACAGCAAATCAAAATTTCTGCTTCCACGCAAGCTACCTTTGACAACACTCTGGGTTCATTTATATCGAATAACATGAAGGTATCTTATCAGCTTGGATAAATGATGACTGGATGAAAGTGCACATTCCATTCTGTAAGACAGCGACGGAGCATGTTTATCAAAACTTTAATATAAGTATTCATTAGATGGTTTGATGAAAATGATGGTTTATGCTATTATGCTACCTGATGTACCATGTGTATGAATTCTTATTTTCACTTCATTCATAATTTTATATTTTTTGTTTAAAAACATAATTCTCATATCCGATTCTAATTTTGTCTCAGTTCTTTATTTAATTTATGGTAAGACTGGAACGAGCCTGCTTCCTTGTTTTTTTTTTTTTTTTTTTTTTTTCAAGGAAAAGTGAAAAGTAGATTGTCCACAGAATACATTTTCACATTGAAATACTTTATGGCAAAAGTAATTTAATCTTGAATAAAGAATTTACAAAAAGAATTGACCGTTACCAAACAATGAAAATTCGTATCAATTATTATTTGCAAAGAAAACAGTGTTGCCGTTGAGCTGCAACTAACAACCATTATCTCTTATGCGAAAGAGACAATAGTTTTAATGTATTCATTAAGAAGAGTAAATGGTCCATTGCGTCAGCTTTGGTAGTTCCATTCAAACCTAATGGACAAAGCGAAAAACCTCAATTCAGTTTACTACAGCCTGCGGTGTCTTCGGAGTAGGGAAAAATTTTGACACAAACTTTTATTGCATCTCAGCGATAAGAATTTTAATGCTATGAGAAGAAACATTGCCGGGAGGATGAAGTTGATACTGTATAGAAACATTTATAGCAATTCTGCTACAACGCACACTACAGAATTGAAGAAATATTCAATATCTTGATTTTTTTGTCATAATTGAGGTTTCACTCGAATCTTGCACAAGCCTGACCGAGTCATGTCATCATATTATTGCTGACATTTTGATGTGTAAACTTGTTGGCGAAGATGTTCCGTGAATACAACGTTCACATAATCAGCGAAACTCCAGTTGATAAGAAAAGCTGCAGTCGAATGCCTAAAAGGAAAAGCGAAGGAAGTTAGCCTAGCGTGTAGAATATTGGGAATTTTTTGGTTGATTCGTAGACCGCAACTGAAAAGTATTGAAAATCATGATTCCACAAGAATAGTCACATGTAAATTTTTGAAAATAAACATTTCATCAACACTCCTTGTTTTTACAAGTTTTTATTAATGAACAAGATACATTTTGGTCACTAGGTTTCATCACGCACACACACCCTTTTACGAAAAATATGTCTTGATGTGAGACAAAAATATGAGGGACATGCTTGAAAAAAAAATCTCGTTGCGTTCCACGATCTAAACATCAACACCATTTGAGAGTTCACACATTTTTAAAACGTTTGCCACTGAATCTTTGAGGTTATGTTTCGATGTATTTTATAGCACTTAATCCAGCTACACGAATTCGCAGATTTTTTAAAATTATTTAATATTTTTTCACAAATCAATTCATTGAAACACTTTTATGTTAATCACTGAACTTTAAAATATTTTTTTTTACGTTTTCGCACTTCTGTTTGTCGACACTGGAATATGAGCTTGCGACTTGTACAACTGACACATGAGCGAAATTTCTATCACTTATTAATTGGACCACCCAAAATAACGATCTTATACGTATTATTTTAATCGTTCACTGAATCGAAATAACTTTTTTTCATGTGCGTACTTCCGCATTTTCGGTTTGTCAACACTCGAAAATAAATTTGCAGCTTTGACAGCTGACACATTAGAGATATAGATATTTCAGCTGTGACAGCTGACACTTTAGCGATATAGATAGGAACCGCACTTAACCCCGCACTACACACACTATTACAACACTCTTGACGAGTCTCTTGACCTAACACTTTTTCGTCATCCACTGACGTTGACTTTTTTTTTTAACGTCTTCGCACTTTTCTTTCGTCGACACTTGAACCCGAGACTCTGCCGAGTCTCTTGAACTCTTTTCCCGATTTCCGATTTTCGAACGTTTCTGTATGTCCGCGAAATGAAAGGACCCATTCATATGAAGACGTATTGGTGTTACTCGTATCCAAAACTTTTTGTCGAATGGGAACACAGGGATATGTCGTCAGTCGCGACCAATCAGAAACACAATGGCCACACGAGCCCTTCCTCTGTGTCATATACATACACGCACGCATACTTCGATCATCGCATAAATTTGCCCGTGCAAAGTTTTTTCTCAGCAATTACGGCATCAATCGGGTTGATTTATGGCTCAATCGAGGGGGGATAACTTAATTAGTCTCCAGTTCAAATTTCAAATCATAAGATGACGCCTGGGCTTAGTAATTCAAGAAAGAGTTTCCCCCCACCCTTGAAATCGTTTTATTCAGAGATAATATACTCGGGTGAGCCTCGGGCAAGCAGACGACAGAGAGAGCTGTCAAATGTACTTGTCCCGAGACTCTACCGAGTCTCTTGATCGAGAATCCTCCCGAGATTGGTCCACAGCTGCCGTTTGTAGCTGATAGATGGTATTCAAAATGGTGGTTAGAGGCGACTACGCATCCTTCCCGTTGTCCTGACTGGAAAATAGTCGAGAATCGTTCATACGTTCGTCGTCGGGTCAAAAGAGTTGTTAACGCGGATGAAAGAGAGAGTGAATGGAAATTGGTCGTTCCTCAACCAGCGCGAGCTCAAGTTCTTAGTGAATGCCACGATGTCCCGCAAGCAGGCCATCTAGGCATAGATAAAACATACAAGCGATTGGTTCTATCCTATTTTTGGCCCGGTCTAATAAGAGACGTAACTCGATATGTTAGGAGATGTGACGTGTGTCAGCGTACTAAAGTCGTTCAAGCACCTCCAAATGGATTAATGGATAGGAGAGTCATCGAAGGCCCTTGGATGGTTATTGTTGCCGATATGATGGGTCCGTTCCCGCCAAGTAAATCAGGTTTTGCGTACGTCTTAGTGATTCAAGACCTTTTCACGAAATGGGTCGAATGTTGTGCTTTGCGGAAGGCTACGGGTAAGGCAATACAAGAAAAGCTTAATGAGCTTGTTTTGTCCCGATTTGGCACGCCAGAAGTTATCCTAACAGATAATGGTACGGAATTTGTGAATCGAAGTCTTCAAGCTTGGGCAAAAGATAATGGTGTCTTTCATACTACCACGCCCCCGTACCATCCGCAAGCTAATCCCGTGGAGAGGGTGAATCGCGTGCTTAAAACAATGATCGTCTCTTTCTTAGAAGAGGACCATCGAGCTTGGGACGAACACCTGTCCGAATTTAGGTTCGCGTATAACACCGCTTTTCACTCAGCAATTGGTTGCAGTCCCGCATACCTGAATTTTGGTCGAATCCCGAGGCCCCATAACTTTTATCGTCATGTAAACGGTGAGGTTGAAGAAATCCTTCCGCTTCCCGTCGATGAATGGTCTCAACATATGCAAGGGATGGAAGAACTATGAGAGCGAGTTCAGTATAACCTCGAGGAAGCTTATCAAAAGCAGGCTGAGCAATACAATAAACACCGGCATATTATTTCTTTCAAGGTAGGCGATGCAGTGTTGAAGCGACAACGTATATTATCGTCGTCAGTGCAACACATTGCAGCAAAATTAGCTTCCCGTTATCAAGGCCCCTACCGTGTTAGTAAGATACTCTCGCCTGTGGTTGTCGAACTTGTTGATCCCGATGGTAATATTATTCCGAAGGTAGCTGTAGAAGATTTGAAAAGGTATTATTGCGCGGCTACTCCCGTTAATATAGATGATGGCGTTGGAACGATTGGATTGGCTGGCGACGCGGATGGAGTGGGTGTTGGAGATAGAGGAGGGGGAGGAGAAGGAACCAAAATCTCGGTTCCTAGCCAAGAAAATGGTAACGTGGATGCAAGATGACTTCAGGAGAGTCAACGGGGCAGCGAAGGATGAAGATCTTCGGCAAAGAATTGAAAGGGTGGCCAAGGCTTGGGAAAATGTCATCAGACAAGAGGAATAACTGGAAGATGTAGAGCAGGAGGACCACGGAAGGAGTCCCGACGTTGTCGATGAATCCTCCGATCTCCCGTTACATCCCGTGGAGACACCTTTATATTACGGTCCTGTAGATGCTGCCTTAGAAGAGGCTATGAAAACTAGAGAGGAACATTTAAAGCCAAGCCAACATCTCCCGTCCTCTCCACCAGTCGTATTTGACAATTCGACTCCCAAAGGCTGTTGGAACTGTCTCAAGTTCGGACATAAACGGTCCCAATGTCGAGAACCAAAGAGTGCCCAGCCGTATTGTTTTGGTTGCGGTGTTCGGAAGGTTACAATGAGGACTTGTCCAAAGTGTCGTCCAAAATGGTTGGCCGAAGGAGGACCACTGGCTCCAACGCGATCTCCGCGTCTTGACGCATCCACTCCCGTTTAAATTTATTATTTATATTCCTATTTCTTATTTCTTGTTACATTCAATCGTTATTCTCTACCATTCCCTTCAGGAATTTAAAGTTTTTTTTGCTGTTCAAATGAACTTTTGGATTAGTTTTTTTTCTCTCTCTCCCGTCTCATTCCGTCTGCTTTGTAGCCGAACGGCTGTTGTAGAGGCTATACCTTATTAAAATTAATCGAAAATCATCAGGTGTAAAGATTACTTTATTTTTGTTCTTTTCCCGCCACGCAATTTCAGCATGTCTCATCGATGGGTCGTTGTGTCGTTTCGTTTGCGTATGGTGGTTGACTTGTGTTGTCTTGTACTCGGCCGTCGTGATGAGAGGGAGATTGGTGTCCCGTTGGTTTGACTATTGCAATTATATTCCGAAAGGGAAGGCGTTGTGAGATACAGTCGTGGCCGTGACCGAGATGTAGAAATTTAAAGAGGGCGTACGAGAGCTTGCTGACCGGGACGGTCAGAGTCTGGAAGGGGGGAGTTGTGACATTATATTTTTTGAGTAGCGTCACATTGAAATTAAAAAGACAAAACTCCGGCATAAACAACAGTCTCCCGTCTCTCTCGCTCGATGCTCCGGTCACGCGACAACCTCACAGGGCTTTCTTAGGGAAAATATTATAGTTATTATTAACTGACGTCCCGCGAATATTTTATATTATCTTTCATGCGAGTTCCCGAGGGAAAAATCAGCCAAACGACAAAGCGACTCAAATAACGACGATTAAAGGAAAAGGAAGGTCAATCATCGTAATAATACTGTATTTCGAGCAGGGCTCATACAGTTGGCCATATCCCGTCGTTGTCAAGCTCAAGGTCAAGCCGAGTTCGAACATTTGATGAAAATCAAAGGAAAGACGGTTGAACGAAGGAAGGTTCGAGAAACATCGAAAACATGCGATTTTCCGTTAGCGCCAGCGATCGCGCTCGTCACCCGTTCGAAAATCAGGACAGTATCGCGCCCTATTGTCTCCCGTCTTTAAATTGAATCGTTTCCATCGCAAAAATTAGACACTTGTATATCCCGTAAAACATTAAGTTCCCGTCGCTATTGTAAATATTAATCGAGCCAGGGGTAAATGATAATGTTAATGACGTTAAAACCGTGTCCCGATAAAATAATAAAATAATCGGTGCCCCGTCTAACGCTCGCGTGAATATTTAATGTGACGGACCTGTCAAAAATGTGGGGGAAATTTTGAGAGTAGGAAGGGCGGGAGGAGAAGTCGAGCGGCTGACAAAGGGCTCTCGATTTCATTAGATTTTCGCAGAGTACCGAGCGTGATAGACGTGTCTTCAGGAGCTGGGAAAAATACCGTGAGTTATCCCTCTTGTCTCTTTCCGTTTGGTCAGTGAGCTTCTTTAAATACTTTTGTTCCCGATTAATTAGAATTATTGTTGTGGACGACGCGTATATTTCGCGTAATTTCGGGAATCTCGGTCGCGGCGGCGACTTTGCCTCGTGTAATAAACGGTCGCCTAAAATTTTCTTTTCTTTCGTTCAAGTTTTATATCCGACGTCTCGCGACTCGGAACTATTTCTTTTGTCTAAAAATTGTGAGAATTAAAGTCGTGACCGTACGCGAAAAATCTCCTGTAAATTGTAATTATTTCGTTAAAAATTAATTCGCGGAAAAGATCGCGAACAGAGTGAATAAGTGCGCGATTACGTGAGTGTGAGTGAGAGCGTGAATCGGCCGGTGTAACCGTGAATTCGAATAGCTCGACCGAGTAACCGATTAGCGGGGGCTCGGATATTTTATATTAATTACCATCGATTTACATCATTAACATCTTCGATAATTCTTGACCACGAGTAGTTCCGTGGCAAGAAATAAAGAGCTCGTATATTAGATTGTAAAGAGTGTAGGATCCCAGCTGATATTAAATGTGTGTGTGTGAGTTCGTGGTTTTTCCCGTCGAAAAATTGTAGAGTCTCGCGATCGTATTAATCCCGTGAAATTTGACGTAAAATCGAGAGATTAATCCCGAGCGTAAAGTTTTCTTATAAAATAAAAGTGATTATTAAAATAATAAATTGTGAAACATTAACCTCGATTTTGATGAAGTTATTTCTGAAATAACCCCGCCCATCCCGCTGCAGCAAAGCCGGACAAATATCTCTCTCTCTCTTTCAATCGTGTCGCTCTCGCGACTGGCGCGCAACATTTTAACACCCAAATAAATTAACGATTGAAGGATTGGGAGTTTTGTGACATTGGGCAAACAGCATTATTGAAATTCACGTCACAGTACATAGATGTAAAATTAATAATTAATTAATATCGATTAATTAATTAATAATTCGTTACTAAAATTATAAATAATTAGTTAAATAAGCATCGCCAAGGAAAAAGGGTCCAATTTCAACCTCGTAGTGGGAGTACAGAGTCCAGTACAGCGGGCCATCGCGTCAGTGACACACCCACACCACCTTGAAACGTATATGTGTGGCGCGGCTTTAAAAATGGGGACCCGCCATGAAGCCGTCAGTTCTCGAGTCGCTCCACAGCTAGCCAGTCGAACTCCGACGTTCGTGTTGATCGGATACTCCCGCCGTACTGCTGAAAATCGATTTTTACCATGTTTTTATTGTTAGTTCTCGAATCTTTAAAATCGACATTTTAACATCTTTGTAATTTTGAAACTTAAAATTGTTAATAAGTTTTTATTGTCGGGTTATAAATTAACTCAGTCATTTCTTATAATTGTGCAACGAATATATAGATATATTAAAGAAAAGTTATAAAATATAAAATTGTGAAAAGGTGAAAAGAGTTTTAATTTTATTTATTAAAACAAAAGTTTAACATCCTCAATCCATCGTATCGTGTATTATAAATATTAATCGCGATTTATTTTGTTTGAAAAAGAGTTTCAAACTAATCAAATATAATTCAAGATATTCTCGTGGAATTAAAGATCTAAAATTCCCATTTTATTATTTAAAAATCATTCGAAACATCATTGATTAATTAATTCAAATCAACATCAAATAATTAATTAAATTCAACATCAGAAATAATTAATTCAAATTTCTCAAAGTTTTCTCAAGTTATCTCAAGTTTTCCTATTTTATTTGCCTGGACTAATTTCTCACCTTGACTCATAAAATCCTCAAACCTTTTGTGCGTGCTGATTCTCAAGCACCTCAAATCTATCCTTTATTTTTCCTGGAAATTATTCATTTCCTCAACCGTGCTGATTCTCAAGCACGTTGATATCTCACATTATCCAACCTTTTTATCCTTACCTGCCGTGCTGATTCTCAAGCACGCATCATCCTAATTTACCCAATTCTTTCCTTTTATTTCGACCGTGTTGATTCTCAAGCACGTCAATTCCTGAATTTTCCACATTTTTCATTCTCCACGGTCCTGCTGATTCTCCAGCACGCCGATTCCATCTATCCTCAAGTAACCCATTTTGTTGTAATGCCTCGTGTTAGAAATTAGACCACGTACATTCAAGTTCTTATTTTATTTATTTGAGAAATTTAAATTAATCTACAAAATCATGTGTAGTTACTATTATGCCTAGGAGACGGGCAGGAAGTAAATTTCAAATTCGTCGAGCTATCGTGCGTCAGTGTCTCAAGCCGGGTAAAAAACATGGCAATAACAAACTAAGTCTCAAATTATCGATTGCGAGTCAGTTTTGTGATAACTCTACAGTCGGTAATCCAGAACCCGGTTTTGTTAACAGTCGTCCAAAAATCCGTGTAGTTTCCAACGTTAGTTTCTCGAAAACCGTTATCATCATCGATCAATCTTCTCCGTATCCGTTGGGACGAATCGCGGGTACAATTCGGTGTTCCTTTACCAAAGAACACCATCCTGAGTGTGAGGACATCTCCGAAGCGTCGACAACATCGCGACCTTCCACACCGGACGACATCGAGGTCATCACCTTGGATTAATATTTCGAACTCAACCATCCAACCAAGGTAAGACCATTTTCATTATTCTGGTTACCCAGTTAGCAGCCTTATCGACACAGGATCCGGTCCTAGAGGGGAAAATCCAACCTTTCTAAATACGGGATCTAAAATAAATCTACACGTCGTATACCCGTGTATCATTAGTAGATGAATTAGAGATTTTACTTACCATCCATCGATCGTTTCTTACCCGTCAGTTAATAAATCAAGTTTCTATTTTATCGATCGTTTAGTATTCTTTTTCCTTCTGCATTTCGGAGTCGATAAAGAAAATACCACTTTAACTATCAACCGTCTATTTCTCATTTAACATCTGCGGATTTAAATCGAACGGTCGATAAACTCATTTTAATTTATCTACTCAATTTCAATTAATCCGGGAATTCAAACTCGCGACGTAACAATCTTATAATTTTTGGGACACCCTGTAGATGTATTCGACGAACGAATAGCTGATCAGCTGTTGAGCGTACGCGGACCTTGACCTACCGCACGAGCAGCGCTCACGCGCCAAGAGGCACATGACAAAGTCCCCAGTTCAGTCAAATTTTATTAACTAACAATTGTTAAATTATCAAGTTTTAATTCTCATATTCTGCTTTATTATCGAAAGACCTTTAATTTGAATACTCACTCGACCATATTTCGACCACTTTTAAATAAACAAAATTTAGGCCATCAGCAAATTTAATTAACTAACAATTATCCACATACAACAATTCAATTATGCTCATTAGATGCGCTTTGAAAAGTCCTCTCATTTGAACCCTCACACCACTTTGTCATGTCCCAAATTAAGCAAGTAATCGAGCCGCGAAAAACCGCGGAAAACCGCGGATCACTATAAAACGCTCTTAAATGTTCCTACAGGATTGTAAATGTATTTGGGTTATCATTAATAAGGATTTACTTATATAAATGCCGTTCTACATACGTATTGTTAATAATAATAATAACCAATAAATAATAAATAAATAAATGCATACTTTCACATATATACTTATACCCCCAAAAAAATATGGAAAAAATGGCAGAATAGATGTGAAAAAAGAAGCCCCTTGCCAAAAAGAAAAAAAATAATGCTACGGAAAAAATCGAACGAATCGCTGTCACAAAAAATACCGAAAAAATGCTACAACTCTCGCCAGCGAAAAAAAAGAAATTCGAGAAAAAAAAACAACCCAGCCGAACTAAAAAAAAGCATAAAAAGTTATGGGCCGGACAAGTACTCTGTGCGTATACGCTGAACGTACGGTGGTGAACGTTTAACAAATTGTTACCAATAAGATTTTTCCATTCCCATCGAGCGAACAATGTGGAAGAATTGCACTTTCGAAAACTATTTGTTGTTAATCTTTTCTCAAACACCAATAAATATCATTCTAAATGTAAGTGCTGAACGTGAATCATCATCTTTTTCGATTTTTAATTTTTTGTACACTATTTTTTTTTTTGTTATCCACCAATTACTCTTTTTTCTCTTTGATCCTGTTACCAGACTCGTTTTTATATGTATGACTATTTTTGTAACTTGGTACCTCTTTTGAAAACCAAGCTATTTTTGTTTTCTCGTTGATCTATTCTCAAGCATATTATTTCAACGCTGAACATAAATCGTTGTCTCTTTAATTTTTTGTAGACTAGGTTCTTTTGTTTGTTAAAACCCTTTCATTTCTTTTCATTTGGGTACTGTTTTTTTCGACCGATTTTTCTTTTTGTAGATTGGTAACTCTTTTCGATTGATTGTTTAAATATTTCTTATAAGTCTATTATATTATCAAGCTCCAATGAAATACTTGTCCTGTTGTTGATATTAAACATTTCAGCGCTGAACGTAAATCGTTGTCCTTTCAACTTTTTTGCAGACTAGAGGTTTTTGTGTTTGTTATACACCCCTTTTAATTTTTTTCATGTTGACTGTTTTTTTTTTCGACCGGTTTTTTTTGTTCTATAATCAAGCACCAATGAAAACTTGTCCTGTTATTGATATTAAAAATTTCAGCACTGAACGTAAATTATTGTCTCCTCGATTTTTTTATAAACTAGGTTTATCATTTGTTTGTTATACACCCCATTTTTATTTTTTCATTTGGACCGGTTTTTCTTTTTGCTAGGCTGGTTTTCTTTTCAACCACTAACTGTTTTTTTTTTTTTTTTAATTTTCTCATGAATCTATTGTCGAGCATCAATGAAATACTTGTCCCATTATTGATATTATAAATTTTAGTCCTGAACGTAACTCATTGGCTTCTTCATATTTCATGTTGTCGAGTAGTTATTTTTCTTATGCAGCAATTATTTTTCTTTAAGAGTCTGTTTTTTTTTCATCGGATGCTCCACTTTTTTGGGTGGAGAGGAGGAAGTAGTTTTTTCTAGGGTTTTTTTTTTCTGGTGGGTGTTTGGTAAGTTTCAGGGAATTAGTTCGGCTGGGTTGTTTTTTTTCACGAATTTCTTTTTTTTTTGCTGGCGAGAGTTGTAGCATTTTTTCGGTATTTTTTGTGACAGCGATTCGTTCGATTTTTTCCGTAGCATTATTTTTTTTCTTTTTGGCAAGGGGCTTCTTTTTTCAAATCTATTCTGCCATTTTTTCCATGTTTTTTTGGGGGGTAGTAATCAAAGGCGTTTTTTTTGACAGGGTTTTGTTAAGGTTTTTTTTTAAAGGAGAGGGAGTATTCCTTTTTTCGAATTTTATTTTTCCTTTTTGGCCAGGTTTGCTTATTTCCCGTGCAACGTTTCAGCCTTTTTCGAATCAATCGTACGATATACGACTTTTCCTTCTCCAAAACAAAATATTAAGAGTCATCGAGCGATGGCATACGCAGCGCTAAATTCCGCCTGGTGGCAGCTGAAAAAACTAAAATCCGTCTCAACGAGATTTCGTCGCGAATTTTGATCAAATAAATATAAAAAAACACTAAAAAATAAAGCGTAAATTCATAATTCCAGCTCTGGTCACTTTGTTAATACCACATTTTTTTCACGATCACAATAAATTTGTGAAAATATGACGTGACAGGGTTGCGCCATGACAGCTTTCGAGCATGTCACAAAGATTGATTAATCACGAACTCACTATACACTTGACACAAGCAAACGGACCAGAGCCGGAATCGTACCACTTCACTGCACTAAACAAAATTTTTCTTTTTTGATTTTTCTCAAAACTCGCGGAGAAATCTAGTTGAACGGGCGCGACACGTTCACGGCGGAGTGGCGGCCATATTGGCTTCCTCTACGATGTGTAGCGGGTTCTAGCTTTTGACGCTAGGTTTGCTTCGACAGTCTGTCGGTAAGATCGGACAAGTGGTATATCGACGGTAGCAAAAAATGATGAGAATGAAAATTTTTAAAGTTTCTGAACCCGACAATTTATTCTAAGTCCCACGATGTTCTCTAAAGGGCACTTTTTTTCGACCTCGTCACGAATAGCTCATTCGATAGAGAATCGAATGAAACGCGTTTTTAGCCTATCGTGAGAGGAGTTTTTTTTTTTTTTTTTTTTCGAAAAATTTCAGAGTCCCGAAGTCCTCGAATTTTTTCAAAGTCCCAAGACTTTTTTTAAAGGGAATTTTTTTTCGACCTCGTCACGAATAGCTCATTCGATAGAAAATCGAATGAAACGCGTTTTTTTAGCCTATCGTGAGAGGATATTTTTTTTTTTTTTTTTTTTTTTTTCGAAAAATTTCAGAGTCCCAAGGACTTCGCGCGTTATTTCTGAAATGTAAAGAAGGAGGGGAAAATATTATCGATAAAAACAAAACTTGACACTGTACGCTTTTTTTTTAGGTTCCCTTTATTTTATTTGAATTTTTTTTTTTTTTTAATTATTAAAATGAAACGTCCCCCCATAAATAATAAATTTGTTGCGGGCGGTGTCTCCGCCCCCACGGCCTCCTCGCCCTCGCCACCCGCCGCGCCCGCCACGACTGCCACGACCACCGCGCCCGCCACGACCGCCACGCCCTTCGGTGCCCGGCAATTGGACGGCAGCCAACGGCTCCGGTGGTTGAACCGCGGACCGTTGTGCTGCCACACCCTCTTCCGGTCCCCGGGTTTGTTGGTGATTCTGTAAAAAACAAAAAAATTATAACAAATTTTATTTGTATAAATATAAAACTCAACTGCGAAATTGTGCTCGGCCGGTTTTCACGTGAAAACCACTGAACCAATTTTGATAAATATTTTACAGGAATGATGCCCATGAATCAGAATAGGTTATAGGCCGTATTATATTCCAATAAATTTTTTATTCAGGGAAGGCCGAGCGAAAAAATCAACTTTTCATCATTTTTTTAACTCTAAAAGTTCTCATGTTATCAAAAAAAGACTATAAAAGAAAAACAATAATTACAAATTTGAAGATAACTCACAATGAAGAGAATGACCGGTGGCTGGGGTGCCAGCTTCGAATGAAAAAAAAGTAACAGTAATTTTCGTGCAACTGTTAAATAATTTTTATTTTTTAGTCTCCAACTTACCTCTTCAACCACCGGATCGTTTGAGGGAGTGGCTGCTCCCTCGCCAACAATTTGTCGGCCCTCGACTGCGGTGGGGGCGGCGGGGGGTGGAGGATCGGTGTTGGCCGATCCCTCCACTCCTGTTCCCGGATTGGCATTCTGAAATACATAAAAAAACCATATTAGTTACGATTTTTAATAGGAAAAGATAAAAAGATAAAAAGATAAGATGAAAAGATAAAAAATTCATTTCCACGACCCCGAAAACCCATGAGTACCACCGTTTCATCTCTGAAATCGATGTTTCCTTCTCTCGTGCGCCATATTGGAGCCGCCATTTTTATTAACCAAATGTTGTTAAGAAAAATGAATTTTGCGACCCGAAAAACCCCCGAGTACCAGCGTTCACCCACCCAAACGATGTTTCGTCTGCCATTTTGAGCTTCGATGTGGGGACGACAGTTAAAAAAACAATGTGGGAGATTACGAACCCAACGAAGTAAAAAAATGAAAAAAAGAATCGAAAAACCGCAATGGAGAAACGGATTAGAGAAGGAAATGGGGGGGGGGGGGCAGACAGAAATCCAAATCGTTACGACTTCGTATGACGGGAGCCGTGACGATTTTTGTTGATTCGCGGTCTATTATATATATAATAATGAAATAACACGTGTACTTACTTGCGCGCGTATCGCCACCTCCCGAAATCGCGCCGTGCGGCGTTTGCGGGCCGCATTGCGAACTCTTGAGTTTTCTGGAAATAAAAAAGAAAACACTCATTAATAAAACAAATAGTTATAATTAATTTCGTCGGTTGTTGAGCAAAATTCTCGACAAAACTGCGAAATATTTCTACTTTCTTTTCGACATGTTGCTGCTCTCGTGTCAGCTGACAGAATGAACTGGCCCCGTTTACAATAAAGTTGTCGAACTTGCGAACAAAAGGTTTGGTTTTTTGACGCACCGGGCGCCGCTAAATGATAGCGAGCGCGACCGGTGTCTTGTCTCCTAATTTTGCGTAACAATTGCAATAACATCTTTCGTTTGACATTCCGCACAACAGTACGTTGCACGGTTGTCAAAAGTATTTGCAAAATTTGTGCATTTAGAAATATATTTCAGTGCAAATCACGGTTCACATAAACGTGACCAATCTTGCAGCTGAGTTAATAAAAAAAAGTGTATTGAGTGAAAGTGAAAAGCGGAAGAAAATGAATCGCGAAATTTCGAAGAAATCTCGCCATCCCCCGTTGCATAAGAGAAGATTGAGTTGTACGAAGAAGTCTCGAGAACGGTGAGTTGATTTTTTTAAATGTTTTTAGATACGAGCAGCAGGCTCGTTGCATTATTATTGTTGCATGCATAACAACGGAACCGTGTGGGTGTGTGTTCACAGCGGACGCGGGCGTGTGTGTGTGTGTGTGTGTGTGTGTGTGTGTGTGTGTGTGTGTGTGTGTGTGTGCATGCGTGTTCGTACTGAAAGAAAGATACCGTGATACTCGGCCGAGGGGGGTAGAGGGGGAGAGGGGTCCGGGAATCAATTTTTCATAAATAATTTTTACGCTTGAAGATGGTGCTATAGGAATGGTCTTCGAAAATAAAAACACGGTTTCAGCAAAAGATGTGATGGAACTCGGGAGTTTCCGGGGGCGCGGAATTTTCGCGCGATAAAACTTGTTGGTGATCCAGAATGTCGCGTCTAAAATGGCGCCCGAAGGAATAAAACATCGTTTTCGCGAATAAAACGATGTATTGTGATACTCAAGGGTTTTCAGGGGTGCGGGATCCAATTTTTTTAAAACAATTTCAGGAATTTCAGATGGCGCATTGCAAATGGCCTTCGAAAAACGAAAACACCTTTTCGAAAATAAAACGGTGTTATTGAGGGGTTTTGGGGCCCATGGAATTTAATTGCGATAAACTTTTTTAGGAATACGCAATGGAGCGTCTAACATGGCGCCCGAACAAATAAACATCGTTTTCGCCAATGAATAGGCTACTATCGAGAGTTTTGACTCGGAAAATGGTTCTAAACGATAAGGGGCTATTGTCTTCGTGAAATGCAAAAGAGTTCTGGCCTCTAGCATTTTCTGATCTTTTTTAATAATGTTTTTTTCGTTAAAAATGTCACTGGGAGTGAGATGCTAGCTTACTATCGACAGTTTTGACTCGGAAAAAGGTTCTAAACGATAAGGGGCTATTGTCTTCGTGAAATGCAAAAGAGTTGCATTTCCTGATCTTTTTTAATAATGTTTTTTTCGTTAAAAATGTCACTGGGAGTGAGATGCTAGCTTACTATCGAGAGTTTTGACTCGGAAAATGGTTCTAAACGATAAGGGGCTATTGTCTTTGTGAAATGCAAAAGAGTTCCGGCCTCTAGCATTTTCTGATCTTTTTTTATAATGTTTTTTTCTTTTGAATATGGCACTAGGAGTGAGATGCTATCCTACAATGGAGAGTTCTAATAGTACACAGTATCTTATTTCTCTATCGATATTATCAAAACGCTATCACTACGGGAATATTAGGTAACATTCTCTGATCCCTTCGTTTCATAGGCGTCGTCTTCAGGGGAATAAAAAAGTTATTCAAAATAAGAGGTTAGAACATTCACCGGAGCCTGAAAACTTATTCAGCAAGACGCTTCCCATCGATAATGAGAAGGTCAAGAAATCGGAAGAGCCTGAAAAATTATTCAGTGAGCCGCTTGCCATTGATAATTTGGGGCGTTCAAAGTCTATCCGGATTACGACAGACATCCATCTGACGGCAGGTAAGTTCGTAGTCCGTGGCTCTAAACATCAAGGAGATGACGTCTTCCCACAAACATCAAGAGGAAAACAGTGTACAGCAATGGCGGCTACAGCAATTCCTGTTAGTCATTTGGTTGCACCTTCGAATTGGACCACGGAAACTGTCGATACCGTTTTATCGGTAGGTGACGACGTGTTTCGCGAAGCAATTGAAGCTCGTGGATCCATAAATATGGCGGAACATCATTCGCAATATTTGGCACCTCACGATCGAGGTTCAATCAACGCAGTTTGAAGTCACGTTGGGCCAGGAGATGTTTGGACATCTCGAAATTGATGCTGAAAAGGATGGTTTTCCGAATTTAACGAAGGCTCTACAAAAATTTCTGACGGCAGCAGCAGGGAATAAGGAATCAGAACCACCAGCAGCAATATTGACGAGCAATGCAATGTCCATTGCTATTTTCGTACGTGACGGTCTCATATGGATATTTGATTCTCACTCCCGGGACATGTTTGGGAGACCTGTCGATAGCGGGAAAACCTGCCTAGTCGGATTGTCTGGATTCAAGGACTTTCTCGGAATGGTCAAAGGAATCATACCAACAGTCAGCCAGTCTGACCCATGGGTGAATCAATACATGCTGACACCGGTCAGTATCGACGACAGACACACGATCGCCACTCACAAAGACGAAAACAGTGTTGATGAACATATGTCGTGCGATGAAATGCCACAGATTCTGGGTTCTCCTTCTGATGAGGAACAACAGAAACCTAGCGAGAAGGAGGATTCCTGCAAACATCAGGAATTAGAATTGAAGGACGTCAACACAGATGATGAAATGTCGGCGTCGGAAGACATTCGACGAATCTCCGAGGAAGAGCACTCTATCGAAGAACATACTTTGGTGGAGTGCAGTACACCTGCAGAAGATTTGAATGATGAAAGTTTTGATGGCAGGGGCATCTATAATTTCGATCACATTTGGAGGAAGCTGCACGAGTCCTTCGATCACCACTCGACCATGTTTCAATGCGGTTTTGAGAATCTTCTTTATGTCAACTCTCGGCGTTCAGGACTCAAATCTTTTCTAAGATTCAAATGTTCAATGTGCAATTACGAAGCGGAAATATCAAGTGAACCATGTGGAGATGATCGTTTGGATATAAACACAGCAATGGTTCTCGGCTCTGTCATCAATGGCATTGGCTATTATCAAGCTGAGAGTTTTCTTGCTGCACTGGATGTTCCCTGCATGGCAGAATCAACGTATCAACGGTACCATGAGTCAGTATTAGCGGGTTTATCCGATACCGCTTGGCTGGAAATGAAAAAAGCAGGAGAAGAAGAACGTGAAATGGCAATTGCCAGAGGTGATGTTATTTCCGGAGTTCCGCATATCCGTGTGATAGCTGATGGTAGTTGGATGAAAAGATAGTATCAGTCGGGTAAATTTGATTCACCGTCAGGTACTGGTGCCATCATTGGGGAACAAACGGGCAAAGTCCTGTTCATTGGAATACGTAACAAGTTTTGTTCCGTGTGCAACATTGCTTCTAGCCTCAATAAAGACCCTCCGAACCATTTATGCTTCAAAAATTGGGGCAACAACCAAAGTTCGGCTAGTATGGAGGCGCATGCAATAGCTGAAGGCTTTAAAAGTAGTGTCGAGCAACATGGCCTCATCTATTCTGTTTTGATCGCTGATGGCGACAGCAGCGTATTCAATAAAATCTCAGAAATGGCGCCCTACAGAGAATACGATGTGAATGTAAAAAAAATTGAATGCCGCAATCACATGTATCGAAGTGCTCGGAGAAATCTTACGAAAATCATGAACACCGGAAAATTAGGCCAGCTAAAAAAAATTGTTAAGAGTAATGCAGAAAATATGATACGGTGTACACGCTCAGCAGTTGAACATCGATTGAACGAAGATAGCACTTGGGCCGCCAAAATTGTTGCGCTAAGAAAAGATATCTTGAGAATTCCGGGTCATGTGTTTGGCGACCATGAAAATTGCGTTGGTACGGGTTATTGCAGGGCTTCAATGCGAATTAATCCAGGGCCAAATTATGCTGCAGCTCTAAAAAAAATTGGCAAGTTTAGTGACATCGAAGACTGTCTCCGTCGCTTGGCTGATAATGCTGACAGCCTGTTGTACAGTGTCAACAATAATGTTGTTGAAAGTTTTCACAATATTATTGCCAAATTCATTGGAGGAAAACGAATTCACTGGGGTAAGCGTGGTTCTTACAACGCCCGCGTTTCCGGTGCAGTCGCTCAATTCAACGCAAATCGCGTGATGACCTCATATTTATCGGCAAATGAAAAAAAAACCGTCGGAACTGGTCACCGCATTAGAAGACCGCCGAGTTCGATTGAACGAACTGAGACGATTGCGAATAAGCTCTGAAAATCATAAGTCAAAAAAGAAGGCCTGCAAAAACGTTGGTCCTGACAAAGATTATGGACCTCAAGCAGAAAAGCCGGACTTGAATGAAGCTACATATCAGGCAGAATACTCCAGACACATGGAGAAACTGACGGAGTTCAGGAACAACCGCGAAGCAATTGAAAGAGACACGCTGCTCCAGAGTGGCAGCTCTCTTTGGCAGTCGATGAGAAGAAAACTCATCACTGCATCGAATTTCGGTGCTATTTGCCACTTGAAGGAGTACACATCGTGCTCCACCATTGTGAAACGGCTCGTTTATCCAAAGGAATTAGGCCACATTGCAGCTGTTCGATATGAAAAACAAAACGAAGAAGTTGCTAAAAAAAACTTTACACGACTTTAGTAACATTACTATCGAGCCATGTGGACTATTCGTAGATGCTGAAATTCTTGGCCTCGGGGCAACACCTGATGGCCTTGTTGGTCATGACATGATTGTCGAAAATAAATGCCCTTATTCAGCAAGAAATTGCACAATAACCGAAGCCGTAGCCCAAAAAAAAGGCAATATTCATCGTGTATTCAGTAGCATTGACATGAAAGAAATCAATCCTGAACACGAATACCATTATCAGATCCAAGGGCAGCTGCGCGTGACACAAAGACAGCGTTGCATCTTTATGATGTGGACACCCAAGGAATCGGTGGTCGTTCTGGTTGAGAAAGACGATGTGTTCTGGAAAACGAAAATGGAACTTCCATTGATGAAGTTTTATGAGAACTGCATGATACCGGAAATAATTGACCCCCGACATGTTAGATCAATGCCTATAAGAGATCCACCATATATAATGGAGGCCATAGCTAAACGAGCAGCTATGAAAGTAGGCAAGACACTGAGTCAGAAGTCACTGATTCGCCAGTCGTTGAAGTTTTGATGAATGACGACTATTTGGAAATGATGGAAACTGAAGAGGGTTATGACTAATCGCTACAGTTCTCAAGGTCCTTATAAGATGAATGTTTAGTTTTGCGCACTTGTATAGTGTGAGGTCTATGAGTTGGCACGTACTGGACGTCTTTTAGCAAGTGAGCTGTTCCGTTTTGGAACGACTACTTGATGGATATCTGGTCATGTGTTAATCATTCAACATTGTTACTCTGAGGTTTAAGGGTTGACAAGTACTGGACGTCTTTTAGCAAGTGAGCTGTTCCGTTTTGGAACGACTACTTGATGGATATCTGGTCATGTGTTAATCATTCAACATTGTTACTCTGAGGTTTAAGGGTTGACAATTACTGGACGTCTTTTAGCAAGTATGCTGTTCCGTTCGTGGAATGACTACTTGATGGATATCTGGTCATGTGTTAATCATTCAACATTGTTACTCTGAAGTTTAAGGTTTGACAAGTACTGGACGTCTTTTAGCAAGTATGCTGTTCCGTTCGTGGAATGACTACTTGATGGATATCTGGTCATGTGTTAATCATTCAACATTGTTACTCTGGGATCTAAGAGTAGACACGCACTGGACGTCTTTTAGCAAGTATGCTGTTTCGTTTTGGAACGGCTACTTGATGGATATCTGGTCAAGCGAGTCATTCAATATTGTTACTGCAAGGTCCCTAAGTTTATATATACTGGACGTCTTTTAGCAAGTATGCTGGTCCCTTCTGGAACGGTTTCTTGATAGATATTTGGTCAAGCGATAGTCATTCTACTTTGTTACTGCAAGGTCTCAAAGTTGATACATTCTGGATGTCTTTTAACAAGTATGTCGTTCTGTTTTGGAGCGACTACTTGATGGATATCCCAAAATTGAAAGATTCACGAGGAACCAATAGAGTTAAACTCATAACAAGATCAAGAAGCCTTGATGAATTTGTAGCTACATGCAGCTACACACGCAAACATGAAGCGTCGTCTTGTAAGAGAGGACCGCGATGAATTACATAATTCGCGGGGGTGGCGGAGGGCCTCTTAAGTTGTAGCTGCATGTACCTAAACACGCAAACAAGAATCATCGTCATGTAGGAGAGGACCGCTATGAATCACAGAATTCGCGGGGGTGGTAGAGGGCCTCTTAATACATTAATAAACTTTATGCAATGTTCCAGGAGTCAACTGCAGGGAAAAAACCAGATGAACATGGAGCTGAGTTAAGAACTTTCGAATTCAAAGCTAAGTTTGCATTTTTCTGCTAATCAATGTGCGAACTGTTTGTGGATAAATTGTATAAAGTAATTCAGTTATTACTTTTTCAGTTAGGATCCACCTTCGAAAAGGCCAACAACAGTTGACGGATGACAGCCATTTCAGTTTTCCATTATCCATTGGTGGGAAACCGATCAATGTAAAAAATATCAAGTTCAGCCATCTTCGAAATACATTTTTTTGGACACTGGATATTCCGTAGGTTGGCAGACTTTTTTGTAAAATTGAAAAAAAAAAAATGTGTATTAAAAGGTGAAAAGGAGTTACATTTTTTATCGAGGGGTTCGTGCGTGGCGAGGTTGAATAAAAGTGCATTAATAAATGTCATAACTTCCCTTTTTTAACCTTGCAATTTGATTTCATTTAGCATTGAAGTGTCATATACGTTGTTGAAGTTCTTTTCAACAAGGAATTCGAACTCAATGTTCAAAAAAACAAAACAAAAAGAACTGAAATGAGAAAAAAAGTATCCCTTCTGTCAGGAAATATAATGATTCTGAAAGAATAGATGCAGAAATACATTTGATATGAGTCGCGAATTGAAAAAAAAAAACCTTCCACGATAAGCTAAAAACCCCTTTCATTCGACTCTCTATAGAATGAGCTATTCGTGGCGGGGTCGACAAAAAATCCTCATTAAAAAAATACAAGCGTCATGGAACTTAAATTTTTCGGAAATTGAATAAAAATCGATAAATCTTCCCACGATATAGGCCAAAAACGCGTTTCATTCGATTCTCTATCGAATGAGCTATTCGTGACGAGGTCGAAAAAAAAGTGCCCTTTAGAGAACATCGTGGAACTTTGATAAAATTCTATGACCATGGGACTCTGAAATTTTTCGAAAAAAAAAAAAAAAAAAAAATCTCTCACGATAGGCTAAAAACGCGTTTCATTAGATTCTCTATCGAATGAGCTATTTGTGACGAGGTCGAAAAAAAGCCCTTTGAAAAAATTCAATGACCTTGTGACTGAAATTTTTCGAAGAAAAAAAAAATCGTCCCGCGATACACTAAAAACGCATTACTATCGATTCTGTATCGAATAAGCTGCTTGATTTCAATTAAAAGAGATTTAAAGAAAAAAAAAAAAATTTTGACGAGATTTGAACCCGCAACCCTTGGGACCCCAGCACGGTGCCTTACCAACCGGCTATTCCAGTGAATGATAAATGACAAAGGAAAATTGTACATGTTCATCAGGGCTTCTTAATATATTAAGAGTTCATCCTAAAGAATGCTATAATTAATTTTTTTTGTTATAACGGCACTAATCGTTTTTCGGAACGAAAGGAATCACGAAACTTGTACGCAAAACGAAATCCTCTGGGACTCTGAAATTTTTCGAAAAAAAAAAATCTCCTCTCACGATAGGCTAAAAACGCGTTTTATTCGATTCTCTATCGAATGAGCTATTCGTGATGAGGTCGAAAAAAAATGCCCTTAAAAAAAAATCTTGGGACTTTGAAAAAATTTGGCATGAAAATACGACGGCGACGGGATCCGTGCTGACACTCGAACAGCTCGAATATAGCATGGGGAATAATCAGCTGCGAAAGTCACTGCTGTAATACCGGCAAAAATGTTTCAATGTAGTTGAAATAATAGTCGCCAGAAGCGCTAGTGTCGATTTGAAACGAAGTTAGGCGTTTTCTTACTAGAGGCGCTACCCTCGATTTTAACTTGGTCACGTGAGCTCGATGACTCTTAATAACAACAAATAAAATATAAATAATAAGTAATACTTTTCATCATTACATTGCAATTTGTACCCCACCATTAAGTATCTCTTTCGTTCTTCCGACGTCCTTCGCAAACATTTGTTCTTTCATTTGTTTGTTTTGCTCTCTTAAACGATTAATTTCAGAATTTTTCGACCTTCATCAAATCTTCCCCTTTGCGAATTTGCCACCGTCAATTGGCAATTCTTGCCACCGTCCGCGTCTTTTTGAAAATTTCCCTCCCACTCCGGTAGCAGCACATTCAGCAACTCCTCTTCAACCCCACCCACCCCAGCCGCATGACTATTTCATATTTTTTCCCGCACTTTTGCATTTCGAATTTCTCAATGATGTACATTTTTTATAATTGCTCTTATTCTCGTGGTTCTATTTTTTTTTTATGTTGCTCCATACTACGCCCGAGTCCCACCGTTCCCCTCTCTTTTCCCATTTACTACATTTGAAAAATATACTTTGTACTTATTCTTTTTCTTATTCATCATTTCTTTCCGTTTCTTAAATTATTTATTGCGTACCACCATTCCAACTCTTCTTTTGAAAACTTGTTTTTGCTTTTGCTCTTCGGATGATCATTGAAAATCGTTTTTTTTTTTTCATAACATTACTCAAGGTCCCGATCATAAAGCTACAAGGCTTCGATCTACAATTTGCTTATTTCCCGTGCAACGTTGCAGCCTTTTTCGAATCATCCGTACGATAGACGACTTTTCCTTCTCCAAAACAAAATATTAATAACAACAAATAAAATATAAATAATAAGTAATACTTTTCATCATTACATTGCAATTTGTACCCCACCATTCAGTATCTCTTTCGTTCTTCCGACGTCCTTCGCAAACATTTGTTCTTTCATTTGTTTGTTTTGCACTCTTAAACGATTAATTTCAGAATTTTTCGACCTTCATCAAATCTTCCCCTTTGCGAATTTACACTTTTCTTGCCACCGCCCGCGTCTTTTTGAAATTTTCCCTCCTACTCCGGTAGCAGCACATTCAGTAACTCCTCTTCAACCCCACCCGCCCCAGCCACATGACTATTTCATATTTTTTCCCGCACTTTTGCATTTCGAATTTCTCAACAATGTACTGTGACGTGACATTTTCACCTTGGGCGAATATGCCGTCACCTTCGGCCAGCTTTCCCCAAAACCCGATCTTCCCATTACGCCGTCGGCGGTGTTAGTGCCGGTGTTGGGCGCCAGTTGGTTTTATTACGCGATACCAACAAACGCGAGATTAATCCCAAGCTAAACTTAGAAACTAGACTCAAAAGAGAACGGAAACGGAACGTAACTTAAGCTAAACAGGTTGGCGTCTAACATGGAAAGAATTCGGTTTTCGAGGAAAAGGTTACTGAAAGCTCCGGGGTTGCTCAGTGTGTAGGTTATGTAGAGAGGGCGAGGTCTCGGGCTCGGATGGAAGAAATTGGGTATAACGTAAATAAATCACAAACACTATAAATTATTTGGCTTTCTTCACATGGTTCACTATTGAAAATAAAAATCAATACATGGGTCAATTGTGCAAATATTCGTAATACAAAATAAAGTAATTAATTATAGATTGGCTTAGCAACGCGATGATAACTGACGCAATCGAAATTGAAATGACAACATAGAACGAAATTAAAAGAGAGGACAAGATATTTCCGTAGGTCTCGATCGTTAATATATTTTCAAGATTAATTAACAGTAGGGTAGAGGCCCAGGGTGTGAGGGAAAGGAAATAATTATCGCGAGATTCGGGCAGAACGGCACCGAGCACGAGGATATTTCCTCGAGGAGGGCATCTTACTCACAACCGATAGTGAAGCCCCGAAAACGTTCCTCTCATACGTGAGAGAGAACGAGACCGCCATTTTGGCGAGCGACAGCACGAGGCCGAGGAGGAGAAAAACTAATTTTCTCCGCATTATGCGTACTATAAATTTATTATTAAAGGTAGGATAAATAAATCCTAATTATTTACACGATCATCCGATGATCGCGAGAGTCGCATTAGGCGTGGTAGAAACTTATTATAAGGTAAAATACATCGTAGTCATTTACACGATTATTAAATAATCGCGAGAGTCGCATTATGCGTGTTACAACCTTCTTATCAAATTATAGATAAATAAATTCTAATCATTTACACGATTATTAAAAAATCGCGAGAGTCGGTATACACCTAAAAAGGCGAGGAGTTGTCCACGGGCTATTTTTCAGCCACGTGCACGGCGTAGCCAAGATGGCCGCCGCGAGGGTCTGAGCATCACGCAACCCCTTATACCAGAGCCCTAGGCATAACTTACGTATGAGGAGCGAAGAGCGAAACGATGTCTCTCCGTCGAGTCTCGGCAGCAACTGTTCGGTAGGCCGCTCTCGCGCTCACGTGCCGGCTGGTTACGCCGGAACGTGGAGGGGGTAGACACGGTGCGCGAGAGGCTCACCGCGAGAACGCCAAGTATCGCGAATCCCGAACTCAGCTCGGCGCGAAATTCAAACATAACAGGAAACTCAGAAACTGATTTCCCAAACGCTGAATTCGATAAAACGATATTTTCTAAAAGAAAATACGAGGGTTCACTGTACGGGCAGTCTCTCCGGGATGTTAGATTATCAGGGCAAACGGAACTCGAAAAACGCAAACGTAACTCTTAAACTTCAGCCACGGGTACCTGGGGGCAGGGTTGGCTGTAATCCGACCCCGCAGCCTCCCAACTAACAACATAAACGGAACTCCCGTCAAATCTAACATCCTCTACATGCAGCACTAGCATCTCAGCTAGATTTTTACCGTTCCCGAACAGATAAACTCGGAAAGCATTGAAAATCGAAGGGTAACACGGTGATATCTCGGTTAAATTCTCCTCTTCGTTTCAATGCTGACCTGACGCGACCCAAATAAACTTAAAGATAAACGTAACTCGAAACATGTCATATGGCGAGAGATTTAACTTCAAATCACAAACTCTAAAGAGTTCGAGAGGGTCTTTCGATAACCTAAACCGTATTAAAATGGAAAATAGGAAGGAAATTATTGTTTTTCGGGCCTCTACTCACGCTTTCGCTGGATAGACGGGATCGACGAAAGATCCGCGTCACACCTCCACCCCTTGACTGTACGTATTGGTCTCCGTTGTCCATCCTCTGCGTTGTTCGTATCCGGATCCAGGTAGCTCATCTGCGTAGATCCGAATTAGGTAGGCGGGCTATAGACTATCCTGAAATAAAGGCTAAAATTTCGAACCCACGACCTGATGTCGAGATTCACACTCTACCGGACTGCGCTAGCCGGGAGCGAGGGAAGGACTAGCTTCCAAGCGTCTAGATCCATTATTTCGATAGAGACGAGATCCGTGGGACGGTGTGTGTACAAACGTCCACCTTCCATTTTCCAATCCGGAAATAGATCAGGGGTACGTCCGGCATTACGGTACTCTCTTTTGTACCAGGGGTCTTGGGTCTCCACCATCCTTTCGATGGTCTCGAGGTCCGCGCGGTCACAGTCGGGTGAACGCGAGAGTGCATCCAGGACATGATGCGACGTTCCTTTACGGTGTATGATCTTGAAATCATACTCGAGGAGGCTTAAGGCCCACCTTGCCAGTCGTCCCGTAGGATTCCTGAGGTTGTGGAGCCAACGAAGACTACTGTGATCCGTAATCACTGTGAACGAGTAGCCTTCGAGATAGCAGCGAAACTTGGTAATCGACCAAAGCACTGCTAGGCACTCCAGCTCGGTAGTGGTATACTTCTTCTCCGCCGGGGTCAGGCCACGACTCGCGTAGGCAATGACTCGTTCCTCACCGTCAATGACTGGAGTGAGAACTGCGCCGAGTCCTACTGTGCTAGCATCCGTTTGCAACGTAAATGGTAAGGCAAAGTCAGGACAGGCGAGAATTGGAGAAGTACTAAGTGCGAGCTGCAGGGCAGAAAATGCGAACTTTTCATTCTCTGTCCACTGCCAGGGCTGGTTCTTACGCAGTAAACCGTTAAGGGGTTCTGCGAGGGTGGCAAACTGTGGTATGAAGCGCCTATACCACGATGCCATACCTAAGAAACGCCTGAGTTGTTTCACATTCTTTGGTATCGTATACTGGAGAACCGGTTCTATCTTTTCAGGATCCACCTGAAGACCATCACTATTAACGACAAATCCAAGGTATTTCACCTGGGAGCGACAGAATTCGCTTTTGTCTCGATTAATATCGAGGGCTGCCAGCCTGATCCTGTCGAAGACCTTCTCGAGGAGGTGTAAGTGCTCCTCAAAAGAACGGGAGACGATGATTATATCATCCAGGTAAACGAATACCCGAGGGTAGAAATCCTGTCCGACCAATTTATCGAGGAGGCGCTGGAAAGTAGCAGGAGCGTTTGTAAGACCATAAGGCATACGGAGGAAGTGGTAGAATCCACGACCTGGTACTACAAACGCTGTGATTTCTTGCGATTCCGGGTCTAGGGGTATTTGAAAATACGCCTGACTTAAATCGAGGGTGGTTATATAGTGGGCTTGACGAAGCTCATCAAGAATCCCAGTCATGTTAGGGATAGGGTATGCGTCTTTCTTGGTGACTGCATTAACCTTCCTAAAATCGATGCAGAACCGGTATTTGCCATTGGGTTTACGCACCATGACGATTGGGCTAGACCAATCACTTTGCGAGGGGGTGATGACTTCATTGGCTAGCATAGAATCGACTTCCGCGCACATAATCTCACGGATGGCGGGGGCGGTATGGTAAGGCCGCTGCCTTATCGGTGGGCTATCGCCAACATCAATATGGTGAGAGGTCAGAGTCGTAACTCCGAGTTTGTCCCCTGGTTTCGGCAAATTTTTGTCAAGAAACTCTTTGAGCTGCTGCTCCTGGGATTTCTCGAGGGTGCGAAGCCCATTGAGGACAATGATGTGGGTGGCGTGTTCTACCGGAGTAAAGGAGAAGAGTTCCTCCGGGTTATTCCGGTAATGCCACGCCCGACCAAAGAAGTCGATGACGATCTGGGCATTTATCAGAAAGTCCATACCAAGGATGAAGTCTTCCGAGAGGCTTGGCATGAGAAGTGCATTCAACTGGGTCACTTTTCCCTCTAGCTCCGCGTAGCAAGATGTTACGTACCGTACGGTCTCGAGCTGTCCTCCAGCAAGGACGACTCTTCGGAGGGTATCTCGACCGAGGGTAATTCCGATTTCCGGAATAAATCTATGCCGGCCATACCAGCAAATGAGCGGGTGGCACCAGAATCGATTAGGGCGCGTATTTGCGACCCGTTGATGATAATGTCAACGTGGAAGGACGTCGACACGTCATGCATCGAGATAGGATTCAAAATATCACTGAACGACATCAATTCTGGTGTCGAGGGGGTCTCTGAACTCACCTTGTTGTGAGAGAGCGCATGCATTTGCTGCACAGGGAGAGTCACCTCCTCCCCGAGGGTTTTTCGCGACTCCACGTCACATGATTCGTCATGTGACACTTCCGGGTTTGGAGATTGAGAGGGAGGCGCAGTCACCGGACTTACTCGCCTCATTTCTCGTTTCCCGGGTTACAGAATGGGCAAGTTTGAGTCGTGACACCTGAGTATCGACAGCGGAAGCAAAATACTCTGCGAGGATCCGGGCAGTCTCGGTGGCGGTGCCCTGACTGGCCACAGTTCCAACAGGGTGACTCGGAGTTCTGACGTGGACTCCGAGGAGAGGTTGGTGCAGGGGCATCTACCGCCAGCCGGGTATGAGTGGGCTGTGGAGCTGAAACATCCTCCTGCGCTGGTGGCGTTGGAGGACGAGGTTGGGAGCGAGCTCGAGGTGGACGCGTCTTCGAACGAGGCACAGAGTTGCGACTAATCAATGATTGCGATTTGGGCGTCTTTTGACGAGGGTTGGATTCGGTACGAGCGACCTCCAATAAATCGCAATCGTCGGATTCGACCGATTGTCCCGACTCATCGTCCTGCTCATCGCCTGACTCTTCGGACTTTGCGACTCGAAGAGCCGAGGGTCTTCGATCGTAGGAGCTGCCCCTAAAGGATGGCTTTTTCGAAGTCGAAGGGCTTTGGAAAGCCAGGCTCGGGCACACTGAGTGCTCCGGCTTAGGGGGTGGCCTACGTTCAGCTGCATGTAAATAAATGCGTTCTTGGCGCAGCGCAGCCATTTCTAAATGGTCGAGAGTGAGGCCATCCCGAAGAGGGATACCAATCTAGTATGCTGGTAACATCTTACGATGTGTCTGGTGTACCTGCTCCCAATCTGTCCATCCCGGTGATAGACGGGCAAAATACCCACGCATACTCGAGAAGTAATCGCGAACGGACTCCTTCTCGTCCTGGGTTCTCTGAGCAATTTCTTCTCTCAGAGCAATCTGATAATCAGGGTCAGCGAAGTGATCCCTGAGAGCGTTCCTCGTTACTTCCCAGCTCGTGAACGTGTGGATATGTCCACGGTACCAGGTGAGGGCTGGGCCTTCCAGTAAAAATGGAATGGCTCGGATCAGATCCGATTCCCGGATCACCAGGAACATTTTACCTTCGTCAATACGAGTGATGAAATTCTCTACGTCTTCATGAGGACGCCCAGAGAATTTCAAGTTCCATTTTTTCATGGTATTCAGTAACGCCTGAGGTGAGAGTGGGCGAGAGGGGTCTCGAGTATAGGGTTCATCGTCAGAAAGATGAAAGTCATGCGAACCGAAGGGCACTTGGGAACGTTGTGCACCAAGAGGATTCCGAGCACCTTGACGATCTCGAGCAGGAGCCTGATGAACCTGGGCTCCCATGGGTCCTGCAAACCCACGAGGTGGCAGTTGCCTCGAGTGACCAGGGCTGACCTGGTTGTTAGGTGCACTCAAATACGGTTCGAATGACCGAGGGGGTGGCCGCAAGTCCCGGTTGCTGGTTGCTTCCGGATGGGAGCCACCAGAGGGTCGGTGATCTAGGTTAAGACCCCGTAACGATATTGACGCCGCCGTAGAATCGGATTCAAAGTCGTCATCCGGGTTGAAGGCACTATGTGTGCCTTGAGGGGTATCTTTGGTCATCTTGACACTACCTTTGGGTCGTCCACGCTTTTTCTGTAAGGGGACGGCCAACTTACTCGGGTCAACTTGGGCCGAGTCGGAGCAACCCGGTATCCCAAGAGGTGGACGAGCTGACGGATCGTCAGAGGGTTGCTGACTTGCGTCAGTAAAGACCTCGTCCAGGTCATCCTTAGGGGTAAGGGGAGCGTTATTATCAGCCATCCTAATGGACGAGAGTTACCTATAAGGTTAGATTGAATTCAAGTGACCTGAATTTCAGAACAAATTCAAACAATTGAATTCGAGGGGTAACTCAAGTAATTAAACTCAAATAATCGCTTATTTAATTAAATACCGAATAAATTCACTAGTGGAATCTAAACAATGAATAAATTAATTAAATATCGAGGGGTAATTCCAGTAATGGAATACTAACGATGATTCAAATAACTGAAAATCGAGATAGTTGCTTGATTGTACCAGTCGACTAACTTAAAGTTAAATAGATGCAAAAAAAAAGAGAAAGGGAAGCAAACCTGAACTCTATAAGTAAGGGTAAGGTTTCCGAGTTCCGATCGGGTCGGAGTTCAGAGCGCAAGTGACGGGAGAGCTCAGCGTCTCTCCGTAATAGCTCGCTAACCGACGCCACAGGTGGTGGGGAGGGGTTTCCCCCACCGCTGGTCACCTGAGGTTCCAACGATCTCATTGGATGCGGGCGTGGCCACGCGAGGATGACGTAACGTACGAGAAGTTGGCATACGCAACTTCTCGAGAGTCGTATAATGGCGGAATTGCGTCACATCCGTAGAACATTACGTCATACGCGTTGACGAGATTCGTAAATTCCACCGGAACTTTCCGCGGGGAATTTATACACGTCTCTGGACGCGAGATACACCTTTCGTTTTGTCACAACAATGCTGTTGCGAGGGTGATAGAAAACTATGACCTTCTATCACATCACTCTTCGTGACGAGGATAATGGATTTCGCGAATTCCCCCTTCCTTTTCCAATTGAATTTACAGCGATCTACTCGCAGGGGACAAAAGGAACGAGATAGTTCTTTATTTCGTCAGTTGTAGTCATTCGCTAGTTTGGATCGATCTATTGGATTTTTATGCGTGTCAAAAGGAATAGCAATAAAACAAAAATGAATGATTAACAGGAACCCGAAAATTGAATAACAACCTACATATTCTTAAAATCGCAACGATAAAGCAATTATACTAAAAGAAAAACGGATCAGCGCCCAATTTCAAGAGCGAGCCCCACATTGGGCGCCATTTGTGACGTGACATTTTCACCTTGGGCGAATATGCCGTCACCTTCGGCCAGCTTTCCCCAAAACGCGATCTTCCCATTACGTCGTCGGCGGTGTTAGTGCCGGTGTTGGGCGCCAGTTGGTTTTATTACGCGATACCAACAAACGCGAGATTAATCCCAAGCTAAACTTAGAAACTAGACTCAAAAGAGAACGGAAACGGAACGTAACTTAAGCTAAACAGGTTGGCGTCTAACATGGAAAGAATTCGGTTTTCGAGGAAAAGGTTACTGAAAGCTCCGGGGTTGCTCAGTGTGTAGGTTATGTAGAGAGGGCGAGGTCTCGGGCTCGGATGGAAGAAATTGGGTATAACGTAAATAAATCACAAACACTATAAATTATTTGGCTTTCTTCACATGGTTCACTATTGAAAATAAAAATCAATACATGGGTCAATTGTGCAAATATTCGTAATACAAAATAAAGTAATTAATTATAGATTGGCTTAGCAACGCGATGATAACTGACGCAATCGAAATTGATATGACAACATAGAACGAAATTAAAAGAGAGGACAAGATATTTCCGTAGGTCTCGATCGTTAATATATTTTCAAGATTAATTAACACTAGGGTAGAGGCCTAGGGCGTGAGGGAAAGGAAATAATTATCGCGAGGATCGCGAGATTCGGGCAGAACGGCACCGAGCGCGAGGATATTTCCTCGAGGAGGGCATCTTACTCACAACCGATAGTGAAGCCCCGAAAACGTTCCTCTCATACGTGAGAGAGAACGAGACCGCCATTTTGGCGAGCGACAGCACGAGGCCGAGGAGGAGAAAAACTAATTTTCTCCGCATTATGCGTACTATAAATTTATTATTAAAGGTAGGATAAATAAATCCTAATTACTTACACGATCATCCGATGATCGCGAGAGTCGCATTAGGCGTGGTAGAAACTTATTATAAGGTAAAATACATCGTAGTCATTTACACGATTATTAAATAATCGCGAGAGTCGCATTATGCGTGTTACAACCTTCTTATCAAATTATAGATAAATAAATTCTAATCATTTACACGATTATTAAATAATCGCGAGAGTCGGTATACACCTAAAAAGGCGAGGAGTTGTCCACGGGCTATTTTTCAGCCACGTGCACGGCGTAGCCAAGATGGCCGCCGCGAGGGTCTGAGCATCACGCAACCCCTTACACCAGAGCCCTAGGCATAACTTACGTATGAGGAGCGAAGAGCGAAACGATGTCTCTCCGTCGAGTCTCGGCAGCAACTGTTCGGTAGGCCGCTCTCGCGCTCACGTGCCGGCTGGTTACGCCGGAACGTGGAGGGGGTAGACACGGTGCGCGAGAGGCTCACCGCGAGAACGCCAAGTATCGCGAATCCCGAACTCAGCTCGGCGCGAAATTCAAACATAACAGGAAACTCAGAAACTGATTTCCCAAACGCTGAATTCGATAAAACGATATTTTCTAAAAGAAAATACGAGGGTTCACTGTACGGGCAGTCTCTCCGGGATGTTAGATTATCAGGGCAAACGGAACTCGAAAAACGCAAACGTAACTCTTAAACTTCAGCCACGGGTACCTGGGGGCAGGGTTGGCTGTAATCCGACCCCGCAGCCTCCCAACTAACAACATAAACGGAACTCCCGTCAAATCTAACATCCTCTACATGCAGCACTAGCATCTCAGCTAGATTTTTACCGTTCCCGAACAGATAAACTCGGAAAGCATTGAAAATCGAAGGGTAACACGGTGATATCTCGGTTAAATTCTCCTCTTCGTTTCAATGCTGACCTGACGCGACCCAAATAAACTTAAAGATAAACGTAACTCGAAACATGTCATATGGCGAGAGATTTAACTTCAAATCACAAACTCTAAAGAGTTCGAGAGGGTCTTTCGATAACCTAAACCGTATTAAAATGGAAAATAGGAAGGAAATTATTGTTTTTCGGGCCTCTACTCACGCTTTCGCTGGATAGACGGGATCGACGAAAGATCCGCGTCACACCTCCACCCCTTGACTGTACGTATTGGTCTCCGTTGTCCATCCTCTGCGTTGTTCGTATCCGGATCCAGGTAGCTCATCTGCGTAGATCCGAATTAGGTAGGCGGGCTATAGACTATCCTGAAATAAAGGCTAAAATTTCGAACCCACGACCTGATGTCGAGATTCACACTCTACCGGACTGCGCTAGCCGGGAGCGAGGGAAGGACTAGCTTCCAAGCGTCTAGATCCATTATTTCGATAGAGACGAGATCCGTGGGACGGTGTGTGTACAAACGTCCACCTTCCATTTTCCAATCCGGAAATAGATCAGGGGTACGTCCGGCATTACGGTACTCTCTTTTGTACCAGGGGTCTTGGGTCTCCACCATCCTTTCGATGGTCTCGAGGTCCGCGCGGTCACAGTCGGGTGAACGCGAGAGTGCATCCAGGACATGATGCGACGTTCCTTTACGGTGTATGATCTTGAAATCATACTCGAGGAGGCTTAAGGCCCACCTTGCCAGTCGTCCCGTAGGATTCCTGAGGTTGTGGAGCCAACGAAGACTACTGTGATCCGTAATCACTGTGAACGAGTAGCCTTCGAGATAGCAGCGAAACTTGGTAATCGACCAAAGCACTGCTAGGCACTCCAGCTCGGTAGTGGTATACTTCTTCTCCGCCGGGGTCAGGCCACGACTCGCGTAGGCAATGACTCGTTCCTCACCGTCAATGACTGGAGTGAGAACTGCGCCGAGTCCTACTGTGCTAGCATCCGTTTGCAACGTAAATGGTAAGGCAAAGTCAGGACAGGCGAGAATTGGAGAAGTACTAAGTGCGAGCTGCAGGGCAGAAAATGCGAACTTTTCATTCTCTGTCCACTGCCAGGGCTGGTTCTTACGCAGTAAACCGTTAAGGGGTTCTGCGAGGGTGGCAAACTGTGGTATGAAGCGCCTATACCACGATGCCATACCTAAGAAACGCCTGAGTTGTTTCACATTCTTTGGTATCGTATACTGGAGAACCGGTTCTATCTTTTCAGGATCCACCTGAAGACCATCACTATTAACGACAAATCCAAGGTATTTCACCTGGGAGCGACAGAATTCGCTTTTGTCTCGATTAATATCGAGGGCTGCCAGCCTGATCCTGTCGAAGACCTTCTCGAGGAGGTGTAAGTGCTCCTCAAAAGAACGGGAGACGATGATTATATCATCCAGGTAAACGAATACCCGAGGGTAGAAATCCTGTCCGACCAATTTATCGAGGAGGCGCTGGAAAGTAGCAGGAGCGTTTGTAAGACCATAAGGCATACGGAGGAAGTGGTAGAATCCACGACCTGGTACTACAAACGCTGTGATTTCTTGCGATTCCGGGTCTAGGGGTATTTGAAAATACGCCTGACTTAAATCGAGGGTGGTTATATAGTGGGCTTGACGAAGCTCATCAAGAATCCCAGTCATGTTAGGGATAGGGTATGCGTCTTTCTTGGTGACTGCATTAACCTTCCTAAAATCGATGCAGAACCGGTATTTGCCATTGGGTTTACGCACCATGACGATTGGGCTAGACCAATCACTTTGCGAGGGGGTGATGACTTCATTGGCTAGCATAGAATCGACTTCCGCGCACATAATCTCACGGATGGCGGGGGCGGTATGGTAAGGCCGCTGCCTTATCGGTGGGCTATCGCCAACATCAATATGGTGAGAGGTCAGAGTCGTAACTCCGAGTTTGTCCCCTGGTTTCGGCAAATTTTTGTCAAGAAACTCTTTGAGCTGCTGCTCCTGGGATTTCTCGAGGGTGCGAAGCCCATTGAGGACAATGATGTGGGTGGCGTGTTCTACCGGAGTAAAGGAGAAGAGTTCCTCCGGGTTATTCCGGTAATGCCACGCCCGACCAAAGAAGTCGATGACGATCTGGGCATTTATCAGAAAGTCCATACCAAGGATGAAGTCTTCCGAGAGGCTTGGCATGAGAAGTGCATTCAACTGGGTCACTTTTCCCTCTAGCTCCGCGTAGCAAGATGTTACGTACCGTACGGTCTCGAGCTGTCCTCCAGCAAGGACGACTCTTCGGAGGGTATCTCGACCGAGGGTAATTCCGATTTCCGGAATAAATCTATGCCGGCCATACCAGCAAATGAGCGGGTGGCACCAGAATCGATTAGGGCGCGTATTTGCGACCCGTTGATGATAATGTCAACGTGGAAGGACGTCGACACGTCATGCATCGAGATAGGATTCAAAATATCACTGAACGACATCAATTCTGGTGTCGAGGGGGTCTCTGAACTCACCTTGTTGTGAGAGAGCGCATGCATTTGCTGCACAGGGAGAGTCACCTCCTCCCCGAGGGTTTTTCGCGACTCCACGTCACATGATTCGTCATGTGACACTTCCGGGTTTGGAGATTGAGAGGGAGGCGCAGTCACCGGACTTACTCGCCTCATTTCTCGTTTCCCGGGTTACAGAATGGGCAAGTTTGAGTCGTGACACCTGAGTATCGACAGCGGAAGCAAAATACTCTGCGAGGATCCGGGCAGTCTCGGTGGCGGTGCCCTGACTGGCCACAGTTCCAACAGGGTGACTCGGAGTTCTGACGTGGACTCCGAGGAGAGGTTGGTGCAGGGGCATCTACCGCCAGCCGGGTATGAGTGGGCTGTGGAGCTGAAACATCCTCCTGCGCTGGTGGCGTTGGAGGACGAGGTTGGGAGCGAGCTCGAGGTGGACGCGTCTTCGAACGAGGCACAGAGTTGCGACTAATCAATGATTGCGATTTGGGCGTCTTTTGACGAGGGTTGGATTCGGTACGAGCGACCTCCAATAAATCGCAATCGTCGGATTCGACCGATTGTCCCGACTCATCGTCCTGCTCATCGCCTGACTCTTCGGACTTTGCGACTCGAAGAGCCGAGGGTCTTCGATCGTAGGAGCTGCCCCTAAAGGATGGCTTTTTCGAAGTCGAAGGGCTTTGGAAAGCCAGGCTCGGGCACACTGAGTGCTCCGGCTTAGGGGGTGGCCTACGTTCAGCTGCATGTAAATAAATGCGTTCTTGGCGCAGCGCAGCCATTTCTAAATGGTCGAGAGTGAGGCCATCCCGAAGAGGGATACCAATCTAGTATGCTGGTAACATCTTACGATGTGTCTGGTGTACCTGCTCCCAATCTGTCCATCCCGGTGATAGACGGGCAAAATACCCACGCATACTCGAGAAGTAATCGCGAACGGACTCCTTCTCGTCCTGGGTTCTCTGAGCAATTTCTTCTCTCAGAGCAATCTGATAATCAGGGTCAGCGAAGTGATCCCTGAGAGCGTTCCTCGTTACTTCCCAGCTCGTGAACGTGTGGATATGTCCACGGTACCAGGTGAGGGCTGGGCCTTCCAGTAAAAATGGAATGGCTCGGATCAGATCCGATTCCCGGATCACCAGGAACATTTTACCTTCGTCAATACGAGTGATGAAATTCTCTACGTCTTCATGAGGACGCCCAGAGAATTTCAAGTTCCATTTTTTCATGGTATTCAGTAACGCCTGAGGTGAGAGTGGGCGAGAGGGGTCTCGAGTATAGGGTTCATCGTCAGAAAGATGAAAGTCATGCGAACCGAAGGGCACTTGGGAACGTTGTGCACCAAGAGGATTCCGAGCACCTTGACGATCTCGAGCAGGAGCCTGATGAACCTGGGCTCCCATGGGTCCTGCAAACCCACGAGGTGGCAGTTGCCTCGAGTGACCAGGGCTGACCTGGTTGTTAGGTGCACTCAAATACGGTTCGAATGACCGAGGGGGTGGCCGCAAGTCCCGGTTGCTGGTTGCTTCCGGATGGGAGCCACCAGAGGGTCGGTGATCTAGGTTAAGACCCCGTAACGATATTGACGCCGCCGTAGAATCGGATTCAAAGTCGTCATCCGGGTTGAAGGCACTATGTGTGCCTTGAGGGGTATCTTTGGTCATCTTGACACTACCTTTGGGTCGTCCACGCTTTTTCTGTAAGGGGACGGCCAACTTACTCGGGTCAACTTGGGCCGAGTCGGAGCAACCCGGTATCCCAAGAGGTGGACGAGCTGACGGATCGTCAGAGGGTTGCTGACTTGCGTCAGTAAAGACCTCGTCCAGGTCATCCTTAGGGGTAAGGGGAGCGTTATTATCAGCCATCCTAATGGACGAGAGTTACCTATAAGGTTAGATTGAATTCAAGTGACCTGAATTTCAGAACAAATTCAAACAATTGAATTCGAGGGGTAACTCAAGTAATTAAACTCAAATAATCGCTTATTTAATTAAATACCGAATAAATTCACTAGTGGAATCTAAACAATGAATAAATTAATTAAATATCGAGGGGTAATTCCAGTAATGGAATACTAACGATGATTCAAATAACTGAAAATCGAGATAGTTGCTTGATTGTACCAGTCGACTAACTTAAAGTTAAATAGATGCAAAAAAAAAGAGAAAGGGAAGCAAACCTGAACTCTATAAGTAAGGGTAAGGTTTCCGAGTTCCGATCGGGTCGGAGTTCAGAGCGCAAGTGACGGGAGAGCTCAGCGTCTCTCCGTAATAGCTCGCTAACCGACGCCACAGGTGGTGGGGAGGGGTTTCCCCCACCGCTGGTCACCTGAGGTTCCAACGATCTCATTGGATGCGGGCGTGGCCACGCGAGGATGACGTAACGTACGAGAAGTTGGCATACGCAACTTCTCGAGAGTCGTATAATGGCGGAATTGCGTCACATCCGTAGAACATTACGTCATACGCGTTGACGAGATTCGTAAATTCCACCGGAACTTTCCGCGGGGAATTTATACACGTCTCTGGACGCGAGATACACCTTTCGTTTTGTCACAACAATGCTGTTGCGAGGGTGATAGAAAACTATGACCTTCTATCACATCACTCTTCGTGACGAGGATAATGGATTTCGCGAATTCCCCCTTCCTTTTCCAATTGAATTTACAGCGATCTACTCGCAGGGGACAAAAGGAACGAGATAGTTCTTTATTTCGTCAGTTGTAGTCATTCGCTAGTTTGGATCGATCTATTGGATTTTTATGCGTGTCAAAAGGAATAGCAATAAAACAAAAATGAATGATTAACAGGAACCCGAAAATTGAATAACAACCTACATATTCTTAAAATCGCAACGATAAAGCAATTATACTAAAAGAAAAACGGATCAGCGCCCAATTTCAAGAGCGAGCCCCACATTGGGCGCCATTTGTGACGTGACATTTTCACCTTGGGCGAATATGCCGTCACCTTCGGCCAGCTTTCCCCAAAACGCGATCTTCCCATTACGTCGTCGGCGGTGTTAGTGCCGGTGTTGGGCGCCAGTTGGTTTTATTACGCGATACCAACAAACGCGAGATTAATCCCAAGCTAAACTTAGAAACTAGACTCAAAAGAGAACGGAAACGGAACGTAACTTAAGCTAAACAGGTTGGCGTCTAACATGGAAAGAATTCGGTTTTCGAGGAAAAGGTTACTGAAAGCTCCGGGGTTGCTCAGTGTGTAGGTTATGTAGAGAGGGCGAGGTCTCGGGCTCGGATGGAAGAAATTGGGTATAACGTAAATAAATCACAAACACTATAAATTATTTGGCTTTCTTCACATGGTTCACTATTGAAAATAAAAATCAATACATGGGTCAATTGTGCAAATATTCGTAATACAAAATAAAGTAATTAATTATAGATTGGCTTAGCAACGCGATGATAACTGACGCAATCGAAATTGATATGACAACATAGAACGAAATTAAAAGAGAGGACAAGATATTTCCGTAGGTCTCGATCGTTAATATATTTTCAAGATTAATTAACACTAGGGTAGAGGCCTAGGGCGTGAGGGAAAGGAAATAATTATCGCGAGGATCGCGAGATTCGGGCAGAACGGCACCGAGCGCGAGGATATTTCCTCGAGGAGGGCATCTTACTCACAACCGATAGTGAAGCCCCGAAAACGTTCCTCTCATACGTGAGAGAGAACGAGACCGCCATTTTGGCGAGCGACAGCACGAGGCCGAGGAGGAGAAAAACTAATTTTCTCCGCATTATGCGTACTATAAATTTATTATTAAAGGTAGGATAAATAAATCCTAATTACTTACACGATCATCCGATGATCGCGAGAGTCGCATTAGGCGTGGTAGAAACTTATTATAAGGTAAAATACATCGTAGTCATTTACACGATTATTAAATAATCGCGAGAGTCGCATTATGCGTGTTACAACCTTCTTATCAAATTATAGATAAATAAATTCTAATCATTTACACGATTATTAAATAATCGCGAGAGTCGGTATACACCTAAAAAGGCGAGGAGTTGTCCACGGGCTATTTTTCAGCCACGTGCACGGCGTAGCCAAGATGGCCGCCGCGAGGGTCTGAGCATCACGCAACCCCTTACACCAGAGCCCTAGGCATAACTTACGTATGAGGAGCGAAGAGCGAAACGATGTCTCTCCGTCGAGTCTCGGCAGCAACTGTTCGGTAGGCCGCTCTCGCGCTCACGTGCCGGCTGGTTACGCCGGAACGTGGAGGGGGTAGACACGGTGCGCGAGAGGCTCACCGCGAGAACGCCAAGTATCGCGAATCCCGAACTCAGCTCGGCGCGAAATTCAAACATAACAGGAAACTCAGAAACTGATTTCCCAAACGCTGAATTCGATAAAACGATATTTTCTAAAAGAAAATACGAGGGTTCACTGTACGGGCAGTCTCTCCGGGATGTTAGATTATCAGGGCAAACGGAACTCGAAAAACGCAAACGTAACTCTTAAACTTCAACCACGGGTACCTGGGGGCAGGGTTGGCTGTAATCCGACCCCGCAGCCTCCCAACTAACAACATAAACGGAACTCCCGTCAAATCTAACATCCTCTACATGCAGCACTAGCATCTCAGCTAGATTTTTACCGTTCCCGAACAGATAAACTCGGAAAGCATTGAAAATCGAAGGGTAACACGGTGATATCTCGGTTAAATTCTCCTCTTCGTTTCAATGCTGACCTGACGCGACCCAAATAAACTTAAAGATAAACGTAACTCGAAAAACACCATATGGCGAGAGATTTAACTTTAAATCACAAACTCTAAAGAGTTCGAGAGGGTCGTTCGATAACCTAAACCGTATTAAAAAGGAAAATAGGAAGGAAATTATTGTTTTTTGGGCCTCTACTCACGCTTTCGCTGGATAGACGGGATCGACGAAAGATCCGCGTCACAGTACATTTTTTATAATTGCTCTTATTCTCGTGGTTGTATTTTTTTTTATGTTGCTCCATACTGCGCCCGAGTCCCACCGTTCCCATTTACTACATTTAAAAAATATACTTTGTACTTATTCTTATTCATAATTGCTTTCCGTTTCGTTCCTTCCGTTTTTTAAATTATTTATTGCGTACCACCATTCCAACTCTTCTTTTGAAAACTTGTTTGCTTTTGCTCTTTGGATGATCATTGAAAATCGTTTTTTTTTTTTTTTTCATAACATTATTCAAGCTCTCGATCATAATGCTACAAGTCTTCGATATTCAATTTGCTTCTTTCCCGCGCAACGCTCCGACCATTTCCTTTCACGTTTTTAGTGTTCCTCAAATTATTCGACTATACACGATATTCTTTATCTTCAGATTTTTGAGCTTCTATTTAAATTTTTTACGAGAAGCAGGAAATGCATCGTTTTAACTTGTGCATGCTTGATCGAAAATTATAAAATCATTTTTAAACCATCAGCCAGATTTTTCAAAATTCCTTCAATGTTGGAACACTCCAAATCATGTTATTACCTGTTTCTTCGATGGTTCCCAGCCTATCCTCGATTTGTCGAAGCTCGTTTCGGGTACTTTCTAAATCGTTGCGAAGCCTTTCATTTTCAGCTACCGCATTTTCCCGCAGCCGTGCCTGGGCTCTTTTTCTCATCTCTGAAATTTTCAAGATATTATTTCATGAAATTCTTTTCGATTACCAAGTTTTAATTGTTCGTACCATTTCGTCTACGATTTTTATTTTTATTTACTCCCGAGGATTCTTGCATGGGAAGTGCTGTTGGTTTCTTCTTCCTCCTCCTCCTCCTCCGTTTTTGTTTGCGGCGGATTGGTCCCGCTATACGAGTTGATTAAAATCTTTATTAGCGCCTTAATTTTAATATTTCCGATGCTATTGCAATTCGATAAATATTTCGCTTATTATTTCTCTTATTTATATTCCCGGCAGTTCTGCATTAATATTATAATTTCAATTAGATATGATGATAATTAAATAAAATCCGTGCATAACGAACATTTTATAATGCAATCTCGTAACAATCACCTGCACTCTCAATTTGCGCCTCTTCGACCTGTTCCGCCTCCTCAACCTCACAGTCGTCCGACCGGTTATCTGATTGATTAAAACAACAAAGTTCAATTTGTAATTACATTTAATATTAGTACAATCGTTTTCGAAAGGACTTGAGTATAATTTTAGAACATTACCATTGTCGTCGAGCGATGGTATTGGCTGCCAAGATCGGGGTAGGTTGGCGTCTATATTGAATCAATAGAAAAAAATAAAAAAATTAAATATCAAGGTCCGATTGAACAAATTGATTTGGAAATTTTTGTCCGCAAAACCATAATATTTACCGTCGTTGTCGAGCAACGGCGGTCTCTGCACCTCTCGGTTCGTCGCTACATCATCATTCGCCTCGACCTCCACCGGATGAATATCGACTTCGGGCTCGTCGTCATTGGGTGACCCATCGTTCGCATAGTTGTTGTCTAAGTAAAATGAAAAAGAGACATGTACACAATTACTATCACTACATATAATACTATAACCCAACGATTTGTCGAAAATTACTCTTGTCATCCAAAAATCATGAAGCGGTATGCAGGAGCAATGCAATCATCAAATAGCTTGCCAAAGAAGGTAAAAATATATGCTTTTCGATCTACTTTTAGAATAGACCACTTGGCCCAACGAGATTTTGTAAGAATTTTTGAAACTTTTCGTCGATTAGACGTTTGTCTCTAGAGACTGCAAAGACATATTTACGTCGGTGAATAACGAAGAAACCAGTTTCAGTACATTGAATTCTTCTTTTTCCGCTTTCACGTAGATTTCAACAGAAAAAAAATTCCCGGTTCATTCAATCATTTTCTAAAGGACTTGAGCATAATTTGAAAACATTACCATTGTCGACGCCATTCGCCTCGACTTCGATCATGTCAACGTCGACTTCGGGCTCCACCGGATGAATATTGACTTCGGACTCGTCGTCATTGGGTGACCCATCGTTCTCATAGTTGTTGTCGGCATTGGGTGGCTCGTCCTCTGAATCATTCTCAAGCACGTCTAAGTAAAATGAAAAAAATGGATATGCACATACTTAATATACAATAACGTTGGGATTTTCCAAAGAATTCATCATTTTCCGTACACATTTGAGGCCTGCTATCGACGCAATAAATTGTTATGAATTACCGTTTTCCGGAGCTGCTTCTTCCTCATTATCGAGAAGCCAAGCTGGCCTGTTCCCGTCGAAAATCGCACCATCATAATCCGGGTCTTGTTCTAGTTACAAATCAAATTAATCGATATTGAGAAAGTGCAAAGTATATTGAGTAACATGGTGTAACAATTGAATCGCTGGGATGGGTAACATTGCGACATGTAATTGTTTTCGTATTCTACATTAAAGGTAATACCTAACGGCACAGCCATCGGGGGCTCTTGTAGCTCGAACGCGTCGCCCACTCGTGCATCGTCGGCTTCCTGTGCCATGAAATAGGCGACATCGCCTTTCAGCGATGCGACTTTTTCGACATATTCGTTCGCCGTGATTTCGCGGAAATGAAGATCCCGCCATGCTAAAAAATATATAAATGAATATGCTAGGAAAAAAAATTTTCCGATTTCTTCGGTTTCGTTTGTTTAAACACGGCCACATTTTTCTTTGGTAAGGGACACAACTTAATTTTGACCCCCGATTCTGAAAGAGCATACTCAAAAGTATAGAAAATCATGACTTTTATTAAAGAATTTTTTTTCCAATGTTACGAATGTAGCTTGAACATGATTGAAAATAAAAAACACTATTCTTTGGCGTATTAACGCCGAGGAATAGGGTTTTTTAGTCTTATTAATAGTTAGTGTTTGAAGTCTTGTTAAGATAATATAAGATTAAGATTCTTTAAAAACTGATGATTTGCCGAAAATTGAAAACCAAATTTTTTGTTTGGGTTTTCAAAGCTTGTCAAAATTATCACTTCATTGTGTTTCATTAATCTAAAAATGTTCCCTTCTGAATGAAGTATATTTCAATATGAATCAATGATGTCGTTATTTTAAAAAATTTGCTGGTGGAAGATAAAAAATACAATGTGAAAAACTCAAACATCCAATGTGTTTTGAATAGGAAATAAAACCGTCTGAAAGGCAAGGTCAATTCGTTTAAAAATGGTTTTTTTTTCTTTTATATATAATTCATGCTAGGTATGATGCACTAATGATCTAGGCAGGGAACAAATAGAAAACGTTAACTCGGGCAATAACGGACACCCTAATACCCATATACAATAAAAAATTGTACACACTACCTTGAAAAATGTGCTTCTGCTTAAAAACCGTCGTGTACCGTGCGTGTCGTGATATACGGCAATTGTTTTTCAAGCGGCGAATGTCGGTTTTCACTTCAGCTTGTAATTTGAGGAGCTTGCCTTTTGGAAATAAAATGTAATATTATAGGAAATGTTTAACGAGCTAAATTATCATTGCAAGCAGAAATAACGCGGTAAAACTGAAATTGACACTCACTTAAAAAATCCCAGGGCTCAGGACGACTTTCCATTCTGCGCCCCAGCCGATGATGGTACGACTCTATTACATTGTTTGTACGTTGACCGAGTCCGTACACGGAGAAGCCTGCTGGCGTTACTGTTCGGAGCCAATACCGTTCGTAGTATCGAAAGAAATCCGTACATCTCGTTCGTACCACTGGGGACAGATTGTTTTTAATTGCACGGTACTGGCCCTCAATCAAATGTTCCGGCAAATACGCCAGCGCCATAACTTTTTTTAACATGGCTTTTGCTTCGGGATTGTCCCGAATCGAACTCCGTAAACGGAGTGCCTTGGCTTTCTTGTAAAGTGCCTGAAAAATTATAATCGTGGATGTTTAGTAATACAATTTTTATAAATACAATTTTTATAAGTATTTCAACAATTTAAAATTGCAAATTTTGTTACTCTTGATAATATGCGAGTATTTTTTCTGTTACTTTCTGGCCATCTTCCAAATCATGTAATGATACAAACCAGTTTACTTGAGGGTACCTACTCGATCATAATGAGTATTGCAGCCTGTGCTGTGGGCAGAGGTGAATACGCTGCTCACTGCATTTCGCAAACCTCTCTCGAAGTCGCTCATCACCAATTTTATCGCGTTCGAGGGAGTGACTTGCTCCCGTACATGGCGCAAAATTGCCTCATACGCCACCTGCGTCTTCGACGACATCACTGCCCAGATGAACGGAAATCCCTATAATGAAGTTTTTGATACTAGTAACTAGTTTTTGATACTAATAATGGAAAGCAAAAGTCGTGTTCATAAATATTACTTTCGGTTAATGCCTTTACCTAATACTTTTGTTATAATGAAGTTTCGGTCATAACAAATACCAAATAATCTTTAAATTCTTCAAGAACATTCATTATTTGAAGTGAGATTAAAATCCCGTATCTTGAACAAATGAGTGGCTGCATTTTTTAAATAATTTCTCGACTAAGAGGCCAGTCTAACAAGCAAAAGTTATACGACATCAAAATCTTGCGTGGTTCAATTTGACTCCCATGATTGTGAGCAGTTGGTGAACTCCTTCGAGGCGAGGTCTCGATCGAAATGTTGCGTCGACAAAAAATCGCGTCACATCGCTCATCTCGTCGTGGACGAAGTGTTCATCATAAAATATGACGTGTTGTCCATTGTTGCTGTCAATTATTTTGACAACCGAAAAGCGACCCGTCTCATATTCCAAATTTCGGCCGTATTCTGGGTCGATCAATCGCTCCACGAATTCGTCAATTGTATGAGGGTGCTGAGGGTACCGTTTGCTCCTGCACTCTTTCATGAAGCCCCGGAGCTCCTGATATGAAGTTTTTTCGGCAGCACCAGGATGACTACACCAAAGACAATATACAGATTTTACAATATCTTCCTGATTTGAAGAAGCCGTACGTTTGAACTTACGATGGAAATACTTTTTCCAAACATTCAGCATCATACAAAAAATTTTTTTTTATTATTTAAGTGAACAGGAAAAATGTTTCGAAGCAGTGTGATCAATTTAAAATATCCGAAAACACTAAATAAATGGCACTTTTGAATAGTGCACATCGAGTATAAAAACAATTGCTATAAATTATTTGCAAAGCAAGGGGAGGCAGTGGCATAGTGGTAACGCGCCCGGCTCACAACCGGTGAGCCCGGGTTCGATCCCAGCCGACACCAATGGATTTTTTCTAAGTGTCTAAATAAAACTGTTCTCTCTGTGGTTCGGAATCCACGTAAAAATGTAGGTCCAGGTGGTAATATGGAATTGTGGGAAAGGAGAGAGGAGTAATGAGGAAAAGTGTGAGTAAGAGAGTACCACCCATGTAAAAACCCGATAAGGGTATGCATGTAAAATTCCATATCAATCTATCTTATTGGCAAAGCAACATGAAATTTGATTTGTCATTTTCAAAATGATATTTCGAAACAAATAATGCATTTTTTGATGTTTCATGGAATTACCATACTTTTAGAGCGGCTCGACATTTGATAAAGTATACAAATACTCTACATCGACAGTATTTCAATGTGACCGAAAAAGTAATGCGCCATTGAATAAAAACACTTACACAGCAGCTAGGGAATCGTATGAATCCTTCAGGCCGTACCAGTGGAGAGCGAGCGATTCTTCTATAGCCTGTTTAAATCTGGCAACAGGCTCGGCGTTTTCATCCGGCATACAAAATTCCGAATGGGAATTGAGAGCCACGACATTGCCAATTATCATTTTCGCCGTGCCGTTGCAGATTGTTTTGTTTTTACAACGAAGATAACTATAATGTGCAATTAAATGGTACTATTATTATGGAGGAGCATAGCAAGCATAGAAAGCCTCGTCCAGCAACAACAAAAAAATATAGAATAATATTATAATTTTATATTTTTTTGTTGTTGCTGAACGAGGCCGATGCTACGAATGATATACCGGTGTGAATAAACGAAACTCAATTTAATCAAGCATAAATCATACATATTCACAAAGAGGAAATGTAGGAAAATCTGCAATGGGCGCGGAACCGCGAAGTCTATAGGAGCTTTTCACGTACGACGCAGAGTGCCATAGTGTTGACAATACGAGACATGCGATGCAACACTTGTATTAGCTGCTGACGGATTTGTAAAAATCCGTGTAAAGATAAAATGTAAAAAGATGTTTTTTGGACCATTGTTAGTATTGAGCACGTAGTAAAATAGTCTCATGTTGGGTTTCTTTTTCTCAAAACCGTTTGGTCAGAATTTTCCAAACTTTTCGTCGAACAGACGTTAGCAAACTTTCTTTTTTTTTTCTGGAAACTGCTGTATCGTCCATTTTCTTATTTTTGTTTTCGACAAGTGCTTTGAAAAATCAACATTGAAAAGGAAGATTTAATTTGAAAATTCCGACGAAATAAACCCCTGTCACAATATTCATTTAATATCACGCTGCGTTAAAAAAATGAAGAAGAAGAGAATAAATTTTCGCAACTATCTTGTAACAGTTAACGTAGAAAAAAAATTATCAGCTCACTGCGAAAAAAAAGAATCACCTGAATATACCAACGACAAACGATTTAATACTGGGCAATTGTTAGTTTGTGGTCGTCCACATACAAGAATGAGCAAAACAAGACACGATTTAATAGAATGTGAAATTGTAAAAGGCAATGGGCGAAAACCGGGATTCGACATCATCTTGTGGATTTAATTTTAAAACATCCTTCATGGCCACAGAGCGAGAACGATATTTTTTTGATCTCTTAATAACAAATTTGATAAACCCTGAAGAACTGATTCAATGCTGTAGAAATAAAGTTTAGGAAAAATTTAGTTATGCACGAGTCCTTCATATAATGAAAACTTGAAAAATTGAAAACACATGACATGAAAACTTTATCCCAATTCTCTCTATTGACATCCATCGTTGAGTAAAGAAAATTTTTAGAAGGGCTTTGCCAAAAAGTAGAATTCATACATATCGGCAAGGACAAATTCGAGGAAAAATTTCTGACGGAGACAGTACTATTCCCTCACTATCTATCCACAGCACTGCCAGGAACAAATTTATCAAATTCACTATCAATAAAGCAGCCCCGCAGAGATTACATTTCAGAAATTACTTCAGACCGCAAAGCGCTGAAGAAGAAAATTTTTCAAAGGATCTTGTCGAAAAGTAAAATTTATACATATCGGCAAGTACAAATTCTAGAACAAATGTCTGACGGAGACAGTACTGTTCCCTCACTATCTATCAACAGCGCAGCCAGGAACAAATTTATCAAATTTACTATCAATAAAGCATTCCCACAGAGATTACATTTCAGAAATTACTTCAGACCGCAAAGCGCTGAAGAAGAAAATTTTTCAAAGGATCTTGTCGAAAAGTAAAATTTATACATATCGGCAAGTACAAATTCCAGAACAAATTTCTGACGGAGACAGTACTGTTCCCTCACTATCTATCAACAGCGCAGCCAGGAACAAATTTATCAAATTTACTATCAATAAAGCATTCCCGCAGAGATTACATTTCAGAAATAACTTCAGACCGCAAAGCGCTGAAGAAGAAAATTTTTCAAAGGATCTTGTCGAAAAGTAAAATTTATACATATCGGCAAGTACAAATTCCAGAACAAATTTCTGACGGAGACAGTACTGTTCGCTCACTATCTATCAACAGCGCAGCCAGGAACAAATTTATCATATTAAATTAAATTAAATTAAATATTTTATTTAATATTAAATAATATTATATTAAATTATTATTAAATTATTTATTAAATGTATTAAATTTCATAATATTAAATTAAATAAATTTAATTTATATATTGTAACGGAACGCTTTTACCTATGCGTATACTCGCTGCGCGCAGGTCCGCGCTTCCTTAATTTAAAAGGAGCAGGTATGAAAAGGAAGTGAGACGACACGAGTTTTTATAATAAAATCAATTTAAAAATTGATTTTTATTGAAAGAAAACAAAATTATTTGTGTTTTACAATTTGCAATGCTTATTTTGTTTTTTTATTTAATAACAATAAATTATTTAAACCGCTAATATGTTTTTTTTATGTCTATTTTGTATTTAACCTTGCTTATTTTATTTCAACCAAGTGTTGCTTGCTAAATAACAATAATTATAATGGTTTGCTGTATTTTATTTATTTTATTTTGCTTTCATTGATAATGCTTCGTTTTGTTTAATAAAATAATTTACGACGATGTCTCTTTCTTATTTTTAATTTATTTAATTTAATTTAGTATGAAGTTGGAGACACGAGAGCCAATTTACTAATAATTATAATGTGACGAGGCACGGTCCAGCAATGATGAGCGAATAAAAAGGTGATCCGAGTGGGACTCGATCCCGGGACCCGCGGAGTCTCAGTCCGGAGCGCTAACCACTGCGCTAGGGCCACCTATATTCTTCCATTATTGCCAGACCGTCACACTCCCCCTCTTACAGTGCTCGACGTCCTCGTCGACTAACGTCACATTTTTAATTCATTTATCAAAGATTCATTTTTCTGCCGCGTTTGGGCTTTTCGTAGATTCTGCCGCTCTGGGCTTGTATTTGCCGCTGTGGGCCGTAGTATGTGCCGCTTGGGCCGTAGTATGTGCCGCTTTGGGCCGTAGTATGTGTGAACGTGTTGTCGGTCCGAGAAACTTCTGACACCAGTTTGTGACGAGGCACGGTCCAGCAATGATGAGCGAATAAAAAGGTGATCCGAGTGGGACTCGATCCCGGGACCCGCGGAGTCTCAGTCCGGAGCGCTAACCACTGCGCTAGGGCCACCTATATTCTTCCATTATTGCCAGACCGTCACAATAATTGCAATAATGATAGAATAATATTCACGACGTCTCCCGTTCCTGGCGTGGTTTAAAAATTGATTTTCGGAGAAAAATCTTTATTTTGAATTTATTAACATTAAAAAATAAACAAATTAGATCTCGGACTACGGGAATTGAACGTCGCCGAACCCTTCCAATATCCCGAGCATCCAAAGGTGAGAAAGGAATGAGATCCCAGACTACGGGAGTCGAACGTCGCCGAACTACTCCAATATCCTGAGCATCTACGGAAAAATGTTTAAATAATAATAAGGGATAGAGATCCCAGACTACGGGAGTTGAACGTCACCGAACCACTCCAATATCCCGGGCATCTGCGGGAAATTGTTCAGAAATAATTAGGGAGAGACCCCAGACTACGGGAGTTGAACGTCACCGAACTACCCCAATATCCCGAACATCAGTGGGATAATAATAATAAAGGAATTGGACCTCAGGCTACGGGAGTCGAACGTCACCGAACTGCTCCAATATCCCAAGCATCCACTAAGACCCGCCAGGGAGGGGAGAGGTTCTTCTCTTTAGCTCTTTCAAGCTTCAGTTCAAGCAGCAGACTGTCAGCCGAATGCTCCGCGCACCGACTTTTATACCCGACTGGCCGCCGAACTGCGGCCGCCCACGCATGCGTGTTTGCTTTGTTGTGCGTCGTTGGCATGGAAACGCGCCTGCGCGGTGTCGTTCATTCTTATTTTGCTTATTTCTTTTGTTTTTTTACATTATTTTATATTATTTTTATATTATTTAATCTTATTTGATTTATTACAATATTATTAAGCAATAAAATCATTTATTTTCAATTTTTATTAACATCGATTACGTAATCGATGCTCACTTCGCGTTGCGCGATGTCCGAGAGGCGGCCATATTGGTATTTTGCGCGTCGCTGTCCGCTTGACAGTTTTTCAACATGGCGGCTGGGCGCCAAGTTGATGGTTGTCGTGCGGTTTTATTTTTATTCTTTTAATTTATTTCTTAATTAAAATTTGTGTCGTCTCAATATATATATATATATATATTTGTCAGAGAGCACTTTCTGTATAAATATATATATATTAAATTAAATTAATTAAATAAATATAACTTAATAAATTAATTAAATAAATTTAATTTGAATTCTTGAATTTTAATTACCAGTAAATATATCGAAATAAATATCGTTTCAACTTACATAGTCGTCCCATCACGAGATTCCCCACTTTTGTGGTATGTCCTTCCGTCCTTGATTTTTTCCGTTCGCGGGATGCGTCTCTGCGGTCTGCGTGCGCCAGGCATATTTAAATGTACACAGAGGAACTACAAAAAACACACTCGCGGAAAATCGAAAGGGCCAAAGGTCGCCGGAAAAGTGATCGAGATATAACACGACACACACGTACGTACAATGAAGCTCGCAGTTTGGACGTGCAACGCCGGTATATAACGAAATAATTGCGAAAAACGGCAATCGAAAATTCGTACGAAAACCCAAAAAACCCGTAGAAGACCCAAAGAAACTCTATATGTACAGAAATTTATACAGAAAATATAACTCGATATCAATGACAAAAAAATGAACTAACAATGAAAAGTAATGAATAAGACTAAAAATATATTACTAACTGATACACATTAATAATAATGATAATGAAAAAGAGAATAAGAAATATATTACTTCAAGAGAAGCTAGGATAAAAAACAAAAAAAAAAGCGAATAATTGACAGCACGTTATCCACGAAAACTCGTCAAAACTGGTAAGCACTCGTCACTGTCGTAGCTGAGAATGTCGCTGAGAGTAAGACACTGAAAGCATGTACCCATCGCCTGTAACGGGGAGGAGAGGGAAGAGGAGAGGCACTCGCAGTCCACGAAGTGCGACCAATCGAAAATATCGTTTGTGTACAAAACAAAAAAACGGACCGAATTTCCCAATTTTTCTCGCGTTTGTACATACTTGTATATTTGTATATTTTCATATTCGCACCGCTAAAAACATTTACGTCTAGAGTTAATATTTCACAAGATATAATTAGTTGAACGATTTTAACTTCTGTATTATCGATTATCTCGATAATGGTTGGACAAACGAAAAAAATAGTATTAATTTCACTTGCAAGGTACATATTAAGTTCTCTATAAAATCCTTATCCGGCTTTTTTTTTAATTAATAGTTGATGGGGTACAGGGTGCTGCACTTTTCCAGAACTCTACGAGAGCTGTCAGTATGACAGAAGAAAAAAAGTATTGTTTTTGTTTGCTCTCACTCGCACTCATTACGTGCCGACGAAAGGGCATACGAGAAAGGCGCAGGGACAACGCTGCGAGTGGAAGTGAGGCGACCGTTATATATTTTTTACCTCTCGCGCTCTTTCTCTCCACCGTTTCTCACGCCACGCGCCATCCTTCTCCCCCAAGAGCTTCCGTATATATATGTATGTATACATCGGCGTATAAGCGCACCGTTTTTAAACCAAATCTTGATGCTCATGGCTGTCGTTTTGCCATTTGTTGTCAATATATACTTCTCGAGACAGTACGATACATGCGAAGTACGGAAGCTCTTGGGGGAGAAGGATGGCGCGTGGCGTGAGAAACGGTACATACATATATATACATCTCGCTAGCTTTCCGTACTTCGCATGTATCGTACTGTCTCGAGAAGTATATATTGACAACAAATGGCAAAACGGCGGCCATGAGCATCAAGATTTGGTTTAAAAACGATGCGCTTATACGCCGATGTATACATATATTGAGACGATACCAATTTTAAGAAACAAATAAAGAAAAATAAAAATGAATAAAACCGCACGACAACTATCAACTTGGCGCCCGGCCGCCATCTTGAAAAACTGTCAAGCGGACAGCGACGCGCAAAATACCAATATGGCCGCCTCTCGGACATCGCGCAACGCGAAGTGAGCATCGATTACGTAATCGATGTTAATAAAAATTGAAAATAAATGATTTTATTGCTTAATAATATTGTAATAAATCAAATAAGATTAAATAATATAAAAATAATATAAAATAATGTAAAAAAACAAAAGAAATAAGCAAAATAAGAATGAACGACACCGCGCAGGCGCGTTTCCATGCCAACGACGCACAACAAAGCAAACACACATGCGTGGGCGGCCGCAGATCGGCGGCGAGTCGGGTATAAAAGTCGGTGCGCGGAGCATTCGGCAGACAGTCTTCTCTCTTGAACTGAAGCTTGAAAGAGCTAGCAGAGAAGAACTTCTCCCCTCCCTGGCGGGTTTCAGTGGATGCTTGGGATATTGTAGTAGTTCGGTGACGTTTGACTCCCGTAGCCTGAGGTCCCTTTTCTCAATTATTATAAATTACCCCACTGATGCTCGGGATATTGGAGTAGTTCGGTGACGTTCGACTCCCGTAGCCCGAGGTCATTTTTATTATTATTTAAACAATTTCCAGCAAATGCCCGGGATATTGGAGTGGTACGGTGACGTTCAACTCCCGTAGTCTGGGGTCTCTTTCTCCCTAATTATTATTATTTAAACAAATCCCTGTAGATGCCCGGGATGTTGGAGCGGTTCGGTGACGTTCAACTCCCGTAGTCTGGGATCTCAATCCTCTCACACCCTTAGATGCTCGGGATATTGGAAGGGTTCGGCGACATTCAATTCCCGTAGTCCGAGATCTATTTTCCTTATTTTTCAATTTAATAATTTAAATATAACAATTTTTCCCCAATAATAAATTATAAAACCACGCCAGGAACGGGAGACGTCGTGAATATTATTTTATCGTTATTGTAATAATTATTATTATTGGCTCTCGTGTCTCCAACATCATACTAATTTAAATTAAATAAATTAGAAATAAAAAAGGGACATCGTTGTAAATTATTTTATTATTTTACAGAACAAAACGAAGCATTATCAATGAAAGCAAAATAAAATAAATAAAATACAGCAAACCATTATAATTATTGTTATTTAGCAAGCAACTCTTTGTTAAAATAAAATAAGCAAGGCTAAATACAAAATAGACATAAAAAAACATATTAGCGGTTTAAATCATTTATTTGTTATAAAATAAAAGACAAAATAAGAATTGCAAATTATAAAACATTTATAATTTTGTTATTTTTCATTTAAAAAAATCAATTATTACATTGATTTTATCTTAAATTTGGGTTGTCTCACTCTTTTTCATACCTGCTCCTTTTTAAAATTAAGGAAGCGCGAACCTGCGCGTAGCGAGTATACGCATTAGGTATAGCGTTCCGTTACAATATATATATACATCTCGCTAGCTGTGCGAAGTACGGAAGCTCTTGGGAGAGAAGGATGGCGCGTGGCGTGAGAAACGGTGGAGAGAAAGAGCGCAAGAGGTAAAAAATATATAACGGTCGCCTCACTTCCACTCGCAGCGTTTCCCTGCGCCTTTCTCGTATACCCTTTCGTCGGCACGTAATGAGTGCGAGTGAGAGCAAACAAAAACAATACTTTTTTTCTTCTGTCATACTGACAGCTCTCGTAGAGTTCTGGAAAAGTGCAGCACCCTGTACCCCATCAACTATTAATTAAAAAAAAAGCCGGATAAGGATTTTATAGAGAACTTAATATGTACCTTGCAAGTGAAATTAATACTATTTTTTTCGTTTGTCCAACCATTATCGAGATAATCGATAATACAGAAGTTAAGATCGTTCAACTAATTATATCTTGTGAAATATTAACTCTAAACGGAAATGTTTTTAGCGGTGCGAATATGAAAATATACAAATATACAAGTAAGTACAAACGCGAGAAAAATTGGGAAATTCGGTCCGTTTTTTTGTTTTGTACACAAACGATATTTTCGATTAGTCGCACTTCGTGGACTGCGAGTGCCTCTCCTCTTCCCTCCCCACCCCGTTACAGGCGATGGGTACATGCTTTCAGTGTCTTACTCTCAGCGACATTCTCAGCTACGACAGTGACGAGTGCTTACCAGTTTTGACGAGTTTTCGTGGATAACGTGCTGTCAATTATTCGCTTTTTGTTTTGTTTTTTATCCTAGCTTCTCTTGAAGTAATATATTTCTTATTCTCTTTTTCGTTATCATTATTATTAATGTGTATCAGTTAGTTATATATTTTAGTCTTATTCATTACTTTTCATTGTTAGTTCATTTTTTTGTCATTGATATCGAGTTATATTTTCTGTATAAATTTCTGTACATATAGAGTTTCTTTGGGTTTTCTACGGGTTTTTTGGGTTTTCGTACAATTTTCGATTGCCGTTTTTCGCAATTATTTCGTTATACCTCGGACAAGTACATTTGTTGACCCCCATTTCCATTTGTTTTCACAGAAAAAAAACTACCCAAAAAAGTACAAAATTTTCAAAAAATTGGCAAGATCAAGAATGATTTACATTCAGCACTAAAATTTATAATATCAATATTAGGACAAGTATTTCATTGTCTCTTGAGGATGGAGTATTTAAAAAAAAGCAAAAATAAGTTCGTTATTGAAAAAAGTCACCAATGTATAAAAATAAAAATCGATCCAAAAGAACAGAGTCCAGAAAAAAAATCAAGATAAAACAAAACGTGGAGAAAAAAATTTCAAACGAAAAAAATTAGATTGAAAAATAATTTCGGCCGTAGTACTTGGCGAGTTTTTTGCTTAGGTAGAATCACGTAATGTATTTTTCATGGTACGAACTCGCCAAGTACTACGGCCGAAATTATTTTTCAATCTAATTTTTTTCGTTTGAAATTTTTTTCTCCACGTTTTGTTTTATCTTGATTTTTTTTCTGGACTCTGTTCTTTTGGATCGATTTTTATTTTTATACATTGGTGACTTTTTTCAATAACGAACTTATTTTTGCTTTTTTTTTAAATACTCCATCCTCAAGAGACAATGAAATACTTGTCCTATTATTGATATTATAAATTTTAGTGCTGAATGTAAATCATTCTTGATCTTGCCAATTTTTTGAAAATTTTGTACTTTTTTGGGTAGTTTTTTTTCTGTGAAAACAAATGGAAATGGGGGTCAACAAATGTACTTGTCCGAGGTTTTTTTTCCCCGGGCAGGGGATTTTTGGCCAGGATATCATTTCTTTTTTCTGAACCTTTCACTTTCATCATAAAATTTTGGAATTTATGGTCCGCCATATTGAATCCGCCATTTTGAATTTCGAAATTTTGCATGCAGATTGTTAATCGGTGAACCCAAAAACCCCCGCGTGCCAACTTTCGCTTTTCTTAAATGGTTTTCGCAGTTATTGTCCACCATATTGTATCCGTCATCTTGAATTTCGAAATTTTGGGTGTAGATTTGTAATCAGCAACCCCGAAAACCCCCGAGTACCATGTTTTGCTTTCATCAAACAATTTTTGCATTTGTGGTCCGCCATATTGGATCCGCCATCTTGAATTTCTAAATTTTAGGTGCAGATTTGTAATCAGCGACCCCGAAAACCCCCGGGTACCATATTTTGTTTTCATCAAAAGATTTTTGCATTTGTTGTTCGCCATATTGGATTCGCCATCTTGAATTTATAAATTTTGAGCGCAGATTTGTAATCAGCGACCCCGAAAACCCTCGAGTACCATATTTTGCATCAGCAAACAATTTTTGCATTTCTTGTCCGCCATATTGGATTCGCCATCTTGAATTTCTAAATTTTGTGTGCAGATTTGTAATCAGCGATCCCGAAAACCCCCGAGTACAAAGTTTTGAGCTAGTTGCACGTAAGAAAAAATGTGTGTTTCAAAGGGTCAAATTGATATTTTTTTTTGCGTGAATTATTCCGACCTTACCATCTGTCAACACGGATCTACGAGAAGTCCGCAAAAAACACGCTGTTTACGCGTCTCGCGTCAAAACTACGGTCAAACTTTCCGTGGTATGGGTACAAAGGAAAGGACCAATGGGAACTCGCTACTTTTGTCGCCGAAGACCGGCTTCGGTGGAAACGGGTTTTGATGGGCATCAAAACGCCTTTGATTGTGTCGTCTGCGCGCATATACAAACACACCAAATCCTTCAATGTGTTAGAATTTTTGCATAATCTTTACCCTGGGCAAAGTTTTTTCTCAGCAAATACGGCATCGATCGTGCTGAATTAAGGCTTAATCGAAAGATTTTTTCATAATTAGTCTTCAGTTCAATTTTCAAATCATCATCTGTCTCCTAAGCTTCGTAATTCGAGAAAATGACTTTCAGTTTTTACCCCCACTACCGAATTTTACTTTATTCAGAGATAATATACTCTGGCGAGCCTTGGGCCAGCAGACGACAGAGCTGTCAAACGTACTTGTCCCGAGACTCTACCGAGTCTCTTGATACCGGCGTTGCACATCCAAACTGCGCGCTTCATTGTACGTACGTGTGTGTCGTGTTATATCTCGATCACTTTTCCGGCGACCTTTGGCCCTTTCGATTTTCCGCGGGTGTGTTTTTTGTAGTTCCTCTGTGTACATTTAAATATGCCTGGCGCACGCAGGCCGCAGAGACGCATCCCGCGAACGGAAAAAATCAAGGACGGAAGGACATACCACAAAAGTGGGGAATCTCGTGATGGGACGACTATGTAAGTTGAAACGATATTTATTTCGATATGTTTACTGGTAATTAAAATTCAAGAATTCAAATTAAATTTATTTAATTAATTTATTAATATTAAATTTAATTTATTTATTAAGTTATATTTATTTAATTAATTTAATTTAATTTAATAAATATATATATTGAGACGATACTAATTTTAATAAAGAAATAAATAAAAAAGAAAATGAATAAAACCGCGCGACAACTATCGACTGGCGCCCGGCCGCCATGTTGAAAAACTGTCAAGCGGACAGCGACGCGCAAAATACCAATATGGCCGCCTTTCGGACATCGCGCAACGCGAAGTGAGCATCGATTATGTAATCGATATTAATAAAAATTGAAATAAATGATTTTATTGCGTAATAATATGGAAATAAATCCAATAAAATTAAATAATGTAAAAATAATATAAAATAATGTAAAAAAACAAAAGAAATAAGCACAATAAGAATGAACGACACCGCGCAGGCGCGTTTCCATGACAACGACGCACAACAAAGCAAACACGCATGCGTGGGCGGCCGCAGTTCGGCGACGAGTCGGGTATAAAAGTCGGTGCGCGGAGCATTCGACAGACAGTCTTCTCTCTTGAACTGAAGCTTGAAAGAGCTAAGAGAAGAACCTCTCCCCTCCCTGGCGGGTCTTAGTGGATGCTTGGGATATTGGAGCAGTTCGGTGACGTTCGACTCCCGTAGCCTGGGGTCCAATTCCTCTATTATTATTCTTATCCCACTGATGCTCGGGATATTGGGGTAGTTCGGCGACGTTCGACTCCCGTAGCCCGAGGTCATTTATGATTATTATTTAAACAAATTTCAGCAGATGCTCAGAGTATTGGAGTGGTTCGGTGACGTTCAACTCCCGTAGTCTGGGATCTCTATCCCTTATTATTTAAACATTCTCCCGTAGATGCTCAGGATATTGGAGTAGTTCGGCGACGTTCGACTCCCGTAGTCTGGGATCTCATTCCTTTCTTACCTTTGAATGCTCGGGATATTGGAAGGGTTCGGCGACGTTCAATTCCCGTAGTCCGAGATCTAATTTGTTTATTTTTTAATGTTAATAAATTCAAAATAAAGATTTTTCTTTGGAAATCAATTTTTAAACCACGCCAGGAACGGGAGACGTCGTGAATATTATACTATCATTATTGCAACTCTAATTATTAGTAAATTGACTCTCATATCATATTAAATTAAATTAAATAAATTAAAATAGGGACATCGTCGTAAACAAAACGAAGCATTATTAAGAAAAGCAAAATAAAATAAATACAGCAAACCATTATAATGATCGTTATTTAGCAAGTAACACTTTGTTAAAATAAAATAAGCAAGGTTAATTACAAAATAAACATAAAAAAAACATATTAGCGGTTTAAATCATTTATTGTTATTAAATAAAAAAACAAAATAAGCATTGCAAATTGTAAAACACAAATAATTTTGTTTTCTTTCAATAAAAATCAATTTTTAAATTGATTTTATTATAAAAACTTGTGTCGTCTCACTTCCTTTTCATACCTGCTCCTTTTAAATTAAGGAAGCGCGGACCTGCGCGCAGCGAGTATACGCATAGGTAAAAGCGTTCCGTTACAATATATATATAAATTAAATTTATTTAATTTAATATTATGAAATTTAATACATTTAATAAATAATTTAATAATAATTTAATATAATATTATTTAATATTAAATAAAATATTTAATTTAATTTAATATGATAAATTTGTTCCTGGCTGCGCTGTTGATAGATAGTGAGAGAACAGTACTGTCTCCGTCAGAAATTTGTTCTGGAATTTGTACTTGCCGATATGTATAAATTTTACTTTTCGACAAGATCCTTTGAAAAATTTTCTTCTTCAGCGCTTTGCGGTCTGAAGTTATTTCTGAAATGTAATCTCTGCGGGAATGCTTTATTGATAGTAAATTTGATAAATTTGATCCTGGCTGCGCTGTTGATAGATAGTGAGGGAACAGTACTGTCTCCGTCAGAAATTTGTTCTGGAATTTGTACTTGCCGATATGTATAAATTTTACTTTTCGACAAGATCCTTTGAAAAATTTTCTTCTTCAGCGCTTTGCGGTCTGAAGTAATTTCTGAAATGTAATCTCTGTGGGAATGCTTTATTGATAGTAAATTTGATAAATTTGTTCCTGGCTGCGCTGTTGATAGATAGTGAGGGAACAGTACTGTCTCCGTCAGACATTTGTTCTGGAATTTGTACTTGCCGATATGTATAAATTTTACTTTTCGACAAGATCCTGTGAAAAATTTTCTTCTTCAGCGCTTTGCGGTCTGAAGTAATTTCTGAAATGTAATCTCTGTGGGAATGCTTTATTGATAGTAAATTTGATAAATTTGTTCCTGGCTGCGCTGTTGATAGATAGTGAGGGAACAGTACTGTCTCCGTCAGACATTTGTTCTGGAATTTGTACTTGCCGATATGTATAAATTTTACTTTTCGACAAGATCCTTTGAAAAATTTTCTTCTTCAGCGCTTTGCGGTCTGAAGTAATTTCTGAAATGTAATCTCTGCGGGGCTGCTTTATTGATAGTGAATTTGATAAATTTGTTCCTGGCAGTGCTGTGGATAGATAGTGAGGGAATAGTACTGTCTCCGTCAGAAATTTTTCCTCGAATTTGTCCTTGCCGATATGTATGAATTCTACTTTTTGGCAAAGCCCTTCTAAAAATTTTCTTTACTCAACGATGGATGTCAATAGAGAGAATTGGGATAAAGTTTTCATGTCATGTGTTTTCAATTTTTCAAGTTTTCATTATATGAAGGACTCGTGCATAACTAAATTTTTCCTAAACTTTATTTCTACAGCATTGAATCAGTTCTTCAGGGTTTATCAAATTTGTTATTAAGAGATCAAAAAAATATCGTTCTCGCTCTGTGGCCATGAAGGATGTTTTAAAATTAAATCCACAAGATGATGTCGAATCCCGGTTTTCGCCCATTGCCTTTTACAATTTCACATTCTATTAAATCGTGTCTTGTTTTGCTCATTCTTGTATGTGGACGACCGCAAACTAACAATTGCCCAGTATTAAATCGTTTGTCGTTGGTATATTCAGGTGATTCTTTTTTTTCGCAGTGAGCTGATAATTTTTTTTCTACGTTAACTGTTACAAGATAGTTGCGAAAATTTATTCTCTTCTTCTTCATTTTTTTAACGCAGCGTGATATTAAATGAATATTGTGACAGGGGTTTATTTCGTCGGAATTTTCAAATTAAATCTTCCTTTTCAATGTTGATTTTTCAAAGCACTTGTCGAAAACAAAAATAAGAAAATGGACGATACAGCAGTTTCCAGAAAAAAAAAGAAAGTTTGCTAACGTCTGTTCGACGAAAAGTTTGGAAAATTCTGACCAAACGGTTTTGAGAAAAAGAAACCCAACATGAGACTATTTTACTACGTGCTCAATACTAACAATGGTCCAAAAAACATCTTTTTACATTTTATCTTTACACGGATTTTTACAAATCCGTCAGCAGCTAATACAAGTGTTGCATCGCATGTCTCGTATTGTCAACACTATGGCACTCTGCGTCGTACGTGAAAAGCTCCTATAGACTTCGCGGTTCCGCGCCCATTGCAGATTTTCCTACATTTCCTCTTTGTGAATATGTATGATTTATGCTTGATTAAATTGAGTTTCGTTTATTCACACCGGTATATCATTCGTAGCATCGGCCTCGTTCAGCAACAACAAAAAAATATAAAATTATAATATTATTCTATATTTTTTTGTTGTTGCTGGACGAGGCTTTCTATGCTTGCTATGCTCCTCCATAATAATAGTACCATTTAATTGCACATTATAGTTATCTTCGTTGTAAAAACAAAACAATCTGCAACGGCACGGCGAAAATGATAAATGGCAATGTCGTGGCTCTCAATTCCCATTCGGAATTTTGTATGCCGGATGAAAACGCCGAGCCTGTTGCCAGATTTAAACAGGCTATAGAAGAATCGCTCGCTCTCCACTGGTACGGCCTGAAGGATTCATACGATTCCCTAGCTGCTGTGTAAGTGTTTTTATTCAATGGCGCATTACTTTTTCGGTCACATTGAAATACTGTCGATGTAGAGTATTTGTATACTTTATCAAATGTCGAGCCGCTCTAAAAGTATGGTAATTCCATGAAACATCAAAAAATGCATTATTTGTTTCGAAATATCATTTTGAAAATGACAAATCAAATTTCATGTTGCTTTGCCAATAAGATAGATTGATATGGAATTTTACATGCATACCCTTATCGGGTTTTTACATGGGTGGTACTCTCTTACTCACACTTTTCCTCATTACTCCTCTCTCCTTTCCCACAATTCCATATTACCACCTGGACCTACATTTTTACGTGGATTCCGAACCACAGAGAGAACAGTTTTATTTAGACACTTAGAAAAAATCCATTGGTGTCGGCTGGGATCGAACCCGGGCTCACCGGTTGTGAGCCGGGCGCGTTACCACTATGCCACTGCCTCCCCTTGCTTTGCAAATAATTTATAGCAATTGTTTTTATACTCGATGTGCACTATTCAAAAGTGCCATTTATTTAGTGTTTTCGGATATTTTAAATTGATCACACTGCTTCGAAACATTTTTCCTGTTCACTTAAATAATAAAAAAAAATTTTTTGTATGATGCTGAATGTTTGGAAAAAGTATTTCCATCGTAAGTTCAAACGTACGGCTTCTTCAAATCAGGAAGATATTGTAAAATCTGTATATTGTCTTTGGTGTAGTCATCCTGGTGCTGCCGAAAAAACTTCATATCAGGAGCTCCGGGGCTTCATGAAAGAGTGCAGGAGCAAACAGTACCCTCAGCACCCTCATACAATTGACGAATTCGTGGAGCGATTGATCGACCCAGAATACGGCCGAAATTTGGAATATGAGACGGGTCGCTTTTCGGTTGTCAAAATAATTGACAGCAACAATGGACAACACGTCATATTTTATGATGAACACTTCGTCCACGACGAGATGAGCGATGTGACGCGATTTTTTGTCGACGCAACATTTCGATCGAGACCTCGCCTCGAAGGAGTTCACCAACTGCTCACAATCATGGGAGTCAAATTGAACCACGCAAGATTTTGATGTCGTATAACTTTTGCTTGTTAGACTGGCCTCTTAGTCGAGAAATTATTTAAAAAATGCAGCCACTCATTTGTTCAAGATACGGGATTTTAATCTCACTTCAAATAATGAATGTTCTTGAAGAATTTAAAGATTATTTGGTATTTGTTATGACCGAAACTTCATTATAACAAAAGTATTAGGTAAAGGCATTAACCGAAAGTAATATTTATGAACACGACTTTTGCTTTCCATTATTAGTATCAAAAACTAGTTACTAGTATCAAAAACTTCATTATAGGGATTTCCGTTCATCTGGGCAGTGATGTCGTCGAAGACGCAGGTGGCGTATGAGGCAATTTTGCGCCATGTACGGGAGCAAGTCACTCCCTCGAACGCGATAAAATTGGTGATGAGCGACTTCGAGAGAGGTTTGCGAAATGCAGTGAGCAGCGTATTCACCTCTGCCCACAGCACAGGCTGCAATACTCATTATGATCGAGTAGGTACCCTCAAGTAAACTGGTTTGTATCATTACATGATTTGGAAGATGGCCAGAAAGTAACAGAAAAAATACTCGCATATTATCAAGAGTAACAAAATTTGCAATTTTAAATTGTTGAAATACTTATAAAAATTGTATTTATAAAAATTGTATTACTAAACATCCACGATTATAATTTTTCAGGCACTTTACAAGAAAGCCAAGGCACTCCGTTTACGGAGTTTGATTCGGGACAATCCCGAAGCAAAAGCCATGTTAAAAAAAGTTATGGCGCTGGCGTATTTGCCGGAACATTTGATTGAGGGCCAGTACCGTGCAATTAAAAACAATCTGTCCCCAGTGGTACGAACGAGATGTACGGATTTCTTTCGATACTACGAACGGTATTGGCTCCGAACAGTAACGCCAGCAGGCTTCTCCGTGTACGGACTCGGTCAACGTACAAACAATGTAATAGAGTCGTACCATCATCGGCTGGGGCGCAGAATGGAAAGTCGTCCTGAGCCCTGGGATTTTTTAAGTGAGTGTCAATTTCAGTTTTACCGCGTTATTTCTGCTTGCAATGATAATTTAGCTCGTTAAACATTTCCTATAATATTACATTTTATTTCCAAAAGGCAAGCTCCTCAAATTACAAGCTGAAGTGAAAACCGACATTCGCCGCTTGAAAAACAATTGCCGTATATCACGACACGCACGGTACACGACGGTTTTTAAGCAGAAGCACATTTTTCAAGGTAGTGTGTACAATTTTTTATTGTATATGGGTATTAGGGTGTCCGTTATTGCCCGAGTTAACGTTTTCTATTTGTTCCCTGCCTAGATCATTAGTGCATCATACCTAGCATGAATTATATATAAAAGAAAAAAAAACCATTTTTAAACGAATTGACCTTGCCTTTCAGACGGTTTTATTTCCTATTCAAAACACATTGGATGTTTGAGTTTTTCACATTGTATTTTTTATCTTCCACCAGCAAATTTTTTAAAATAACGACATCATTGATTCATATTGAAATATACTTCATTCAGAAGGGAACATTTTTAGATTAATGAAACACAATGAAGTGATAATTTTGACAAGCTTTGAAAACCCAAACAAAAAATTTGGTTTTCAATTTTCGGCAAATCATCAGTTTTTAAAGAATCTTAATCTTATATTATCTTAACAAGACTTCAAACACTAACTATTAATAAGACTAAAAAACCCTATTCCTCGGCGTTAATACGCCAAAGAATAGTGTTTTTTATTTTCAATCATGTTCAAGCTACATTCGTAACATTGGAAAAAAAATTCTTTAATAAAAGTCATGATTTTCTATACTTTTGAGTATGCTCTTTCAGAATCGGGGGTCAAAATTAAGTTGTGTCCCTTACCAAAGAAAAATGTGGCCGTGTTTAAACAAACGAAACCGAAGAAATCGGAAAATTTTTTTTCCTAGCATATTCATTTATATATTTTTTAGCATGGCGGGATCTTCATTTCCGCGAAATCACGGCGAACGAATATGTCGAAAAAGTCGCATCGCTGAAAGGCGATGTCGCCTATTTCATGGCACAGGAAGCCGACGATGCACGAGTGGGCGACGCGTTCGAGCTACAAGAGCCCCCGATGGCTGTGCCGTTAGGTATTACCTTTAATGTAGAATACGAAAACAATTACATGTCGCAATGTTACCCATCCCAGCGATTCAATTGTTACACCATGTTACTCAATATACTTTGCACTTTCTCAATATCGATTAATTTGATTTGTAACTAGAACAAGACCCGGATTATGATGGTGCGATTTTCGACGGGAACAGGCCAGCTTGGCTTCTCGATAATGAGGAAGAAGCAGCTCCGGAAAACGGTAATTCATAACAATTTATTGCGTCGATAGCAGGCCTCAAATGTGTACGGAAAATGATGAATTCTTTGGAAAATCCCAACGTTATTGTATATTAAGTATGTGCATATCCATTTTTTTCATTTTACTTAGACGTGCTTGAGAATGATTCAGAGGACGAGCCACCCAATGCCGACAACAACTATGAGAACGATGGGTCACCCAATGACGACGAGTCCGAAGTCAATATTCATCCGGTGGAGCCCGAAGTCGACGTTGACATGATCGAAGTCGAGGCGAATGGCGTCGACAATGGTAATGTTTTCAAATTATGCTCAAGTCCTTTAGAAAATGATTGAATGAACCGGGAATTTTTTTTCTGTTGAAATCTACGTGAAAGCGGAAAAAGAAGAATTCAATGTACTGAAACTGGTTTCTTCGTTATTCACCGACGTAAATATGTCTTTGCAGTCTCTAGAGACAAACGTCTAATCGACGAAAAGTTTCAAAAATTCTTACAAAATCTCGTTGGGCCAAGTGGTCTATTCTAAAAGTAGATCGAAAAGCATATATTTTTACCTTCTTTGGCAAGCTATTTGATGATTGCATTGCTCCTGCATACCGCTTCATGATTTTTGGATGACAAGAGTAATTTTCGACAAATCGTTGGGTTATAGTATTATATGTAGTGATAGTAATTGTGTACATGTCTCTTTTTCATTTTACTTAGACAACAACTATGCGAACGATGGGTCACCCAATGACGACGAGCCCGAAGTCGATATTCATCCGGTGGAGGTCGAGACGAATGATGATGTAGCGACGAACCGAGAGGTGCAGAGACCGCCGTTGCTCGACAACGACGGTAAATATTATGGTTTTGCGGACAAAAATTTCCAAATCAATTTGTTCAATCGGACCTTGATATTTAATTTTTTTATTTTTTTCTATTGATTCAATATAGACGCCAACCTACCCCGATCTTGGCAGCCAATACCATCGCTCGACGACAATGGTAATGTTCTAAAATTATACTCAAGTCCTTTCGAAAACGATTGTACTAATATTAAATGTAATTACAAATTGAACTTTGTTGTTTTAATCAATCAGATAACCGGTCGGACGACTGTGAGGTTGAGGAGGCGGAACAGGTCGAAGAGGCGCAAATTGAGAGTGCAGGTGATTGTTACGAGATTGCATTATAAAATGTTCGTTATGCACGGATTTTATTTAATTATCATCATATCTAATTGAAATTATAATATTAATGCAGAACTGCCGGGAATATAAATAAGAGAAATAATAAGCGAAATATTTATCGAATTGCAATAGCATCGGAAATATTAAAATTAAGGCGCTAATAAAGATTTTAATCAACTCGTATAGCGGGACCAATCCGCCGCAAACAAAAACGGAGGAGGAGGAGGAGGAAGAAGAAACCAACAGCACTTCCCATGCAAGAATCCTCGGGAGTAAATAAAAATAAAAATCGTAGACGAAATGGTACGAACAATTAAAACTTGGTAATCGAAAAGAATTTCATGAAATAATATCTTGAAAATTTCAGAGATGAGAAAAAGAGCCCAGGCACGGCTGCGGGAAAATGCGGTAGCTGAAAATGAAAGGCTTCGCAACGATTTAGAAAGTACCCGAAACGAGCTTCGACAAATCGAGGATAGGCTGGGAACCATCGAAGAAACAGGTAATAACATGATTTGGAGTGTTCCAACATTGAAGGAATTTTGAAAAATCTGGCTGATGGTTTAAAAATGATTTTATAATTTTCGATCAAGCATGCACAAGTTAAAACGATGCATTTCCTGCTTCTCGTAAAAAATTTAAATAGAAGCTCAAAAATCTGAAGATAAAGAATATCGTGTATAGTCGAATAATTTGAGGAACACTAAAAACGTGAAAGGAAATGGTCGGAGCGTTGCGCGGGAAAGAAGCAAATTGAATATCGAAGACTTGTAGCATTATGATCGAGAGCTTGAATAATGTTATGAAAAAAAAAAAAAAAACGATTTTCAATGATCATCCAAAGAGCAAAAGCAAACAAGTTTTCAAAAGAAGAGTTGGAATGGTGGTACGCAATAAATAATTTAAAAAACGGAAGGAACGAAACGGAAAGCAATTATGAATAAGAATAAGTACAAAGTATATTTTTTAAATGTAGTAAATGGGAACGGTGGGACTCGGGCGCAGTATGGAGCAACATAAAAAAAAAATAGAACCACGAGAATAAGAGCAATTATAAAAAATGTACATTGTTGAGAAATTCGAAATGCAAAAGTGCGGGAAAAAATATGAAATAGTCATGTGGCTGGGGTGGGTGGGGTTGAAGAGGAGTTGCTGAATGTGCTGCTACCGGAGTGGGAGGGAAAATTTCAAAAAGACGCGGGCGGTGGCAAGAAAAGTGTAAATTCGCAAAGGGGAAGATTTGATGAAGGTCGAAAAATTCTGAAATTAATCGTTTAAGAGAGCAAAACAAACAAATGAAAGAACAAATGTTTGCGAAGGACGTCGGAAGAACGAAAGAGATACTGAATGGTGGGGTACAAATTGCAATGTAATGATGAAAAGTATTACTTATTATTTATATTTTATTTGTTGTTATTAATATTTTGTTTTGGAGAGGGAAAAGTCGTATATCGTACGATTGATTCGAAAAAGGCTGAAACGTTGCACGGGAAATAAGCAAACCTGGCCAAAAAAGAAAAATAAAATTCGAAAAAAGGAATACTCCCTCTCCTCTCAAAAAAAACCTTAACAAAACCCTGTCAGTGGATAATTAATAGTTATTAATTATTCACTGGTTAACAATTTTATTTTCAGGTATGGTAAGTATTTCTCGGTTGTTTATTAAATGAATAAGTATTTTATTAACTAATTGATTATTTATAACTATCATCAATGAATTAACTATTGTTAATTAATTGTTGATTCTCGTTTGTAGTAATGACGATTTACTTATTTAAGACTATTGGATATTAGTTATCAAATTGATATTGTTGTTATTTTAATTTTAATAATATTCCGCCTTCAGGTATAATTGCAGATTTGTTATAAGTTGTTAATATGGAGTGATATCAAAATCGAAAGTGAATAACGATTATTTTATTAATTATTATTGTAAATTGTTATTAATCTTAAGATGTAGTACTGGTACATGGAATTTGCTTGTTTATTAGTTCGGACTTTTGGTTTTGAGAAATTGAATTACGAAGGCCTAATGCTTATTGTTAATAAAAGGTTATTTATTGTAATTGTATAGGCATGTCATGTGGACACCCTGTATAGCGCACCGCGGTGATGTACAGGATGTTTACATTAATCGACTCTGTTACTTGATCTGTTTTTAATTTGTCGATTGATTATTTATCGGTGTATATATTGATTGATTATTTATCGGAATACAGGATGTTAATATTCGATAATTTCGGAGTATAATAAGTCTTTGAGTAAAATAATATTGCCGCTAGACAAGGACAGATGTAGTCTCCTCGTGGCTAGCCAGCCTTACCTTAGTACAACTCTAGAATATGTATATAGAGGGTGTTCTATGCGGAACGATATTATTAATGTATATGTATGGGTTATTCAAATATAATGTCCCTTTTTAACCAAAGTACTTATTGTATAGGATGTTTCATGTAGAATGATACAAAATGCAAAGTACATGGGTTATTCTATGTGTGATGGTCCGTGTGGTATATATGTATGGGCCTTTGTGTGCGTAAAGGTCCATGTTTGAATAAATGTATGGGTAACTCTAAGTATAAAAGTATGAAATAGTATTTTATATAATTTTAATGTTTTTGTATTTTAAATGAAAATAAAGGTTGGAGAACCTGGGACGTAACACCTCCCCCCATTAGTCTGAAGCAACGCCTGCTCGGCTTTGCTGAAGACCGGCTGAAAGCCGATTCCAAAGTTCAGGTTCGACGTCTGATAAACGATGTGATGTTGGTGGTGACTGTTTGGAGTTATCTTCTGAGGTGGATATGGTAATCATCTCTTGGATGGGTTCGTTGTTGTCTAGGTTTTTGTCCCTTTGATTCTTTTCCTTGTTATATTTGCGGGTAATTAGTAGGTGCGTTACAGAGTTCCATATTGCTCCGACTAGAGCAAAACCCAACCGTATAGAGAATGTAGCGTATATTCTTGGATGCAGGTATCAATTACAGCTTTTATCGTTGTAAAAATGACAACGATCGCGAAGAATCCAGCGCTGACGACGCCGAATTTCTCGAAACCGTACCACATACGTTTCATGGCGTTGTCAGCCAGGTGATCCATAGTGTCTTGATCCAATAGGCTTCGAAGTGAGAGGCTTCCCGAAGGTACTTCGTATCCTGCGGATCCCCTCGCCAAAGTATTTAGTAACGCAGGGTTTCTGCTGGGAACATTATCCTGTCGCGTAGTTCATTGATCTCGTCGGTTGTATATATTCCACTTGTTGCGAGGTTGCCGATTGGGTTGTAACCCCATGTTGGTTGAGACATCGGCTGAAGAATTTGTGGGGTTGGCACAGGTACTGGATGAGGAGTGAACCGGTACCAATTTCCCTCGATGAAGTATTGTGCTGGTAGAAGGGGATCGCATTCGATTTGCGTTCCCGATTTTATTAAAATTCTTGATGTTGATGAAAGAAATCTGCTTTGATTTTTGTATGTGACTGGTAGCTCGTTGTAACACTCTGGAGTTTTTCGAAGAGTGCACTCCACAGGTGTACATTTAATTATGTGGGCTACTTCACCCGCGATAACTGCCATGTAGCCGGGAGTTTTCATGATGGCTTTCGCAAATTTTTCTGGTATGATTGTTGCAGTTGTTAAGGCATTTTGCAACACCTGTCTTTCGAGATTACATCGTTGAGTTATTACGTCTTTGTAAAGGTTCTTCATTTGAGTTCTAATATGTTTTTCTACGTACACGACTTTTGAGTTCATGTAGGAAAAAATGTCCAAATTGTTTACTGATACCTTTTTTTGATTTGCGAATGATTGTCCCTTTTGGGTTTCTAAAATATATAATTTTGGATGTTCAGTTTTAATTAAAGAGTAGCCACAGACTCGTTGTTCGGATCTTGCGGCTAAAGCGAATGTCGTTTCTTGTGTTGTTAATGAATAGACATCGGGCATCTGCATGGAGTTTTCTGTAGATGATAATTTTGTAGCGATGCCTTCGAATAAGACATCATATCTTTTGAACGAACATGTATCTGCAGGTTCCGTCTTCCAAAATGCAGAATTACCGTCTACATCCAGGCAAGTACCCTCGGATAATTGACAATGAGTGCCGGAACGGAGTATAACCTTGTTGTTGATCAAGTTGACTGCTGCTTCGTAGTTGGTGATGGTGATTTTCACAACTCCTTGGACGATGACATTGTCCCAATTTCCAAATGGATCGCTGAACTGTGTCCCTGAGCAACCACCCTCGTGATTGATGGTTCCCCCGAGAGTTAGTCCTCTGTTGGTTGCACTGTTTTTCTTTATCCCGGTGATATCTCCGTTGGCAGATAATTGTATGATTCCAGTTTCCTGAAGTCTTCGACAAGCTCTTTCGTCGAGTTCATGGAGGTAGATTTGTCTACCGTTGGCCACTGCGGAATTGTGAGAGCTCATACCGCAATAATAGATTGTTCGATCAATTTCGACCTTACATTGTAAGACCTCCGTGCTTGAGAAGTCAGAGAGTTGTAACAGTTGGATATATGCTGGAGTGGGTGTTGATTCATTAAGAGGAATCTTGCACTCCTCAATGTTATTGAGTGATACGGTCGTGATATTCAGGGATGATCCGCCGCAATCGTATCCAATGAGGCCTTGTGCTCGGTGAATGAGCAGCAGAAGGAGGATTAATCCAGCCATCCTGCAACCAAGGCAGTACTTGATTAAGTTGAGATCTTACAATCGTGTGCCTCTTAATTTGTTGGTATGCACGATTCTCGGTCTGCCTTTATACATGATTTTAACGTTGCCTCCTGAAAGCACTTCCAGGATCTCGCATGGTTCTGAATATTGGTCGCTAAATTTACCTTTCGATGGTTCTTTTAGCATAAGGACTCGATCACCAACGCCGAAGTTTTTGGGGTTGATATTTCGGTCGTAATACCTTTTTGATTTTTCTTTAGCTGCTTTAAGATTTGTTGCTGCTAGCTCTTGTAAGTTCCGAATTTTGTTGAAGAGGTCTTCGAGGTATTCGGCATAGGTTGGGTCCTGTTGCTCTTCGATTTGCGTGTGATTGGATGGTTGGCGAGCCAAGTTGCCAAAGACTAATTCGTGAGGGGTGTATTTTGTCCCTTCATGTTGACTTGTATTATAAGAAAACATTGCTAACTATATAAATTCGTCCCAGTCATTTGCATCATTCACATATTGTTTGAGGTACTCCGCGAGTACGTGATGCGACCGTTCTATTGACCCGTTACTTTGCGGATGGAACGCGGTCGTTTGAAAGGTTTTAATACGGAATTTCTTTGCAAGAGTTTTCATAAGGGATGATGTAAAGTTTGAACCCTGGTCCGTTAAAATTGCTTTAGGGGCACCGAATCTTGGAATAAAATTCGGTAATTATTCGGAAGTGGGGCTCCTGCTGAAATCGAGGTAAAAAATTTATTTTTTATTTTTTTATGCATAAAGAACATAAAAGAAAGCAATATTAAGGTGGCGCATGATTTTTTTTACCCAAAAAAAAAAAATTTCAAACCCAAACAAACAAACAAAACCAAAACAAACAAAACCAATAGTTATGAAAATTTCTAAAATCAGTTACGCACAACCTTAGTCACTGCAATAAATAATGGCTGAAAAAAAATGAAATGGGCTATTAGTTATGAGTAATCCCTAGGATATGAAAGAAAACTCGTTTAAATTTTTGGTTACTTTTCTTGAAATAAAATTATGGTGGCGCGTGATATTATTTTCAGAAAAAAAAAATATATGTTTGGGTTTTTTTGTTTGTTTGGGTTTTTTTGTTTGTTTGTTTGTTTGTTTGTTTGTTTGTTTGTTTGTTTGTTTGTTTGTTTGTTTAGGTTTGTTTGGGTTTTTTTTTTTTTTTTTGGGTAAAAAAAATCATGCGCCTGGGGCTCCTACTGAAATCGAGGTAAAAAATTTATTTTTTATTTTTTTATGCATAAAGAACATAAAAGAAAGCAATATTAAGGTGGTGCATGATTTTTTTTACCCTAAAAAAAATTTCAAAAAAAAAACCCAAACAAACCCAAACAAACAAACAATCAAACAAACAAACAAACAAACAAACAAAACCAAAACAAACAAAACCAAAACAAACAAACAAACAAACAAACAAAAAAACCCAAACATATATTTTTTTTTCTGAAAATAATATCACGCGCCACCATAATTTTACTTTCTCTCATGTTTTTTATGCATAAAAAACGCAAAAAAATTTTTTTTACCCCGATTTCAGCAGGAGCCCCACTTCCGAATAATTACCTAAATTCTTAGCGAATGCGTCGGCTATGTCGACCGACGTGGTTTTTGATAGTGGAACTGCTATCGAATATTTTGTCAGCAAGTCTTGGATCGTTAATATATATGAATTACCTTTCTTTGTTACAGGCAGAGGGCCTACTATGTCCATCGAGATTTTGTCGAACGCGGTGCCCGGAGTATCGGTAAGTATCATGGGTTGTTTGGTCTTGACTCGAACCAATTTTTTCAATTGACAATTTCGACATTTTTGAATGTACTCTTGAATTTGTTTTTTCATGTTTTCCCAAAAATAATTCTCACGAATGCGTTTGTAGGTCTTGGTTACCCCTTTGTGACCGCCTATTAGTGAACTGTGTTTTTCTTTGATTAACTCTAATCTTTCTTCCTCGGGGGGAATTCGGATAAGTTGTTTACAAATGGTAAGAGCGAGCATTTCGTCCCTTAATGTGGACACTAGTCGACTTCGAATAGTCGGCCAAGGAATTCCACCAATTGAATTTGTTTTGGCGATAGACAATGAGGTTAAACACATTTCACGAACAGCGTCTCTCAGGGATTCCAATGTTTCGTCCAAAATTTCCAGAGTCAGATTTTCTCTAACATCGAAAAGAATTGGTAATGCTCTTATATTCTTATTTTTATCAGGTTTCACCTTTATGCGAGCCAATGTGACATCCGTAAATTTAGGACACCTACCACACGATTCAAGGTCCTTCGCTCCGTCATCAACAGGTCTGCTAGTGGTTGTAATGAATATAGCCAAATTGTTCTTTTGCATAGTCAGCCTATCGCGAGTTTCGTGGATGGACAAAGCTCCTTCAATCGTGTAATCATCGTCTCCTTCCCTCGACTCATAAGGAGTGGCGGGTCTGTCAACGATATCGCTTTCATCGTCGGAATCTTCTGACGAATTATTGTTTGGATCAGGTTCTAATTCGTTTTCGGAATCGGTTTCGATTTCTTCGATATTGCTATCGGTATCGCTATTATTTACACTTTCGTTGTCGTTGGTATTTACATCCTGGATTTCGAGAGGAGAGTTCGCTTCATTGAGTGGCGTCTGGTTTTCAATTCTTGGATTTATCGACGGAGTTTGGTCTTCGTCATTGTTTACTCTGTTATTTTTATTTTGGCCACCACTTGTTGAGGCTTGCTCTTGCATAGGTATCTCGAGATCGAGGAAATCAGGTAAGATTTGTCTTTTTTCTTTAATATTATTTTTCCCTTTTTCAGGTTCTTGGATTCTTTTAGGTGGACTGAACATACGTTCGGTCGATTCTGTTACCACTTCGGATTCGGACTCGGATTCAGATTTGGAATCGTCGTCGTTATCTTGTGGATTTTTTCCAGGTAAATGAGTGATTGCAAGAATTGATTTTGTTGTTTCTGGGGGGTTTCTGGACAGGGCGTCAGCATTGTTGTTAACTCTGCCGGGTTTATAAATGATTTTATATTCGTAATTAGCCAAGCTGAGTCGCCAATGGACTAATCGATTCGCTGGGTCTTTCACTGAATTAAGCCAGACAAGTGGTTTGTGATCAGTGACAAGAGTAAATTGACGGCCATACACTGTGACGATTTTGCCACAAATTCACCAGGAATAAGTTTGGTAAAAATTATTCCTGGCTAAAAATAGATAAAAATAAATAAAAACATAAATTTCGAAAATAAATGTAGGATACAAGAATGAAATAAAATAACACCGGAGTATTAAAAAGGGAGAATCGAAATTACAAATTTATTTAATCAAAAATACAAAAGAAAAATTAATAATTGTGGGCGCCAGTTAATTATGGAAAATTAACACGTGAAAGTTATATAAACTTTCGATCTCCTTGATATTGCGAAGATAATAACAATAATAAATAAAACAAAATCAGAAATTTGGGCTAGCTTATACAAAACAAGGGCAAAAGACAAAATAATATCTCAGTTGCTGAAGGCTCCTGACAACTCGAGCGTCTTATTATACCCGTGAACAAAGAATGGGTGGTGGGGGAAGGACTTGGACTCGAAAGACTCGAAGTCCGAAAAATAAATAATATTTCTCAACTTATCGTCGTGTTTGACGATTCGAAATAACCAAAATACAAGAATTATTACGCCAAAATGATAAATAAACTTTTGTCTCGAAGTTAAAAATAAATTAAATGAAAAATATCGTTTGTTCGACTCGTAAACGAGATCGACAGCGATAGAACGAAAGATGACGCAATAGTATTTATAATGGGGAGATAACAAATAATAGGAAAATAATTAATACGCAAATCGCCTTATTCTCTCTCGCAATATTATGCGATGGTAAACGGCGTAATAAAATATTGCGAGAGGCCGAAATAATGTAAAAATACGGAGGGGACTGTTCGAACGACGCTCGAACGAACAATAGACAAAAGAGGGGAATGGGGGGTAAAATGGGCAATTTTCGTAATTATAAAAAAACTTAAAACTATCACCACAACATTCGTCGCGTCTTAATTTCTAATAAAAACAATTATTTTCGTTATAAATTATTCGATAATAGCCAGAGGGGCCCAAGAATAACGAAAAAGGGAGGAAAGTCGCAAAACGGGGAATAAAGACCGGGCGTACAAAAATGGCGTGTCGAAACGACGCCTCGCGAAGTCGCGATTACAAAAATACGAAAAACGACTTACGATTAAACTGCAGGTTCGAGGAAAGTATCTCCTCGTTCTCTCTACCGTCCAAAAGTCGTCGGGGAGGAATTTCCAAATTAAATCAACAAAAATTACTTAATTTAATATTAATTAACACGGAGAACGGGGCAGGGACAACCGTACAGCACGTCGAGTCGTGGCGAAGTGAAGTAGAGACGCTCTCCAACAAAGCCCTCGGTCGCGTGGACTTGTTACCTTGTCGCTCATTGGTTGTTTTTGCCGGCCCGGCAACAACCATCCAATCACAATCGTCGTTATTTCAAAGTTGGTCTCGTTCCGTGGTAAAGGGTGTAGAGGGAAAGAGAGGGGCTTACGAGTCGAGCTTGGTCTTGCACTGCCTGGGAACGAAGGGGGCGCTTGTGCCGCCACCTGTTGCTCTCGAACGAACGCTGAGTGGTCTCGGAGTTCGTAAATTCGACGCGCGACTTTTGAAATCGCTTGGGGAACTCGTGACAAAGAATGACGTCATCACGTCGTTAGTGTTGGGTTGCGATCGCGTGTGGACTTCGCCAAAAATCGCGATCTCTTCGATTTTTGGTGTCGACGGAGGAGTGAACAGTGTTGAGTGGTCTGTTTCTGCGATGGAGTGTCTTGACGCCGCGGGACTTGATAATTTTTCTTCGGGCCGCTCGATGTAACCTCCGGCCTCGAAATCGCGATGTTATTTGAGGTTAGGCCCTTGACTCGACACTTTGCTGTCACGATGGGACTTCGATGGATTTTTGTTGTGGTAAGGGACGATTTTCCCTTACTACCGGTGAGTTGTTCCAATTTTATTCTCGTCTTTGAATTTCCGGGGGGCTCGACTCGTTTTTTTCAGGGATTTTTGGGAAGGAAAATTTGTGGGAAGGATAGAGTGTCGCTGAGAGGAAATTGTTGTTTTTGACAGGAATGGGATGGGAAATTATTATTGGATCGTTTCAGTTCTTGGTCTTCTTTGTGATTCGGGTTGGATGATCTTGTTGTGTTCCTCTTGTTTATTCTCTCTCAATATATTGCAGGTGCCGTCACTGCGGCTAGAGATCCTTGTGGTCTTGTCGGCGAAGGATCCTGGTGGTCAATTTATCCTTCGCTGGCGTAGGAGGTTTGCATTTGGACTTAAAAATATTATTGGGCGGTTGACGAGGAGGAAAATTCATTTAAAATAATATTATAACGGAGACGCAACACAAAAAATTGGACTTAAAAACTAATAATTCATGATGACGGACGAATATTGTGGTGGACTCCACCACGCTCAAAAAGGTAAGTATGGGAAATTGTACAACGTTACAACACATAAGGCCTGAAATGATTTACGCTATAGATGATAGCCAAAAGTTCTTTTTCGATTGTTGAGTAGTTTAATTCATGTTCACCCAAAGTACGAGAAGCGTAACTAATAGGTTTATCTTTTCCAATTTCACCTTGACTTAATACTCCTCCGATTGCGATGTTTGAAGCGTCAGTCGTGATTATGAATGGTTTTGTGAAATCCGGATATTGTAACACGGGTTCCTTGCATAATGCATCTCTGAGAGTTTCGAATGCTTTTTCCTGACTATCCGTCCATTTGAACGGAATCCCCTTTTATAACAAATTCGTGAGGGGTTTAGCAATTGCAGAAAAGTTCTCGATAAATCGGCGATAATAACCTGCTAATCCCAAGAATTGTTTGATTTTCTTTTGTGTTGTAGGTCTCGGATAGTTTTGCAATGACTCTAATTTTTTAGGATCGGGTCTAACGCCATCATTACTAATGACGTGCCCCAAATATGCTACTTCTCGTCGAGGGAATTCGCATTTATCCGGTTGCAATTTTGAATTAGCGTTACGCAGTCTAATCGCTAATTTGTTGAATTTTACCTCGTGTTCGTTTAGGGATCTTGCGTATATGACTATATCATCGAGGTATACGAAAAGTTCTATTCCTTGTAACCCGGTTAGTACTCTATCCATGAGCCTTTGAAACGTAGCGGGTGCGTTCTTTAAGCCAAAAGGCATCCTGTTAAATTCGTAATGACCAAACGGGGTAGAAAACTCGGTTTTATGCTTGTCCTCTGGATGGACCTTGATTTGATGGAAGCCGCTCGCTAAATCAAAGACAGAGAAATACTTTGCGTTCCCTAATTGGTCCAAGATCTCGTTAATTTGGGGCAATGGATAAGCATCCCCGATAGTTTTTTCATTCAAATTTCTGTAATCAATGACCATGCGCCACCTCAAATTCCCCTGTGAGTCCGCCTTCTTAGGCACAATCCACAACGGTGAACTGTAAGGTGAGGTCGATGGTGAAATGATATTATTATCGATGAGTTCGCTGACTTGTTTCGTTATTTCGTCTTTGTGCTGTGACGTACATTTCTATACCCAGTGTCACAAAAGTTTGCTCTCATTTCATCGCCGATTTATTTTTGAAAATTTTGGGCGCCAGTCACCGAAGTGACTCGACGACAAAAAGAGAGAAAACGGTTGACCGGCTTGGCTGCAGCGGGATGGGCGGGGTGACCACGAGAACAATTAACAAATACAAAATATAACGTTTTAATCAATAACAACATTTTAATTATTACCGGGAAATAAATAAGTTTTACATTAGATTTGAAAATATAAATGTTACGTTCGGGATCAGTCTCAAAGATATCAAAAAGAATACAGTGAATTTACATCAATGAAAATATTTGAACCGGGATACAAACTTTCACGAATTGTAAAAGAACTTCGGGGGAAAAATCGCGAAACCACACACGCCGCTACGAATTCTCACACACTCACGCTTGGTCGGGATCCTGCATACTCTACACTTTAATTCGAGCTCGAAATTATTCTCTCCGTGGATCTACTCACGGTCAAGAAAATAAATCTTAAAGATGGAAAAATGAATCACAATTATTGATGTTAAAATTGAATACCGAGCCCCCGATATTCGGTTACTTGGCCGAGCTATACATTATTGTACGCGAATTATTATCCCGACCCACTCATACGATTTCACACACACACACGTTTAGCTTAACACTCGTATCGCGATTCTTCCTCCCGAGTTAACCGAAAGTAAATCAGCCAAAAACAATTACTTATGAAACGAAACGAAATTTGAGATTTTCACGACCGGCCACGACGTTTATCGTTATCTAAATTTTATATTACATTATATCCCGCTTCGCCAATCGTCGAACACGGGACTCAAAAGAAAAGAAAACATAAATTGTGACTATTTAATGCAACCTAGCGAAGTCACCGTCGCGACCTAATTTCCCAAGTCTTTAATCCGAACCGGACGGTTTAACAAAATATAATTTATTATTCGGGACATAATAAGGCCGAATACCCAAAGCTCACTAACCAAAACGGTAACGAGTGACAAAATGATAACTCACATTATAGTGCCAGTCTCGGGAAACACGTCCGTCTCGCTCGGTACTTCACGAAAATCTCTCGAATTTTGGAATGTTCCGCGAGCCGTTGAGCTCGATCGCCCGCCCTTCCAATTTCCAAAATTCCCCCACATAATTGACAGGTCCGTCTCGTTAAATATTCGCGCGAGCGTTAGACAGGGTACCGATTATTTTATTAATTTATCGGGACATTATTTCAACGTTGTTTCTGATATTCTTAACCCTTGGCTCACTTAACATGCGAATAATAACGGGACCTTAATGATTCGCGGGATACTTCGATGACGATATTTCGATAACAATAATTGGAATTAATGACGGGAGACGCGTTGTACGATACCGCCCTGTTCTATGAAACAGGAGACGAGTGTGTCGCTGATGCCAACGGAAAATTCCTTGTTCTCGAAAATTCTCGAGCCTTCCTTCGTTAAACCGTCTTCCCTTTAAATCCGACCTTGAAAACGATAACAACAGGAAACGGCCAACTGTATGAGCCCTGCTCGAAATACAGCAATATTGCGATTATTGGCCTTCCTTATTTAAATTCCTGGGTTCAGATTGATAGTTTCGACTGTCGTTTATCCCGGGAACTCGCATGAAAAATACAGAAAAATATCGACGAGACGCAATTAATAACAATAATCATATTTCTTAAATAAAGCCCTGTGAGTTTTCGTCGTATGGCCGGAGTAACGAGCGAGAGAGACGGGAAGCTGGAGTTCGTACTGGCGATCCACCTTTTTTTAATTCTAAAGTGACGCTACTCAAAAAAAACAACGTCACAGTGCATAGGAGGGAAACGGTATTGCCGTGTGAATACAGGTTGATCGTCTACCGTCGTTATCCTATGCTCTATCGCGGTTGTAAAGCCTAGGGGTTTCCCCGGTATATGGAAAAGATCAGTATTTTCTTCGATGATTTTGTTCACACTCTTTCTTTCTTCGTTATTGAGATGTTCAAGACGTAATAAATGTTTGATTTCTTCCGATTTGTCAATACTTTTAACACAATAAATTTCTTTATGTTCATTATTCGAAAAGATGTCCCCTTCGCCAATCTGAAACGCCGTAAGGTCGTCCGGCTTTAAGTGAGACTCTTCTAACTCTGAATCATATTCAATTTTTGAGAGTCCTTCTTTCTCGTCGCCATCCTGAAACGCCATAAGGTCGTCCGGCATTGAGAGTAATTGGTCCTCTACTTGATCGTGATAAATAAATTCCTCTAGAATCACTTTGGGTATTTCTAGTAATACGTCGTTTTCTCTCGAATTGTGAATCATCATTTTTGACATACCGTTTTTTACTGAAACAACAGCTTCCCCACAAAATATTCCCTCCCCAAAATTTAGACGAGGTAAGTATCCTTCTTTTATTTCAGGATTTTTTATCTTCACGTATGCGATGGATTTTGTTCGTCCTCGGACGACTAACCCTATTTTACTTGCGAACGGAACTGCTTGATCACCCCATTTTAAGTGTCTATTGTCCCAATCTATTGATGCCCTATTTTCTGCAAAAAATTCAGCTCCTAGCAACGCGTGTTGCGGGGTGGGAAAATCATCCCCTACAAGATGAAATTCGGTTGGTGTTCCATCTAGATACACCCTGATGGAGCCCATAGTATGTACGGGTCTCCCTTCTATACCGTGTAATGCTAACCTGTTGTAACGATCGACCATTGAGTGGTCGCGTATAATCATGGTTTTTACTAAATTAACTTCGGAGCCTGAATCGACCAAAAATTCCGTTAACCCTTGGAATTGGGGACAATCAATATGGACAGTAGGGGTATTTTTCTTTCCGTAGTTACTTAATCGGACGTAGACGGTTCTGATTGGGACACGTCTATCGTCTTCACAGTGCGTATCTTGGACTCGTCCTGTGAGCCCTGTTCCGCCGGACGAGTTTTCTCGTTTTTTGAACCATATTTTATATCGTTTTGTTTTTTATAGCAATTTGCTTCGATATGGCCCGGTTTGTCGCAATAGTTGCATTGGGGTCGCGGTCTTTCATCGCGCTTATTTTCATTTCCGCGATTTTGATTTCGATCTGAATTAAATTGACCATTTGAATTGTTTTGATTTCGCGAATTATTGGAATTAGACGTTCGTGGGCGTTTATCTGGGAATTTAACCCAACAATCGTCGGATGTGTGGGATTTTCAATATATGTTTTTTGTTTGTTGTGTTTTATACGAGGATCGACATTAACGTAAACTACAGGTGAAATTAGATGATTTACTTTTAATAATAAGGATAATGAATTAACTTCGTACAACAATCGTTTACACGTCGTTCGTAAGAAGGCTGCCAGGAGACTGACTCGCTTGTTCGCCCCTCCTTGTTCGCAAGAACCATTCTCGTTCGCGCTTGTCCCGCCGTGGCGTTACATTCGCTCAAGCCACACATACACGCACACATACATTCACGCCATACACACATTTTCGCGTTCCTACAGATGCATGATTTTTACTGCAATGTTTACAAGGGCCTGCGCGTGGAACATTTGTTTTGGTTTGATTTGAATTTTCGTTTCGATTACTTTTAAAATGAACGCGATCGCGAGCTATTTCTTTCTCGACTTTAATGGCCTTTGCAAACGCGCTATCGAGCCCGAAATAGCCCTCCAATTTCAGTCGCATACGAAAATCAGGGGGTAAACCGTTAGCGAAATACTCGGCAGTGTCCGTCTCGATGGTGTTTATTCTCTCTTTATTCAATGGTCCGTAATTCGCAGTTTCTATTTCCAAAATGGCAAAATGCAAATCTTTGACACGACTTATGTAATCAATTACGTTTTCTCCGTAATTTTTTGTGATATTACCGAGCTCGCCGCGATACTCGTTTATTGTTTTGGACGCACTAAAAAATGTTTTCAATCGCTCGATAAACTCGTCCAATGTGTGAAAGTTGTCGTCCTCCAATGCAGTGAGGGCATGACCCTTCAACTTATTTCGTAAAAGTTGGGTAATATTTGTCTCGTGTGCCGGACCGAAAATGTCCCTAGCCCGTTTGCATGCACGAATGAAGCGAAATACAGGTATATTACTACCCGTGAAGGTGGGGACTGATTCAAGTGCGTCTTTATATTTTATATTTGGGTGGTGTCGATCGCGATCAGGCGAAGGCAATCTATTATTTTCAGCGGAGCCACGCCAATTCAAATCCGTATTTGACAGAATCGATGCGCGGCTGTTTGGTCGAGAGTTTGCGCGACTGTCAGCCTTAATTTCCTGTATCTCGGTCGAAAGTTTTAACATTTTTTGAGCTAATTCATCGTTAAACTTTTTCTGATTTTCTAACATTTGTAAAATACTTAATTCGGTAGATGTTTTTTGTGGTTCGTTGTCTTTTTCATTTTTCTCTTCACACGCGTCAAAAACTTCGGAGCGTGTGTAATGAGGGTCAGAAGGACCAATCTGTGGACCGAGAATTGATTGTTCTTGGAAATTTCTATATTGCTCGTGAAGGAGCTGACTTTCGGCTTCGATTTCTTGTTCTTTCCTCTCAAGAGCCGCCTCCTTTTCAAGAAGACGTTGTTGTTTTTTCTCTAAGGCTTCGGATAATAATTGAATTTCGTCTGGACTTAATTGAGTGTTAACCATTTTGACCAATTTGATTTTATTGATAAATAAAAAATTTCACCAAAAATTCAGCAGTTATCCCACCGCTGCCACCAGTAAAATTATTTAAACCTGTTACGTCCTGGATTGAGATACGCAAATTTTTTAAAAGGAATTTTTCTTTCGACGCACAGTTCAAATAAGGGGCTCTAACTTTAGATGGGGAGTTAACTATCAGGGACAAGAGCCGTGCTGAATTATTGGTATGTAAATAATTTAATTGAAAGGCAAGGGTGATTGATTTAAAAGTAACGTGAACTCACTTACCTTTCGGAGCGGTGAAGCGTAGAGGGTTGATGATTAATCGATGGTGATGACTTCAATCTCGGGTTCTACGACGAGAGTCGACGCTTCGGAAATGGTGTCGAAATTATGATGATCTTGATGTCTTCTAGCAGGAATCGATAGAGGTCTCACGAACACACTCGAATTCGCGTCGACAATGTATATTTTACGAGTCACGATAATGTCTGACACAATTCTAATATTCTTTTTGGACATTGAATGATGTTGTCTGATGGTTTGATTTAATAGCGCGTTAATAAGAGTTTGATTGTTACCGCGTTTTTGCGCTGATTTACTGTGAGCAATTGCAACAGCTTGGCGAAGCTTGAATTGTTTGCCACCTCTTCTTCGAGGCATTGGGATGTATATGGGTCGATAGTTCGTTAATTATGAATTTTATTATAGTTATTAGATTATTCAAACGTGCATGAGTTATGTGCACTTGAAAGAATGAATGGAATGTGAATATATCTAACGTGCATGAGTTATGTGCACGGAAAAACATAAGAAAGGAAAATTGGTAGAGGAACGGTAAGTAAATCCTAACGTGCAGGAGTGTTAATGCACAAAAAGGTTTACCGTCGGACGAATGTATATTAAAATTCAATATTAACGAATGTTAGTTCCGATTAGTTGAATTAAATAAATAAAATGTATAACAATTTTAATATTCGCCAAACTGATTTGAATTGTAATGAATTAATTGTTTACCCGAATGGATGAGAAGGAATTGAAATAATTATATAGAATACTTTGATTTTTAGTTCTGAAATATATTGTTACAAACTTTTGGAACTCTTAAAATAAAAGATACAAGTTTTATTGTCGGACTCTAGGAGCTACTCGACTGAGCTCTTCGAGGGTTGACGCGGGACTGACTGACTCGACTCCATCCTCCGGCTCGGGCGCTTGAGTTGTGAGACGCGCATGCGCGACCAGTGGTGGGGCGGCCGCATGGTGAGAGTGCTTGGCGTCGTCGTGGCGCGTGGTTTCTAAGAACGCACGTGGTCCTCGAGGACTTTCCCAACGTCTCCCTGACCTTTCTCGGCATCTGCAGATTTTCCAACTTTATGACTTCTACGTGACTTCGTGCTCAAGTGGAGTTTTCCGGAGTTCTTCAAGTTTATGACTTGCACATGGCCTACGCTAAAGCATTGCTTTCCAGGCAGGGTTTCTCAAATCGTTTTGGAGTCGGTCGAGTCAGTTTTTTAATATTTAATTATTATCTATATAGGTTTACATAACTTTGTATGCGTAGCAGTGGATAATTAATAGTTATTAATTATTCACTGGTTAACAATTTTATTTTCAGGTATGGTAAGTATTTCTCGGTTGTTTATTAAATGAATAAGTATTTTATTAACTAATTGATTATTTATAACTATCATCAATGAACTAACTATTGTTAATTAATTGTTGATTCTCGTTTGTAGTAATGACGATTTACTTATTTAAGACTATTGGATATTAGTTATCAAATTGATATTGTTGTTATTTTAATTTTAATAATATTCCGCCTTCAAGTATAATTGCAGATTTGTTATAAGTTGTTAATATGGAGTGATATCAAAATCGAAAGTGAATAACGATTATTTTATTAATTATTATTGTAAATTGTTATTAATCTTAAGATGTAGTACTGGTACATGGAATTTGCTTGTTTATTAGTTCGGAATTTTGGTTTTGAGAAATTGAATTACGAAGACCTAATGCTTATTGTTAATAAAAGGTTATTTATTGTAATTGTATAGGCATGTCATGTGGACACCCTGTATAGCGCACCGCGGTGATGTACAGGATGTTTACATTAATCAACTCTGTTACTTGATCTGTTTTTAATTTGTCGATTGATTATTTATCGGTGTATATATTGATTGATTATTTATCGGAATACAGGATGTTAATATTCGATAATTTCGGAGTATAATAAGTCTTTGAGTAAAATAATATTGCCGCTAGACAAGGACAGATGTAGTCTCCTCGTGGCTAGCCAGCCTTACCTTAGTACAACTCTAGAATATGTATATAGAGGGTGTTCTATGCGGAACGATATTATTAATGTATATGTATGGGTTATTCAAATATAATGTCCCTTTTTAACCAAAGTACTTATTGTATAGGATGTTTCATGTAGAATGATACAAAATGCAAAGTACATGGGTTATTCTATGTGTGATGGTCCGTGTGGTATATATGTATGGGCCTTTGTGTGCGTAAAGGTCCATGTTTGAATAAATGTATGGGTAACTCTAAGTATAAAAGTATGAAATAGTATTTTATATAATTTTAATGTTTTTGTATTTTAAATGAAAATAAAGGTCGGAGAACCTGGGACGTAACACATTAAGACGATTTTCGCTGTAAAAAGACGTGTTTCATCGATTTTCATGTGAGAATCGATCGTTTGAGGGCAACGTTGGTGAAATCTTGGCCCAATTCGACGATTTTCGCTCAAAAATAACGGTTTTCGATGTTTTTCGAACGGAAATTGATCGATTCCGAGCAAATTCAATGAAATCATCATATATATCATCAACATTGTTAAGTTAACGGAAACAAAGTGTAAACACGTCTTCATGTATCGCGGGAATGCCATTTACCCGCCCCGAAGTATGGATTTTATAACATCACGACGATTTTCGATGTAAAAAGAAGTGTTTCATCGATTTTCCGGCAGCAGGAACAAAGTATAAACACGTGCGATTATCTTCATCTATCGCGGGAATGTCATACACCCTCCCCGAAGTATGAATTTTGTACATTAAGACGATTTTCGCTGTAAAAAGACGTGTTTTATCGATTTTCATGTGAGAATCGATCGTTTGAGGGCAACGCTGGTGAAATCTTGGTCCAATTCTACGATTTTCGCTGAAAAATAACGGGTTTCGATGTTTTTCGAACGAAAATTGATCACCTTTGAGCAAATGTAATGAAATTATCATATTTCATCGACATTGTTACGTTAGCGGAAACAGAGTGTAAACACGTGCGATTATCTTCATGTATCGCGGGAATGCCATTTACCCTTCCCGGAAGTATGAATTTTGTACATTAAGACGATTTTCGCTGTAAAAAGACGTCTTTTGTTACGTCCTGGTATTCACCCTCGTGTCTGACTTGTTGCGTAATCTGAAAACAAAATATAAAAAAAACGTTAAAAACTAAAAAGACATTTGAAAATTCAAATTCAACCGCCAAAATGTTAATAATAATAATTTTACATGTATCATAACAATAAGTAAACGAAATAATAATTTTGAACATAAATATAATCATGTCATTTTTGGGACAGCCTGTATATATATTCAAGGAACGAACAGTTGACCGGCTGTTGAGCGTACGCGGACCTTGACCTACCGCACGAGCAGCGCTCACGCGCCGAGAGACATACGACAAAGTCCCCAGTTCAGTCAAATTTCATTAATTAACAATTATTAAATTATCAAGTTTTAAACCTCATATTCTGGTCCACTATCGAAAACCCTTTAATTTAAATACTCATTCGACTATATTTCGACCATCTTTAAATAAACAAAATTTAGGCCATCAGCAAATTTCATTAACTAACAATTATCCAGATAATACAATTTAATCATTATCATTAGATGTGCTTTGAAAAGCCCTTTCATTTGAACCCTCACACCATCTTGTTGTATCTCAAATTAAACAAATAATCGACCCGCGATTAACCGCGAAAAACCGCAGAAAACCGCGGATTACTATAAAACGCTCTTAAAAGTCTCTACAGGGTTGTCAATCGACTTGAGTTACTATAAATAAGAATTCGATTATATAAATAACATTTTACATATATATTGTTAATAATAATAATAAACAATAAGTAATAAATAGACAAATACGTATTTTTACATATGTTTTACATAAACGAAAGTTTATTCATGTTAACATACATAATCATATATTTTTGGGGAATAAATACGCTCTAGAGAAATAAACAAATAAATAAATAAACAATTAAGTTACTTCTCGAATAGAAAGACGTATATACAGCGCATTATTACATAAAACTCGTAAATACATATATTTTTGGTACATAAGAGACAAAAGAATAGAACTGCACGCGCGAACACGTGGTCGTCATATTTCTTCTCAAGAGTCACATTTTCTCAAGTATCTGAAAACTGCAGAACCATGTCCGGTGAAGGAGTCTGTTTTAACTCCAAAAAGATATAAAAAATAATACAAAGAAAGGATTTCTTTCCTTCAGGAAATTCGTCAGCAAGAGAAAAGTAACCCGAAACTTCTAACCGTCGTCTTGACGAGACGGTACAATCCGCTGAAAATGTTAATGACCATTTTCCTAAATTTATAAATTATAATCTTTCATTAACTATTTGTTTCACACTTTAAAAACCCACCGTCGTTGTATTCAACTCCGCTATTCTAAAACCATCAATTTGAGCCGTCACACGACCGTGTTAGACCATAAATTACAATAGTTAATTTAACTAACAATATATTAACAAAACCACAAAAATCATCCAATCGCAACGGGAAAACTTCCCACTTACACGAAATTAAAAGCCCAATCGAATGGCAGTATTTACAAATCCGAATAACAATAAATAACACCTAAAAATGTTTAAACAAAATGTCAATAATTAATAATTAACTTACCCAATGTACAACGTAGAATCTGCTGTTCATGTTAATCCAGGACCACCACTCGAACCTGTAAAAAACAAATAAAACATAAAATAATTATTATAAACAAATAAATAAAATAAGAATACCTACCAATATCGAAGAAATCCAAAAAGCGCGAGTCCTTATGTACCTGAAAAGAAGAAAATAAGTTAATAAATAATTAATGTTAAATCAACGATTAATTAATAAATAATTAATTAATCGTTGATCACGTACCACTGTAACATCACAAATAGTCATAAGAAATCATGTAAAATTAATGATTAGTTAATATTATTAATTAATCAATAATTTCTTTCATAAATTGTAATAAATAAAATAATGCATAAGATTCATATACCTATATCGTCGAGTCTACGTAGAGCATCGTTGCAGCGCGTCAGTGACACACGCACACATTCATCGTTCGAGCGTCTTCGTGAGGTCTTCTATATAAGTGGGGGGCCGCACCGAGGTCGCCAGTTCTCGAACCTCTCCACAGACAGCCAGTCGAACTCCGTCCATGAGAGAGATCGGATATTCCCGCCGTGCGTCTGAAAATCGACATTGTACCATCTTTATTATTTTAAACTTAAATTGTTAACAAGTTATATCGTCGAGTTATAAATTAACTCTGTCATTAATAAAAATCGTGTAATTCATATTTTAAAGAAAAGTTATTAAATGAAATATTGTGAAAAGGTGAAAAGTGTTATAAAAAGTCATTTATTTTTACATTAAGGTAAAAATATCTCCGTCCGCGTTTTAAAATCTTTCGCGATCATAAATTTGTTTGAAATAAATATTTTAAAGCAAATAAAAACTAAATAAACAAATTCGAGCGTTTATCTAAGTAATTCCGTAATATTCGTGGAATTAAATCATAATTATTCTGTCTATTCTTTTATCCAAAACAAATTGAAATCAGTCATCGACATTTCTTCCAAGAATTAAATATTCGAAAAATATAAATAAATAATTAAATTCACTAATTTTGGAAATTCAGTTAATTCGAGTTGCTCAAGAAAATATTCATTCCAACTTTCCCGTTCTTTCTGTGCTTTTTACTCTGGCACGTTGGATTCCCTCATTACCTGAGACCCCTTTTTTTATTACCCCGGGTTTTTCCGAACCTCGTTTTTTGCACACTTTCTCTTTTCTTTCCTCAAAACTTTTCCGATCGACCGTGCTATACTCAAGCACGTCTATTACCCTTTACATTTTTAATATTTTCACCAAACGCATTTTTCCCGAGTTCGCATTTAATTTGTGCTATCTCACAGGCACGTTAAATCGAATTCTTCCTTCCTTATCGACCGTGACGATTCTCAGGCACGTCGATTCCAATTTATTAAACTCACCCTTTCACGATTTAATTTATCCGTGCTGATTCTCAAGCACGTTAAATTAACTTCGTCATCCTATCAATAATTCTCTCGATCTTCCATCATTATTTCCTCCCACGATTTTAGTTTATCCGTGCTGATTCTCAAGCACGTTAAATTAATTTCATTATTTCATATTATTTCCTTTAATTGATTTTCTGTGCTGTCTATCGAGCACGATCATACAAATCCTTTAAATCCTTCTCGAATTTCATTCTATTGAGCAATTCAAATTAACAAAAATTAATTGATGTATAATTCTTCCATCATGAAGAATTATTATGCCTAGAAGACGCGCTGGAATAAGATTTCAAATTCGTCGAGCAATGGCGCAATGGCGCGGGAGTGTCAGAAACCCGCAGTTAAAAGAGGAAACAATAAATCCATCCTAAAAACATTTCGGGACGAATATCTCAGCGATAAACCAGCCGTCGATAAAACAGTTGTCGAGATCGCAAGTAGTTTGCCAAAAGTTCGGGTCATCTCGACTACGTCGATAAAACATACTATTTACATCGTGGATCCCAAAACATCTTTTCCTCTGGCTCGCCTCGTCGGTACAAATCGTGTCGTCCTTTGCGAGGAACTGCAGCGAGAGTGGGACAACATCTCACAGGCGTTGACTCCGTCTCGCCCGTCCACACCCGAAGGCATCGAGATCATCGAACTCGACTAGATTTTCAATTGTCAACAGTGAGTATTAATCACCAGTTAACAATCTTACTGACAAAGGTTCCGGTCCTAGAGGGGAAAATCTCACCCTTCTAAACACAGGAGCCTAAAATAAATCTACTCGTCGTACACCCGTGTATCCATTGTAGATAGAGTAGTTTTCGCGTTTATCGACTACCGAATAGTCCCTCCGACTATCGGTTATCTCGTGCCCTTTATTATCGATTGTCAATTCGGACATTCCATCTCCCGGCTATCGGTCAAGTAGCAGCCTATATTTCCAGCAGTCGGTAAGAACACCGACCGTAGGTTAGAGCTCTGAACCCCCCTTAACATCAATAGGTAGCTTATCATGGGTTGGTAAAATAAAAATAGTCCGCGGGTACAAATAAGTTTCAAATCTTTATTTAACCGTCGATAAATTCATACAATTCTATTTACATTTTCTATCACAATTCCGGGCATTCAAACTCGCGACGTAACACTATATAAGTGGGGGGCCGCACCGAGGTCGCCAGTTCTCGAGTCTCTCCACAGCCAGCCAGTCGAACTCCGACGTTCGTGTTGATCGGATACTCCCGCCGTGCTGCTGAAAATCGATTTTAACATCTTTGTAATTTTGAACTTAAAATTGTTAATAAGTTTATATCGTCGGGTTATAAATTAACTCAGTCATTTCTTATAATTGTGCAACGAATATATAGGTATATTAAAGAGAAGTTATAAAATATAAAATTGTGTGAAGGTGAAAAGAGTTTTAATTTTAATTATTAAAACAAAAGTTTAACATCCTCAACCCATCGTATCGCGTATCATAAATATTAATCGCGATTTATTTTGTTTGAAAAAGAGTTTCAAACTAATCAAATATAATTCAAGTTATTCTCGTGGAATTGAAGATCTAAAATTCCCATTTTGTTATTAAAAAATCATTCGAAACATCATTGATTAATTAATTCAAATTAACATCAAATAATTAATTAAATTCAACATCAGAAATAATTAATTCAAATTTCTCAAAGTTTTCTCAAGTTTTCTCAAGTTTTCTTATTTTATTTGCGTGGACTAATTTCTCACCTTGACTCATAAAATCCTCGAACCATTTGTGCGTGCTGATTCTCAAGCACCTCAAATTCATCCTTTATTTTTCCTGAAAATCATTCGTTCCCTCAACCGTGCTGATTCTCAAGCACGTTGATACCTCATATTATCCAACCTTTTCATCCTTACCTGCCGTGCTGATTCTCAAGCACGCATCATCCTAAATTACCCAATTCTTTCCTTTTATCTCGACCGTGCTGATTCTCAAGCACGTCAATTCCTAAATTTTCTACATTTTTCATTCTCCACGGTCGTGCTGATTCTCAAGCACGCCGATCCCATTTATCCTCAAGTAACTCATTTTGTCGTAATTCCCCGTGTTAGAAATTAGACCACGTACATTCAAGTTCTTATTTTATTTATTTGAGAAATTTAAATTAATCTACAAAATCATGTGTAGTTATTATTATGCCTAGGAGACGGGCAGGAACTAAATTTCAAATTCGTCGAGCTATCGCGCGTCAGTGTTTTAAGCCTGGTAAAAAACGTGGCAATAACAAACTAAGTCTCAAATTATCGATTGCGAGTCAGTTTTGTGACAACTCTACAGTCGGTAATCCAGAACCCGGTCTTGTTAACAGTCGTCCAAAAATCCGCATAGTATCCAACGTTAAGTTCTCGAAAACCGTTATTATCATCGATCAATCTTCTCCGTATCCGTTGGGACGAATCGCGGGTACAATTCGGTGCTCCTTTACCGAAGAATACCATCCTGAGTGTGAGGACATCTCTGAAGCGTCGACAACATCGCGACCTTCCTCACCGGACGACATCGAGGTCATCACCTTGGATTAACATTTCGAACTCAACCATCCAACCAAGGTAAGACCATTTTCATTATTCTGGTCACTCAGTTAGCAGCCTTATCGACACAGGTTCCGGTCCTAGAGGGGAAAATCCAACCTTTCTGAATACGGGATCTAAAATAAATCTACACGTCGTATACCCGTGTATCATTAGTAGATAAATTAGAGTTTTTACTTACTATCCATCGATCGTTTCTTACCCGTCAGTTAATAAATCGAGTTTCTATTTTATCGACTACCACCGGTTATCTTTTATCGATCATTTAGTGTTCTTTTGCCTTCTGCATTTTCGGAGTCGATAAAGAAAATACCATTTCAATTATCAACCGTCATTTTCTCACTTACCATCTGCGGATTTAAATCGAACGGTCGATAAACTCATTTTAATTTATCAACTCAATTTCAATCAATCTGGGAATTCAAACTCGCGACGTAACACTTTCATCGATTTTCATGTGAGAATCGATCGTTTAAGTGCAACGCTGGTGAAATCTTGGTCCAATTCGACGATTTTCGCTGAAAAATAACGTGTTCCGTCGATTTTCATATGAAAATCGATCGCATCTCAGCGAAGTCCGTGAAACTTGCATTTTTCTTCGATGACATGGTTCCAGTAGCAGGAACAAAAAGTATAAAACACGTGCGATTATTTTCATTTATCGCGGGAATGTCATACACCCTCCCCGAAGTATGAATTTTGAACATTAAGACGATTTTCGCTGTAAAAAGACGTGTTTTATCGATTTTCATGTGAGAATCGATCGTTTGAGGGCAACGTAGGTGAAATCTTGGCCCAATTCGACGATTTTCCCTCAAAAATAACGGTTTTCGATGTTTTTCGAACGGACATTGATCGATTCCGAGCAAATTCAATGAAATCATCATATATTTCATCGACATTGTTACGTTAACGCAAACAAAGTGTAAACACGTCTTCATGTATCGCGGGAATGCCATTTACCCTCCTTGAAGTATGGATTTTATAACATCACGACGATTTTCGATGTAAAAAGAAGTGTTTCATCGATTTTCCGGTAGCAGGAACAAAGTATAAACACGTGCGATTAACCTCATGTATCGCGGGAATGTCATACACCCTCCCCGAAGTATGAATTTTGTACATTAAGACGATTTTCGCTGTAAAAAGACGTGTTTCATCGATTTTCATGTGAGAATCGATCGTTTGAGGGCAACGTTGGTGAAATGTTGGCCCAATTCGACGATTTTCGCTCAAAAATAACGGTTTTCGATGTTTTTCGAACGGAAATTGATCGATTCCGAGCAAATTCAATGAAATCATCATATATTTCATCGACATTGTTACGTTAACGGAAACAAAGTGTAAACACGTCTTCATGTATCGCGGGAATGCCATTTACCCTCCCCGAAGTATGAATTTTGTACATTAAGATGATTTTCGCTGTAAAAAGACGTGTTTCATCGATTTTCATGTGAGAATCGATCGTTTGAGGGCAACGCTGGTGAAATCTTGGTCCAATTCGACGATTTTCGCTGAAAGAAACGGGTTTCGATGTTCTTCGAACGGAAATTGATCGATTCCGAGCAAATTCAATGAAATCATCATATTTTCATCGACATTGTTACGTTAACGGAAACAAAGTGTAAACACGTCTTCATATATCGCGGGAATGCCCTCCCCGAAGTATGGATTTTATCCATCACGACGATTTTCGATGTAAAAAGAAGTGTTTCATCGATTTTCATGTGAGAATCGATCGTTTGATGGCAACGTTGGTGAAATCTTGGTCCATTTCTACGATTTTCACTGAAAAATAACGTGTTTCGATGTTTTTCGAACGAAAATTGATCACCTCCGAGCAAATGTAATGAAATTATCATATTTCATTGACATTGTTACGTTAGCGGAAACAGAGTGTAAACACGTGCGATTATCTTCATGTATCGCGGGAATGCCATTTACCCTTCGCGGAAGTATGAATTTTGTACATTAAGACGATTTTCGCTGTAAAAAGACGTGTTTCATCGATTTTCATGTGAGAATCGATCGTTTAAGTGCAACGCTGGTGAAATCTTGGTCCAATTCGACGATTTTCGCTGAAAAATAACGTGTTCCGTCGATTTTCATATGAAAATCGATCGCATCTCAGCGAAGTCCGTAAAATTTTCATTTTTCTTCGATGACAGGGTTCCAGTAGCAGGAACAAAAAGTATGAAACACGTGCGATTATTTTCATGCATCGCGGGAGTGTCATACACCCTCCCCGAAGTATGAATTTTGTACATTAAGACGATTTTCGCTGTAAAAAAACGTGTTTCATCGATTTTCATGTGAGAATCGATCGTTTGAGGGCAACGTAGGTGAAATCTTGGCCCAATTCGACGATTTTCGCTAAAAAATAACGGGTTTCGATGTTTTTCGAACGGAAATTGATCGATTCCAAGCAAATTCAATGAAATCATCATACATTTCGTCGACATTGTTACGTTAACGGAACCAAAGTGTAAACACGTCTTTATGTATCGCGGGAATGCCATTTACGCTCCCCGAAGTATGGATTTCCTAACATCACGACGATTTTCGATGTAAAAAGAAGTGTTTCATCGATTTTCCGGTAGCAGGAACAAAGTATAAACACGTGCGATTGTCCTCATGTATCGCGGGAATGTCATACACCCTCCCCGAAGTATGAATTTTGTACATTAAGACGATTTTCGCTGTAAAAAGACGTGTTTCATCGATTTTCAAGTGAGAATCGATCGTTTGAGGACAAGGTTGGTGAAATCTTGGTCCAATTCGACGATTTTCGCTGAAAAATAACGGGTTTCGATGTTTTTCGAACGGAAATTGATCGATTCCGAGCAAATTCAATGGAATCATCATATATTTCATCGACATGCTTACGTTAACGGAAACAAAGTGTAAACACGTCTTCATGTATCGCGGGAATGCCATTTACCCTTCGCGGAAGTATGAATTTTGTACATTAAGACGATTTTCGCTGTAAAAAGACGTGTTTCATCGATTTTCATGTGAGAATCGATCGTTTGAGGGCAACGCTGGTGAAATCTTGGTCCAATTCTACGATATTCGCTGAAAAATAACGGGTTTCGATGTTTTTCGAACGGAAATTGATCGATTCCAAGCAAATTCAATGAAATCATCATACATTTTGTCGACATTGTTACGTTAACGGAACCAAAGTGTAAACACGTCTTTATGTATCGCGGGAATGCCATTTACTCTCCCCGAAGTATGGATTTTCTAACATCACGACGATTTTCGATGGAAAAAGAAGTGTTTCATCGATTTTCCGGTAGCAGGAACAAAGTATAAACACGTGCGATTAACCTCACGTAACGCGGGAACGTCATACACCCTCCCCGAAGTATGAATTTTGTACATTAAGACGATTTTCGCTGTAAAAAGACGTGTTTGATCGATTTTCATGTGAGAATCGATCGTTTGAGGGCAACGCTGGTGAAATCTTGGTCCAATTCGACGATTTTCGCTGAAAAATAACGGGTTTCGATGTTTTTCGAACGGAAATTGATCGATTCCGAGCAAATTCAATGAAATCATCATATATTTCATCGACATTGTTACGTTAACGGAACCAAAGTGTAAACACGTCTTTATGTATCGCGGGAATGCCATTTACCCTCCCCGAAGTATGGATTTTCTAACATCACGACGATTTTCGATGTAAAAAGAAGTGTTTCATCGATTTTCCGGTAGCAGGAACAAAGTATAAACACGTGCGATTGTCCTCATGTATCGCGGGAATGTCATACACCCTCCCCGAAGTATGAATTTTGTACATTAAGACGATTTTCGCTGTAAAAAGACGTGTTTCATCGATTTTCATGTGAGAATCGATCGTTTGAGGGCAACGTTGGTGAAATCTTGGCCCAATTCGACGATTTTCGCTCAAAAATAACGGTTTTCGATGTTTTTCGAACGGATCGATTCCGAGCAAATTCAATGAAATCATCATATATTTCATCGACATTGTTACGTTAATGGAAACAAAGTGTAAACACGTCTTCATGTATCGCGGGAATGCCGTTTACCCTCCCCGAAGTATGAATTTTGTACATTAAGATGATTTTCGCTGTAAAAAGACGTGTTTCATCGATTTTCATGTGAGAATCGATCGTTTGAAGGCAACGCTGATGAAATCTTGGTCCAATTCGACGATTTTCGCTGAAAAATAACGGGTTTCGATGTTTTTCGAACGGAAATTGATCGATTCCGAGCAATTTCAATGAAATCATCATATATTTCATCGACATTGTTACGTTAACGGAAACAAAGTGTGAACACGTCTTCATGTATCGCGGGAATGCTATTTACCCTCCTCGAAGTATGAATTTTGTAGATTAAGATGATTTCCGCTGTAAAAAGACGTGTTTCATCGATTTTCATGTGAGAATCGATCGTTTGAGGGCAACGCTGGTGAAATCTTGGTCCAATTCTACGATTTTCGCTGAAAAATAACGGGTTTCGATGTTTTTCGAACGAAAATTGATCACCTTCGAGCAAATGTAATGAAATTATCATATTTCATCGACATTGTTACGTTAGCGGAAACAGAGTGTGAACACGTGCGATTATCTTCATGTATCGCGGGAATGCCATTTACCCTTCGCGGAAGTATGAATTTTGTACATTAAGACGATTTTCGCTGTAAAAAGACGTGTTTCATCGATTTTCATGTGAGAATCGATCGTTTAAGTGCAACGCTGGTGAAATCTTGGTCCAATTCGACGATTTTCGCTGAAAAATAACGTGTTCTGTCGATTTTCATATGAAAATCGATCGCATCTCAGCGAAGTCCGTGAAATTTTCATTTTTCTTCGATGACATGGTTCCAGTAGCAGGTCCAAAAAGTATAAAACACGTGTGATTATTTTCATGCATCGCGGGAGTGTCATACACCCTCCCCGAAGTATGAATTTTGTACATTAAGACGATTTTCGCTGTAAAAAGACGTGTTTCATCGATTTTCATGTGAGAATCGATCGTTTGAAGGCAACGCTGGTGAAATCTTGGTCCAATTCGACGATTTTCGCTGAAAAATAACGGGTTTCGATGTTTTTCGAACGGAAATTGATCGATTCCGAGCAAATTCAATGAAATCATCATATATTTCATCGACATTGTTACGTTAGCGGAAACAAAGTGTAAACACGTCTTCATGTATCGCGGGAATGCCATTTACCCTCCCCGAAGTATGAATTTTGTACATTAAGATGATGTTCGCTGTAAAAAGACGTGTTTCATCGATTTTCATGTGAGAATCGATCGTTTGAGGGCAACGCTGGTGAAATCTTGGTCCAATTCTACGATTTTCGCTGAAAAATAACGGGTTTCGATGTTTTTCGAACGGAAATTGATCGATTCCGAGCAAATTCAATGAAATCATCATATATTTCATGGACATTGTTACGTTAACGGAAACAAAGTGTAAACACGTCTTCATGTATCGCGGGAATGCCATTTACCCTGCCCGAAGTATGAATTTTGTACATTAAGATGATTTTCGCTGTAAGAAGACGTGTTCCATCGATTTTCATGTGAGAATCGATCGTTTGAGGACAACGCTGGTGAAAACTTGGTCCAATTCTACGATTTTCGCTGAAAAATAACGGGTTTCGATGTTTTTCGAACGAAAATTGATCACCTTCGAGCAAATGTAATGAAAATAGCATATTTTATCGACATTGTTACGGTAGCAGGAACAAAGTATAAACACGTGCGATTGTCCTCATGTATCGCGGGAATGTCATACACCGTCCCCGAAGTATGAATTTTGTACATTAAGATGATTTTCGCTGTAAAAAGACGTGTTTCATCGATTTTCATGTGAGAATCGATCGTTTGAGGGCAACGCTGGTGAAATCTTGGTCCAATTCTACGATTTTCGCTGAAAATTAACGGTTTTCGATGTTTTTCGAACGGAAATTGATCGATTCCAAGCAAATTCAATGAAATCATCATTCATTTCGTCGACATTGTTACCTTAACGGAACCAAAGTGTAAACACGTCTTTATGTATCGCGGGAATGCCATTTACCCTCCCCGAAGTATGGATTTTCTAACATCACGACGATTTTCGATGTAAATAGAAGTGTTTCATCGATTTTCCGGTAGCAGGAACAAAGTATAAACACGTGCGATTGTCCTCATGTATCGCGGGAATGTCATACACCCTCCCCGAAGTATGAATTTTGTACATTAAGACGATTTTCGCTGTAAAAAGACGTGTTTCATCGATTTTCATGGGAGAATCGATCGTTTGAGGGCAACGTTGGTGAAATCTTGGCCCAATTCGCCGATTTTCGCTCAAAAATAACGGTTTTCGATGTTTTTCGAACGGATCGATTCCGAGCAAATTCAATGAAATCATCATATATTTCATCGACATTGTTACGTTAATGGAAACAAAGTGTAAACACGTCTTCATGTATCGCGGGAATGCCGTTTACCCTCCCCGAAGTATGAATTTTGTACATTAAGATGATTTTCGCTGTAAAAAGACGTGTTTCATCGATTTTCATGTGAGAATCGATCGTTTGAGGGCAACGCTGGTGAAATCTTGGTCCAATTCTACGATTTTCGCTGAAAAATAACGGGTTTCCATGTTTTTCGAACGAAAATTGATCACCTTCGAGCAAATGTAATGAAATTATCATATTTCATCGACATTGTTATGTTAGCGGAAACAGAGTGTGAACACGTGCGATTATCTTCATGTATCGCGGGAATGCCATTTAACCTTCGCGGAAGTATGAATTTTGTACATTAAGACGATTTTCGCTGTAATTAGACGTGTTTCATCGATTTTCATGTGAGAATCGATCGTTTAAGTGCAACGCTGGTGAAATCTTGGTCCAATTCGACGATCTTCGCTGAAAAATAACGTGTTCCGTCGATTTTCATATGAAAATCGATCGCATCTCAGCGAAGTCCGTGATATTTTCATTTTTCTTCGATGACATGGTTCCAGTAGCAGGAACAAAAAGTATAAAACACGTGCGATTATTTTCATGTATCGCGGGAATGTCATACACCCTCCCCGAAGTATGAATTTTGAACATTAAGACGATTTTCGCTGTAAAAAGACGTGCTTCATCGATTTTCATGTGAGAATCGATCGTTTGAGGGCAACGTAGGTGAAATCTTGGCCCAATTCGACGATTTTCGCTCAAAAATTACGGTTTTCGATGTTTTTCGAACGGACATTGATCGATTCCGAGCAAATTCAATGAAATCATCATATATTTCATCGACATTGTTACGTTAGCGGAAACAGAGAGTAAACACGTGCGATTATCTTCATGTATCGCGGGAATGCCATTTACCCTTCGCGGAAGTATGAATTTTGTACATTAACACGATTTTCGCTGTAAAAAGACGTGTTTCATCGATTTTCATGTGAGAATCGATCGTTTGAAGGCAACGCTGGTGAAATCTTGGTCCAATTCCACGATTTTCGCTCAAAAATAACGGGTTTCGATGTTTTTCGAACGGAAATTAATCGATTCCGAGGAAATTCAATGAAATCATCATACATTTCGTCGACATTGTTACGTTAACGGAACCAAAGTGTGAACACGTATTTATGTATCGCGGGAATGCCATTTATCCTCCCCGAAGTATGGATTTTCTAACATCACGACGATTTTCGATGTAAAAAGAAGTGTTTCATCGATTTTCCGGTAGCAGGAACAAAGTATAAACACGTGCGATTGTCCTCATGTATCGCGGGAATGTCATACACCCTCCCCGAAGTATGAATTTTGAACATTAAGACGATTTTCGCTGTAAAAAGACGTGTTTCATCGATTTTCATGTGAGAATCGATCGTTTGAGGGCAACGTTGGTGAAATCTTGGCCCAATTCGACGGTTTTCGCTCAAAAAAACGGCTTTCGATGTTTTTCGAACGGAAATTGATCGATTCCGAGCAAATTCAATGAAATCATCATATATTTCATCGACATTTTTACGTTAAGGGAAAAAAAGTGTAAACACGTCTTCATGTATCGCGGGAATGCCATTTACCCTCCCCGAAGTATGAATTTTGTACATTAAGATGATTTTCGCTGTAAAAAGACGTGTTTCATCGATTTTCGTGTGAGAATCGATCGTTTGAAGGCAACGCTGGTGAAATCTTGGTCCAATTCGACGATTTTCGCTCAAAAATAACGGCTTTCGATGTTTTTCGAACGGAAATTGATCGATTCCGAGCAAATTCAATGAAATCATCATATATTTCATCGAGATTGTTACGTTAACGGAAACAAAGTGTAAACACGTCTTCATGTATCGCGGGAATGCCATTTACCCTCCCCGAAGTATGAATTTTGTACATTAAGATGATTTTCGCTGTAAAAAGACGTGTTTCATCGATTTTCATGTGAGAATCGATCGTTTGAGGGCAACGCTGGTGAAATCTTGGTCCAATTCTACGATTTTCGCTGAAAAATAACGGGTTTCGATGTTTTTCGAACGGAAATTGATCGATTCCGAGCAAATTCAATGAAATCATCATATATTTCACCGACATTGTTACGTTAACGGAAACAAAGTGTCAACACGTCTTCATGTATCGCGGGAATGCCATTTACCCTGCCCGAAGTATGAATTTTGTACATTAAGATGATTTTCGCTGTAAAAAGACGTGTTTCATCGATTTTCATGTGAGAATCGATCGTTTGAGGGCAACGCTGGTGAAATCTTGGTCCAATTCGACGATTTCTGCTGGAAAATAACGGCTTTCGATGTTTTTCGAACGGAAATTGATCGATTCCGAGCAAATTCAATGAAATCATCATATATTTCATCGACATTGTTACGTTAACGGAAACAAAGTGTAAACACGTCTTCATGTATCGCGGGAATGCCATTTACCCTCCCCGTAGTATGAATTTTGTACATTAAGATGATTTTCGCTGTAAAAAGACGTGTTTCATCGATTTTCATGTGAGAATCGATCGTTTGAGGGCAACGCTGGTGAAATCTTGGTCCAATTCTATGATTTTCGCTGAAAAATAACGGGTTTCGATGTTTTTCGAACGAAAATTGATCACCTTCGAGCAAATGTAAGAAATTATCATATTTCATCGACATTGTTACGTTAGCGGAAACAGAGTGTGAACACGTGCAATTATCTTCATGTATCGCGGGAATGCCATTTACCCTCCCCGAAGTATGGATTTTCTAACATCACGACGATTTTCGATGTAAAAAGAAGTGTTTCATCGATTTTCCGGTAGCAGGAACAAAGTATAAACACGTGCGATGGTCCTCATGTATCGCGGGAATGTCATACACCCTCCCCGAAGTATGAATTTTGTACATTAAGACGATTTTCGCTGTAAAAAGACGTGTTTCATCGATTTTCATGTGAGAATCGATCGTTTGAGGGCAACGCTGGTGAAATCTTGGTCCAATTCTACGATTTTCGCTGAAAAATAACGGGTTTCGATGTTTTTCGAACGAGAATTGATCACCTTCGAGCAAATGTAATGAAATTATCATATTTTATCGACCTTGTTACGTTAGCAGAAACAGAGTGTAAACACGTGCGATTAACCTCATGAATCGCGGGAATGTCATACCTCTCCCCGAAGTATGAATTTTGTACATTAAGACGATTTTCGCTGTAAAAAGACGTGTTTCATCGATTTTTAAGTGAGAATCGATCGTTTGAGGGCAACGTTGGTGAAATCTTGGCCCAATTCGACGATTTTCGCTCAAAAATAACGGTTTTCGATGTTTTTCGAACGGAAATTGATCGATTCCAAGCAAATTCAATGAAATCATCATTCATTTCGTCGACATTGTTACGTTAACGGAAACAAAGTGTAAACACGTCTTCATGTATCGCGGGAATGCCATTTATCCTGCCCGAAGTATGAATTTTGTACATTAAGATGATTTTCGCTGTAAAAAGACGTGTTTCATCGATTTTCATGTGAGAATCGATCGTTTGAGGGCAACGCTGGTGAAATCTTGGTCCAATTCTACGATTTTCGCTGAAAAATAACGGGTTTCGATGTTTTTCGAACGGAAATTGATCGATTCCAAGCAAATTCAATGAAATCATCATACATTTCATCGACATTGTTACGTTAACGGAAACAAAGTGTAAACACGTCTTCATGTATCGCGGGAATGCTATTTACCCTCCTCGAAGTATGAATTTTGTAGATTAAGATGATTTCCGCTGTAAAAAGACGTGTTTCATCGATTTTCATGTGAGAATCGATCGTTTGAGGGCAACGCTGGTGAAATCTTGGTCCAATTCTACGATTTTCGCTGAAAAATAACGGGTTTCGATGTTTTTCGAACGAAAAATGATCACCTTCGAGCAAATGTAATGAAATTATCATATTTCATCGACATTGTTACGTTAGCGGAAACAGAGTGTGAACACGTGCGATTATCTTCATGTATCGCGGGAATGCCATTTACCCTTCGCGGAAGTATGAATTTTGTACATTAAGACGATTTTCGCTGTAAAAAGACGTGTTTCATCGATTTTCATGTGAGAATCGATCGTTTAAGTGCAACGCTGGTGAAATCTTGGTCCAATTCGACGATTTTCGCTGAAAAATAACGTGTTCTGTCGATTTTCATATGAAAATCGATCGCATCTCAGCGAAGTCCGTGAAATTTTCATTTTTCTTCGATGACATGGTTCCAGTAGCAGGTACAAAAAGTATAAAACACGTGTGATTATTTTCATGCATCGCGGGAGTGTCATACACCCTCCCCGAAGTATGAATTTTGTACATTAAGACGATTTTCGCTGTAAAAAGACGTGTTTCATCGATTTTCATGTGAGAATCGATCGTTTGAAGGCAACGCTGGTGAAATCTTGGTCCAATTCGACGATTTACGCTGAAAAATAACGGGTTTCGATGTTTTTCGAACGGAAATTGATCGATTCCGAGCAAATTCAATGAAATCATCATATATTTCATCGACATTGTTACGTTAGCGGAAACAAAGTGTAAACACGTCTTCATGTATCGCGGGAATGCCATTTACCCTCCCCGAAGTATGAATTTTGTACATTAAGATGATGTTCGCTGTAAAAAGACGTGTTTCATCGATTTTCATGTGAGAATCGATCGTTTGAGGGCAACGCTGGTGAAATCTTGGTCCAATTCTACGATTTTCGCTGAAAAATAACGGGTTTCGATGTTTTTCGAACGGAAATTGATCGATTCCGAGCAAATTCAATGAAATCATCATATATTTCATCGACATTGTTACGTTAACGGAAACAAAGTGTAAACACGTCTTCATGTATCGCGGGAATGCCATTTACCCTGCCCGAAGTATGAATTTTGTACATTAAGATGATTTTCGCTGTAAAAAGACGTGTTTCATCGATTTTCATGTGAGAATCGATCGTTTGAGGGCAACGCTGGTGAAATCTTGGTCCAATTCTACGATTTTCGCTGAAAATTAACGGTTTTCGATGTTTTTCGAACGGAAATTGATCGATTGCAAGCAAATTCAATGAAATCATCATTCATTTCGTCGACTTTGTTACGTTAGCGGTAACAAAGTGTAAACACGTGCGATTTTCTTCATTTATCGCGGGAATGTCATTTACCCTCCCCGAAGTATGGATTTTGTCCATCACGACGAATTTCGCTGTAAAAAGGCGTTTTTCTTTGATTTTCATGTTAGAATCGATCGTTTGAGACCATCGTTGGTGAAATATTGGTCCAATTCGACGATTTTTGCTTAAAAATAACGTCTTTCGATGTCTTTCGAACGAAATTTGATCACTTCCGAGCAATTTCAGTGAAATTATCATTTTTCTTCGATGACATGGTGCCGATAGCAGGAACAACGTGCAAACACGTGCGATTATCTTCATGTTCCGCGGAAATGCCATTTACCCTCCTCGAAGTATGGATTTTGTCCACCACGACGAATTTCGCTGTAAAAAGGCGTTTTTCTTCGATTTTCATGTTAGAATCGATCGTTTGAGACCATCGTTGGTTAAATATTGGTCCAATTCGACGATTTTTGCTGAAACATAACGTGTTTTGATGTTTTTCGAACGAAATTTGATCACCTCCGAGCAATTTCAATGAAATTATCATATTTCATTGACATTGTTACGTCAGCGGGAACAAAGTGTAAACACGTGCGATTTTCTACATTTATCGTGGGAATGCCATTTACCCTCCCCGAAGTATGAATTTTGTACATTAAGATGATTTTCGCTGTAAGAAGACGTGTTTCATCGATTCTCATGTGAGAATCGATCGTTTGAGGACAACGCTGGTGAAAACTTGGTCCAATTCTACGATTTTCGCTGAAAAATAACGGGTTTCGATGTTTTTCGAACGAAAATTGATCACCTTCGAGCAAATGTAATGAAAATAGCATATTTTATCGACATTGTTACGGTAGCAGGAACAAAGTATAAACACGTGCGATTGTCCTCATGTATCGCGGGAATGTCATACACCGTCCCCGAAGTATGAATTTTGTACATTAAGATGATTTTCGCTGTAAAAAGACGTGTTTCATCGATTTTCATGTGAGAATCGATCGTTTGAGGGCAACGCTGGTGAAATCTTGGTCCAATTCGACGATTTTCGCTGAAAAATAACGGGTTTCGATGTTTTTCGAACGAAAATTGATCACCTTCGAGCAAATTCAATGAAATCATCATATATTTCATCGACATTGTTACGTTAGCGGAAACAGAGTGTAAACACGTGCGATTATCTTTATGTATTGCGGGAATGCAATTTACCCTCCCCTAAGTATGAATTTTGTACATTAAGATGATTTTTGCTGTAAAAAGACGTGTTTCATCGATTTTCATGTGAGAATCGATCGTTTGAGGGCAACGCTGGTGAAATCTTGGTCCAATTCTACGATTTTCGCTGAAAAATAACGGGTTTCGATGTTTTTCGAACGGAAATTGATCGATTCCGAGCAAATTCAATGAAATCATCATATATTTCATGGACATTGTTACGTTAACGGAAACAAAGTGTAAACACGTCTTCATGTATCGCGGGAATGCCATTTACCCTGCCCGAAGTATGAATTTTGTACATTAAGATGATTTTCGCTGTAAGAAGACGTGTTCCATCGATTTTCATGTGAGAATCGATCGTTTGAGGACAACGCTGGTGAAAACTTGGTCCAATTCTACGATTTTCGCTGAAAAATAACGGGTTTCGATGTTTTTCGAACGAAAATTGATCACCTTCGAGCAAATGTAATGAAAATAGCATATTTTATCGACATTGTTACGGTAGCAGGAACAAAGTATAAACACGTGCGATTGTCCTCATGTATCGCGGGAATGTCATACACCGTCCCCGAAGTATGAATTTTGTACATTAAGATGATTTTCGCTGTAAAAAGACGTGTTTCATCGATTTTCATGTGAGAATCGATCGTTTGAGGGCAACGCTGGTGAAATCTTGGTCCAATTCTACGATTTTCGCTGAAAATTAACGGTTTTCGATGTTTTTCGAACGGAAATTGATCGATTCCAAGCAAATTCAATGAAATCATCATTCATTTCGTCGACATTGTTACGTTAACGGAACCAAAGTGTAAACACGTCTTTATGTATCGCGGGAATGCCATTTACCCTCCCCGAAGTATGAATTTTGTACATTAAGATGATTTTCGCTGTAAAAAGACGTGTTTCATCGATTTTCGTGTGAGAATCGATCGTTTGAAGGCAACGCTGGTGAAATCTTGGTCCAATTCGACGATTTTCGCTCAAAAATAACGGCTTTCGATGTTTTTCGAACGAAAATTGATCACCTTCGAGCAAATGTAAGAAATTATCATATTTCATCGACATTGTTACGTTAGCGGAAACAGAGTGTGAACACGTGCAATTATCTTCATGTATCGCGGGAATGCCATTTACCCTCCCCGAAGTATGGATTTTCTAACATCACGACGATTTTCGATGTAAAAAGAAGTGTTTCATCGATTTTCCGGTAGCAGGAACAAAGTATAAACACGTGCGATTGTCCTCATGTATCGCGGGAATGTCATACACCCTCCCCGAAGTATGAATTTTGTACATTAAGACGATTTTCGCTGTAAAAAGACGTGTTTCATCGATTTTCATGTGAGAATCGATCGTTTGAGGGCAACGCTGGTGAAATCTTGGTCCAATTCTACGATTTTCGCTGAAAAATAACGGGTTTCGATGTTTTTCGAACGAGAATTGATCACCTTCGAGCAAATGTAATGAAATTATCATATTTTATCGACCTTGTTACGTTAGCGGAAACAGAGTGTAAACACGTGCGATTAACCTCATGAATCGCGGGAATGTCATACCTCTCCCCGAAGTATGAATTTTGTACATTAAGACGATTTTCGCTGTAAAAAGACGTGTTTCATCGATTTTTAAGTGAGAATCGATCGTTTGAGGGCAACGTTGGTGAAATCTTGGCCCAATTCGACGATTTTCGCTCAAAAATAACGGTTTTCGATGTTTTTCGAACGGAAATTGATCGATTCCAAGCAAATTCAATGAAATCATCATTCATTTCGTCGACATTGTTACGTTAACGGAAACAAAGTGTAAACACGTCTTCATGTATCGCGGGAATGCCATTTATCCTGCCCGAAGTATGAATTTTGTACATTAAGATGATTTTCGCTGTAAAAAGACGTGTTTCATCGATTTTCATGTGAGAATCGATCGTTTGAGGGCAACGCTGGTGA